>ML677374.1:15443851-15583367 GCA_007922305.1 Dermatemys mawii
GCTTTTCAGGGCAGGGAAGAAATCCTTCCCCCTGCCTGCTGCTCAGACTGGGGCTCCTGCAACGTATCGGCACTCCCCACCCCCTCCCCCGGCACAGCTTTTCTTGGGCAGGGAAAAAATCATTTCCCTTGCCTCTGGAGTACACTCACCATGGCAGGGGCTCCGTTGCTGTATCTGTGCTGTCTGCGGGACAGGCAAACGGGGAATGCGGGGGAATCATAGGCATGTCTGCTCTTTACAAGGGAACCACTGTGAAATGTATCTTTTTATTTTAGAAGGGTCGTCCTTCGCCATCGCTCTTATCAACAGCTGAGAGGCTGAGGCGACTGAGGAAGCGGCCACGAAGGAGCAAAGAGGATCTTGTACAGCAAGTAATGCAACAGGCTATAACGGAGAATCGAGTTGCACAGAGGTGGAGGGAGAATGAGAGCAAGTTGAGGGAGAAGGCGCGGAAGGAGAATGCGATTCACCGCCGGAAAAGCACCGACAAGCTGCTCTCATTATTGCAGCTTCAATTGCAGACTATGCAGCGGATTGTCACCCTTCAGGAGGAGAAGCTCCGCACCCACCACCCCAATTATCATTTGCCCCAAATCCCTTCCCCTTCTGTGCCTCAGTACTCTCCAGGCCACTATCATCAGCCAAATGGTTATCACCATCCACAGCTGCCTCCAACCCCTCTGTCTTCACCGAACAACCCCCAAACCCCGGACCGTTATCCACTGCAGTCTACCCCTAATAACGTGCCTTACTGTCCTCCGCAAATGGGGTTCGGGGGACATGGCCACTGTGAGGGCACTGGAGACTCAGAGACCCAGACATATTCCGATCTCTGACTGACCCCACGACACCCCCATTGCACCTCCCCCGGCTTCCCCCTCACATGCATCACAATATTTTCTTTCAGCAACCGAAGTACCTGTTCAATAAATGAATTGTCTTCTTAATAAATGGGTTTCTTTATTAAGTGTACATACATTATTACAGGCTACAGAAAAGCAAATGCCTGTTCCTGTTAAAAGAATGCTCCCTCGCTCCCTCCCTCCCTCCATCTGCACCTCACTTTAGAACTGGCTTTCAGCCTCAAAATGCTCCCTCAAGGCTTCCCTGACCCTAACAGCCTCGCGCTGGTCCCCTCCAAGAACCCTGCTCTCTGGCTGGGCGTATGTGGCCTCCAGGCGTTGAACCTCCGAGGACCATGCCTGAGTGAAGCCTTCACCCTTCCGCTCACAAAGATTATGTAGGGCACAGCATGCGGAAATAACCGCGGAGATACTACCCTCGGCCAAGTCTAGCCTCCCATAAAGACAGCGCCAGCGCGCCTTGAGACGCCCAAAAGCACACTCCACAGTCATTCGACACCGGCTAAGCCTGTAGTTGAACCTTTCCTGACTGCTGTCCAGGCTCCCTGTGTAGGGTTTCATGAGCCAGGGCATTAAAGGGTAAGCAGGGTCACCAAGAATCACTATGGGCATTTCCACTTCCCCCACGGGGATCCTCTGGTCTGGGAAAAAAGTCCCGGCTTGCAGCTTCATGAACAGGCCGGTGTTGCGGAAGATGCGTGCGTCATGCACCTTTCCAGACCAGCCAGCGTTAATGTCAGTAAAATGCCCACGGTGATCCACAAGCGCCTGGAGAACCATGGAGAAGTACCCCTTTCGATTAACGTACTCCTCAGCTAGGTGGGCGGGCGCCAGAATGGGTATATGGGTCCCATCGATCGCCCCTCCACAGTTAGGGAAACCCATTTCTTCAAAGCCAGCCACGATGTCATGCACGTTATCCAGAGTCACGATTTTTCGTAGCAGGATGCGATTAATGGCCCTGCACACTTGCATCAGCACAACTCCAACGGTCGACTTTCCAACCCCAAACTGGTTGGCCACCGATCGGTAGCTGTCTGGTGTAGCCAGCTTCCAGATCGCGATAGCCACCCGCTTCTCCACCGGGAGGGCAGCTCTTAATCTGGTGTCCTTGCGCCGCAGGGCAGGGGCGAGTTCAGCACACAGTCCCATGAAAGTGGCTTTTCTCATTCGAAAGTTTTGCAGCCACTGCTCGTCATCCCAGACTTGCATGACGATGCGATCCCACCACTCTGTGCTCGTTTCCCGTGCCCAGAAGCGGCGTTCAACAGCCGTGAGCATGTCCGTTAATGAGACAAGAAGCTTCGTGTCAAATGCATTCACCGCTTCGATCTCGTCTTCAGACTCATCACTGTCATCCTGCATGTCAAGGAATAACTCCACTGCACACAGAGATGTGCTGGCGACAGTCGTCAGCATGTTCCTCAGCAGTTCTGGATTCATTGCAGCACATGACAATGGAAGACGGAGCGCACCTTGCTGAAACCCTTGAAAGATGGCGCCGGAGGTGGAAGGAAACACAGGGATTGCTGGAATATGCCAAAAAGCATCATGGGTAGTTGAAACAGGATACAGAATGCCCCGCAAGTGACGCCCCCCCCACCACAAGGCATTGCGCCAGATCAGGAAGAGGTGTACTGTGGGATACATGCCCTAATGCGCTGCTCTTAATGCCGTATTAAGTGCCGCAAATGTGGCCATGCTATAACGCTGGAGCATCTCAGTGTGGACATACAATAGCGCTATTCATATTACTGTATAAGGGGACCGCTATAACCAATAGTGCTATAATCTTGTAAGTGTAACCATACCCGTAGACTTTTCCCGTTAAATAAGGTGCCCCTGATAGACATGGTTTTCATGTGACTATTTGTTCCATACTCTTGCTGCTGCTGCAAAACTTCGAGTCTTCCCAAAAAGAGAAATTTTCAAGGATCCTCCACTAGATACGCTCCTGGGAATTGATAAATAGATCCTTGAATATCATTCATTTTAGGAGTGACTTCTTGATGTCTACTAAAATTGATGCGCATGTTAAATATTTACTCCATCTGTTATGAAACATCTTGAAATATGTATTCCTTTTGAAGCCACTTCTTTTGCATTTGCAGTGGAGACGCACAGTTTATAATTAAAAATGAGGTGGTTCATCGGCTCCCAAAGAGAGCAGTGATTTTTTTTTTTTTTATTTTATTTTTTTATTTTTTAATGGGACCTTCATTTCCACATCTCTAATTCTTCACAAGCTTCTGACTTGCCTTGTGAAGGAGTAGATGGTACATCAAGAATATAGTTTGCCACTTATGCTGGGCACTGTGTGCTGTGGGAGGAAATAGAGTGGCCAGTTTTGGCTGGATGTATTTCTGGAGATTTACTCACATGACATAATCTTTAATTAAAGATTAATCTTTAATTCCTGGAGGCTCCAGGCCAATCCTAGAGGTTTGACAACACTATGAGGAAACAGCAATATGGAAGTCTGAAAAAGCCCTTGGTAAAGGAATAGAGAGACCTCAAAAATGGATGAAGTAATAGAATAATTCTAAATAAAGCATTCTGAACCCAAATTTATGACTAAAAAGGTATCTTGGTCACCTCTGCTTAAGACTTTTTTTTTTTTTTTTTAAAAAAAATAAAATTATTCTTATCTATAGTATTAGATCTGATCTGCACTAAAACGTAAGTTGATCTGTTCAGGTTGCTCAAGGATGTGAAAAATTCTCACCCAGAGATGTAGTTAAGCTAACCTAAGCCTCAGTATAGATACCTCCAGGTCGATGGGAGAATTCTTACATCACCTAGCTACTGCCTCTTGAGAGAGTGGATTTACTACAGCAGGGGTAGGCAACCTATGGCACATGCGCCGAAGGCGGCACTCGAGCTGATTTTCAATGGAACTCACACTGCCCGGGTCCTGGCCACCGATTTGGGGAGCTCTGCATTTTAATTTAATTTAAATTTAACTTTAAATGAAGCTTCTTAAACATTTTATATACTTTACATACAACAATAGTTTAGTTATATGTTAGACTTACAGAAAAAGACCTTCTAAAAACGTTAAAATATATTACTAGCATGCGGAACCTTAAATTAGAGTGAATAAATGAAGACTCGGCACACCCACTTCTGAAAGGTTGCCGACCCCTGTACTACAGCAATGCAGAACCCCTTCTATTGCTGTAGGAAGTGTCTATTACAGCAGTGTAGGTGCAGTGCCGCAGCTATGCTGCTGAAGTGCTTGTAGGGTAGCCATGCCTAGAGAAGAAACTTCAATTAGTCTCTCTTCATTCTTTGTTTCAGTTCAGTGGGAAAAAAATAGTGATATGGAACTGTTTTAGATGGGGATGAATTTTAAATAAAATCAAGGAACAATCTCATAAATGTTATCTATAGAATTTTAAGTGTAGTGGTGGAGGAGAAGGTAAAAAAAGGTAGGTTTGTTAATCTCGAGAATACTGTGGCATTACAAACTTATGAGGCAGCTCTCTGAACATTTTTAAATACTTTGCATATGAAGTGATTTACATGTTTATAAAGAAGGTTTTTAAAATAATTGTAGTTACTCAGAAGATGTCTGATAAAAAGATTGAAATAAGATTTTAGGCTGCAGCATTTTATCCTGGGTTTGATGGAAGAATATTCTAGACACCTGTATCTGCATGTGGCAATAACCAGTCTTACTTTTAAAAAGACAATAGAAGAAGCAGTAGTCTAGAGTCCTCTGAAAAGAAAATGGAAAGTTAGTTGCTTGAGATCTCATTTGCTGCCTGTTTAGCAAACCATAATTAAAAAGTGCCTGAATGATCCTAGTTACACGATTCAGCTGACAAGCACTAATTGCTCTATATCAGGCCAAAAGAAGATGAATGTTGTCAAGAAAACCACAAGTCAGACAAGCAGATTCTCTTTTAGTTTGACATCGTGTTCCCATGTACAAACCAGTTTTTACTGGAGTCTTTCCAGCATCAAAAGAAAATCCTTGCCTTCCCATTAATTTTCATTGCTGGCAGCCCTGAGCTGTTTGTGACGAGTCACTTTCATTACTATTCTTGGCTTGCTAACACACAAGATTGTGTGTAAAGACAAAATGTAAACAGGTTTTCCAACTTTCCTTTTGCCCTTTTTAAAATGAATCCTCTGTAGCTTAAACTTAGCACACGTTTACACCACTGTATGAAGCATTAGGCATTAAAGAACTTTTTTTTCTTTAAGGTCTAGAGACTATATTTCCATTTAGTTTCTTGAATGTATTGGATAGGGATGCTAGGTGGATTAATGTTTTTTCCATGGAAGATCAGGAGGAGTGGTAATTGATGAAAACTGCAACCTTTTCTGACACAGACAGTATGGATAGGTAAATATGTAGCAGCTAATACTTGCTTTTTGAATTGTAGTGGTATATTCTTTAAGGCTTTATGTATGTATTTTTCATCTTTTCTGTGAAAAGCTTTGATCTTATGTAGTAGTTACTGTCTTGCAGGATTTTGGGCATGGCTACACTTGCAGATGTAGAGTGCTTTGAGTTAAACCATCCTTTGGAGAGCGCACACTGACACCTGCAAGCGCACTGGCGTGGCCACATTTGCACCACTTGCAGTGGCACTGGGAGCAGTGCCTTATGGGCAGCTATCCCAGCGTTGAAGTGGCTGCAACATGCTTTTGAAATGCAGGGGGTGCGGTGGAGTGTGATAGAGAAAGTGTTGTGTGTATGTGGGCGGGAGGAAGAGAGAGTGGGTTTTTGGGGTGCTGAGAGTGTGTCAGCATAACAGCTTGTAAGTTCAGATCTCCTGCCCCCACCGCCTGTCTCTCATTCATTCACTCAAAGCAAGCAGCATTCCTCAGTAATGGCTGCTTTGTCCAGGAGCAGATAAGCATGCCGGGTGTCAGAAATGGAGTTTTGAAGGGCATATCCGCATTCCTGTAGCCAATTTCCAAAACAATGACATGAGTGGCCACTTAAGGGGATTATGGGATGTTTCCAGAGGTCAGTCAGAGCGCAGTAATGCAGCACCTTGTTCACACTGAGGCTGGAGCATCTCAGCAAAGACCCATCAAACATTATTTCCCTTCCCAAGGTGGATTACCAGGAGTTCTCTAGCCACAGAATCAGAGCGCAGTACGTGCCTTGCCAGTGTGGACAGGGAGTGAGTTACAGTGCACTGGGTGGCTTTAGTGCACTCTGACTTGCAAGTTTAGCCAAGCCCTTAGCGCAAAGTTGAGGATGTCTTCTCTTCTGCTGTGCACCTCGCCTTCTCAGCAGGTTATGTTCTGCACCTCTGACAGCTGCCATTTCCCTCCTTTTCCAAGTTGAAAACCTCTTTCCTGCTGCTTGAGCTTAAATCTCATCTGACCTCACTAGGTCTGTATACAAACAGCAGGATATATGTTTTCTCTTCTTCCCATGTTCCCAGTCAGTGCAGCAATTGTGGAATGTGTTCTGCTAAGTAGTGTGGGAGGGGTACAACAGGAATATTGCAGAAGCAGATAAGACACAGCCTACTTTCCTCTGAACCTTATAAAATGGCAGCTGCAATGCATTTAGGTAAGTGTAAGCTTTTTTATATTTTCTTCAGTATTACTTAAGGAAGAGACAATACTATATTTTTTTTCATACAAGCTGAGAGGATTTTGTAACTAAAAGCACTAGACACCTCATATAAGCAGACTTTCTCTCTTGATCTGGTGTGTTAAGTTGCATAGTGTTCCCTGAAGTTCAGTAACACTAAATCAATTACTAATTAATTTTGAAAAGAATTTAGTTATTAAGCAATTTTATACTATTGAAAGAGTGTTAATGTATCTAGTATTACTGTATTGGAAAGAAAACAAAACCTGAACTGTTCAAAGGTGAGATTGATTTTAAATCAATAACTCTTGTTCGAAACCTACAAAATCATTGATCTAAATTTTCAAAGGTGACTAGCGATTTTGGTGCCTTGTTTGTTGTATATCAAACATGAATCATTTTGGAAAAAGGTCTGACTTTCAGAAGTGCTGGTCACTTAACTTCTGAAACTTGAACCTTTCCCATATGTCTCAAATTGAGCATCCAAGTGTGGAGGGTACCCAATAACAGCAGTACTTTTTGAAATTGAGCAAGTACAAAAATGGAGCTAGAACATACAAACATTGGTCACCATCCAGTTTCTCTTTCTCTAATAAGAAAGTAAGGTTGGGGGTGGGACAAGGGAAGGGAGAAGGAGGAGCATGGAAAGATAACTATTGTAGCTTTGTTTTCTAGGAAAGATGCCAGAAATATTTATAAACCGCTTTTATTAAAAATGGTAGGAAGTGGCAATTTGAGCAAGTGATCTGATACTGGATGTCCAGGACTTTCATTTCCTTCATGTACTGCGTGCAGACTCTATCTGTTCAAGTGATGAGCCTGTGCTGTGTTAGAACATAGATTATTACAATTGTTGCTAATGGTTTGATCTTTGGTCTCTAACAAAAATATTGCCATATTTTTATGCCAAAACAATATCAAATGTGTGCAAAGATCACTGTAATCTGTGACAGTAAGCAAACCAACTTATGTATGTTTAATGTGAAGTGATGAGCTCCAGTTCTCAATTTATACACGCAACCAAAAATGACACATTCTATCTAATCAGGAAGGCTAGCCTGAACCATTGTTTGCTGCACCCCTGTTCTGCATCCAGAAAGACTTATTAAAAATAGGAAGGGAGAAGACCCATTTGTCAGCCAGAGTTAAAGTTCCTTTAAAAACAACAGAGATAGAAGAGGATTTTCATTTGTAACTGCTTCAGAATTCTCTGCATGAAATAGTGAGAACTCTAGGGCCTGCCCTTTAAATCTTGGAATATGTTATTTCTATAGAAATAGCGTACAACAATATCAGAAAGGATTCTTAGTGGAGAATTGCTATGTTTCAGTTAAAGTGACCTAAGTGTATAGAAAATTGCAAATCTTTAATTTCTTTGCATTTTTGATAACTGTATTTTCTATATCTGCTTTTGTGTATCAATCTTCCAGATGCTGTAGAAATTCATATTTTTTATATGTAATTTTCCCTTTTAATTTTAAGTTTATTCTTGTTTCAGTAAAAGTGATTTTAAAAAAGCCCAACCACCAGTGCATTCTATAAATAATGGAGCTGAGATAATGCAATAAACATTTTCAGTGCAACCAAAACAAAACCAATATTTGTTATCTTTATCAAGGATTCTAGAGTATTCTGTAATAGTGTTATCTTAATGAAAATAGCTCACTTAAAGATCTTTCCCATGAAAGAAATTTTTGGTGGGTGTTAACTTCATTGCGCTTTGTAGTTCTAAGGAAGCCTCAGAGGTTTCAACCAGTCTAGACCTACTGTAGGTATAAAACTAACACTTCAAAGCTTGGAGTCACTTGGTTACGTAGACAAGGTAGATTGAAGGTGATTAGAGCTCTGTTCACAAACAATTATAAGGTGTTGGCACGGTGTGAGAGCCATCTGAAACTGGAGACTTCTAGATAAGATGGCAACCGTAAAAGGAGGAGCTGCTGGGAGGAAAATTTGTGCAGGAAGGGTGTAGGAGAGCAAGACAGACCAACTAGTTTTAAAACATGGCAGAGGATAGTTGTATTTTTTATTTTATTTTATTTTTTAACAGTTTATTAGCTTATTAAAGACACAGGCATGGTGTCTTGTATATAACAGCAAAGAGGTTAGGTCTGTGCTTTCAGTGGAGTAACTTTTGCTTAGGCATAGTATGCAGATAAGTAATGAGAAATAGTGCCATCTAGGGTTAAAATTCTATCCTAGTGTTTCAATAGGCAAAACACTATCTAAACGTTCCATTACAGCACTATGGTTAAAAGCTAGTGTCAGGAGGCCCGTCTCTTGCAGTAACTATGATCTGACTAGGAACCATATCTTTGTGTTTATACAGCATTCAGCATGATGAGGCCCCGATTCTAATGGGGTCACTGGGTTGATGCTACTGTAAAATATTTAATATTAATGGCTGTGATTGGGGAAATATATGGGGCACTTGAGTTGAAGTCTTTTTGGTAGACCTCTGTCCCTTTCTTGTGGTCCTAATTAGTGATTAATTCCTAAAAGATATAATATCTTGGCTTTTCTTCAGAGGCAAAGGAGATTATCTTCTTCATGATGGAGGTGGGAAACTTGAATTACTTTGAAAAACTCCAATGTTTTTATTTTTCTTCTTCTTCCACCAGAATATCTGGGGAAGATTTATTGCAGTTGTTTGAAGTAGACAATACAATAATCTGCTCCCTATACATCATGTGGTGGAAGGAATAGGTAGTGACAAAGGCTCCCTGTCTAGTTGGCAGCCAGTATCAAGCGGAGTGTCCCAAGGGTTGGTCCTGGGGCTGGTTTTGTTCAGTATCTTTATCGATGATCTAGAGGATGGCGTGGACTGCACCCTCAGCAAGTTTGCAGATGAAACTGAACTGGGAGAAGAGGTAGATATATATGCTGGACTGTAGGGATAGGATACAGAGGGACCTAGACAGATTAGAGGGTTGGGCCAAAAGAAATCTGCTGAGGTTCAAGTGCAGAGTCCTGCACTTAGGATGGAAGAATCTTATGCACTGCTACTGACTAGGGACTGAATGGCTAGGCAGCAGTTCAGCAGAAAAGGTGCTAGGGGTTTACAGTGGATGAGATGCTGGAGATGAGTCAACAGTGTGCCCTTGTTGCCAAGAAGGCTAGAATGGGTTACCTAGGGAGGTGGTGGAATCTACGTAGAGGTTTTTAAGGTCAGGTTTGACAAAGCCTGGCTGGGATGATTTAGTTGGGGTTAGTCCTGCTTGAGCAGGGGGTTGGACTAGAACCTTCTGAGGTCCTGTCCAGCCCTGAGATTCTATGGTGGCTAGAAATGCAAGTCTATCAATGCTAAACAAGACTTAAATGTTGCCCAGGAATAACTGGGAACCTTGGCTAGATCTTCCTCAAATAAAGCTTTCAGTGGCAGCCACTGTCTCTTGAAATGGTCTTCTATGAAAATGCATGACTTTTTTTTACATACCATGCCATGTGTTGTTTTTGTAGCCAGAGCAGCTCTTGATTGACTTTTAGATTTAGCCCTGACTCTAGAACTGAAATGTATCCAGAAATAAAGGAGTTTGTTTTACAGATGAATCTGAGGCTTCTGATTTCAGTTTTCTGGACTCGCTTCAATCTGACCGGAAGTGTCAAGGCCTTACTACTTAGTATCATCCAAAAAGGCCTCCTGATTTAGGTTTTGGATTATGTACCTTTCCCCAAAGGACCTTCAGTATGTTAGAAGTAAACTTCTGTCTTCCTCTCAACATGTGTTCTAGACTACCTTTTTGCTTTTTCAGAGTTAATGTGAGTATAGATCAATCATGGAGGTGATGGTATTAAATTTAACTAAATAGTTGCCATGAGCAGGTTCCATTTACAAGCAACCTTTTTAACTTTGCTAGATTTCAAGGCCAAACCTTCACTGGGTAGCTGTTGACAGGATCCCATCTACTTTTGGCTCATTTATTCAGCCTCTCTCCCTCCTTTGTTTTGTTTTGAAGAGGAATGTGTACTTCTTTTATTTAGGTGCTTTTCACTGGATTCATTGGCTGGTAGACAGTACCAAAAACTTAATCTACTTCAGGGATAGTTTTCTTGTAGATGCCATCCCACAATACTATATCACCACTGTGCTGATTGGGCTGTAGGTTGAGATCCACTTTCGTAGAGTAATTAATGTCCAAGGTAGTTTCTGGGGATTGTATAAGACTGAAGCAGGAAGAGCTGTGACTGCTTAGCAGCTCTATCTGACATGATTGTGTGGCCAACCAAAATTAGAGGCTAAAATCTGAGATACTGAAAACTAGAGGCCATTTCAGAAAATGTGGCAGTAAGTGACTTGCTCTTAGTCAGTTCCAAATTTGAGAACCTAACTCAAGAGTCCTGACTCTGATGTGCCTTTGCCAAGTACTCTGTCAGTTGCTCAAGGAGTATCATCTAGTTTAGAAAAGTGGAAGAGTATTGGTTATTCTTTTGGAAGAAGAGGCTTTCAGTGCATTTGTTTCTATCTTTTGATTGTTTTGTGAGGCTGATTATTAATTGACTTAAACAAGCTCTGTATTGTTACTAGAGCTAGCAGTACAGCCTATGTGAGAGGTAAAACCAGGCGGTGGTGTGTCTTTTTTCGGGGGGAGGAGAGGGAGGTTTGCTCACATAGCTATCTGCCTAAGTCTTAGGGCTGGTCCTCACTAGAGTGGGGGATTGACTGTAGATACGCAATTTCAGTTATGTTAATAACGTAGCTGAAATCGGCGTATCTACAGCCGACTTACCTGCCGTCCTCACGGCAGCTGCAGTCGGCGGCTTGCTCCCCTCGTCGACTCCAGCTTGCGCCTTTTGGCAAGCTGGAGATACGGAGTCGACGGGGGTGCCGCTGGCGATCGATCTCTCCCCGCGCTAGTGAGGACAAGCCCTTAGTGTCATATGTTAGCTGTGTTACCTCCGCAAAGTAAAGTCCAGTATTGATAAAGAGAATGGCATTTAGAAGAATCCACACCATGTAAGGCGGGAGGTGTTCAGCATTTAGCTACGATTCCTATACTTTGTGTTCTGGACTTTCCAAACTGGATTGGATGTTGTGATTGAAAAGAGTGTCAGCACTATGTAAATGAGCAAAGGAAGTGAAAGTGCATCTCATGAGATAATTTCTATGTAGATAATTTGCCATAAAATTTATATTGCAATCCTTAAAACCTTCAAAGATTTATTCTGTCTAGGGAAAGGTGATTTATATAGTATTAAAACACTTTTTATGTTCCAGTCCTTTAGATTTAATGTTTATTGCCTATAAAAATGAAATCTTCCTGTGGATATTTAAAAGTTTTGGTACTGTGTGAAATATATTCAGCTTAAAATCTGAAATGCTTTGGAGATGCAATAAATATGTGGTGGAGTATTACCTCAGATTCACTAACCTTGATGGTTCAGACTTATTCTACATAATGGATTCAGCACTAGATATTGCTGTACTCATCTCTGAGGCATGGTGAGTGGGAGTGTATATCACTGAACAGGTGTGGAATTTTGTCACTTCATTTTGGCTGACCATGGTGAGGATACCTCATAATGGTTTCTTGAACAGAACTGGGCCCATTATGCATAGGCACAGTACAAATAGAGGCAGATTTGGTCCCTGCCCAAAGGAATTTTCAGCTAAGGGCCAGATGTTACTCCAATTTACACTTCAACATACAGATGTAAGGAGGAGGGAAGCCTTACCTACTTACCCTACCCATAAAGGAAGGGAATTACATGCCTATTATGCTTCACTTGAGCAGGCAAGTGAGAAGTGGGTTGAGCCATGGCTCTACCTCTCGTGCACTGACCAGTGCATTTAAACTGGTTCCGGGGGGATGTGAGGCAAGTAATCCCAATAGTAATCTGATATTGATTGAACCCTCCCACTCCTCTTCCTGGGCAAGGGGGAAGCAGGGAAGGAATTGTGCTTCTCTGAAGCATAACTTCGAACACTAGAAAGCTAGAGTAGTACCACCCTTACACAGAGCAAACTGTATAAACACAATCAGGCCTAAAAACCTTGACAGCCTACCAAGTATGGGAGGAGAGAGAGAAACCAAATCAAACATGTAAATATTTGAGTTTTGTATGTTAACAGCAGTGGTACCATTACAAAGTAAACAAATCCCATAATGTACAGCATTGAGTCTTTTCCACAGTATTTTCTGTATTAAAGTATATTCAGGAATAGAACTTTTACGCAAACCATGCACTACGCAGTAGCTGGCAAGCTGATAGAAATTGAGAGAAAAGTTTGGCAAGTTCTTCTTACGTTTGCAGAATTCTGAACACTCTTTAAATCTTATACTTAAATTTAAGATTCATTCATATTTAACCAAGTCTTTAATAATTCTGAGATATGGTTGAAAGTACTGTGGTTCTGGGGGCTTATAAATGCCAAGTTTGCTATTGTACCTCAAATAACGTTTTTAATACAATCATTCATCTTTTCAAATTATTTTTGTTCTAGAGTGAGTTTAATTCTCCTGAGATGTGTTAGCTTGTTTGCACTGAATTCTGAAGTCCTCTCTTTAGCCACTGCACAAGTACAGCAAGTCAGCAGCAGTACAAGGTTTCTCACATTGTCCTACAACTGGGCCTCAATCCTGACATCGGAAAAGATGTAGCTCAAAACATTACAGCATCAGGGAGCCAAGTGAACAACACAGGTTCAAAGTATGAAAGGCTTGGCCCAGAGTCCTAAGGCCTAGGAAGTGGCTGGATATTGCAGCAATAGCCAGCCAAATGTCCTGTGGTAAAGTGCAGCATTTGCTGCGGTACGTCTTGCTTGGTAATTTGTATTTAAACAGTAGAGCCAACTGCTCATTTTTGGGGCTGGAGGATAAGGCATGACTTACTATGTATGAAAAATAACAAGGATGGAGAGCACTGTTCTTATTCTCATCTAGACAGTGTGGAATGAAAGCCGTACTTGGGTAGTGGGTGGACCAAGGGAGAGCTCATTCTGGATAAATTGGAAAGAGGAGAGAGGCCTGAAAATAAAGATAGTAGAACAGATTGTGTTTTCACTCTCATGCAGATCCATTGCAGCGTGGCATGAGTATCACTTAACAGAATTAGAACTAGTTTTTAAAAATATTAGTCAGACTTCAGCTGAATGTTATATTAGATTCCCTTCTTTGAAAAGTTGACACCATTTCTTTGGACACACTGTTTGGCTTCAGAGTTTTCTGTGCAGCTGTCTTTACAGTGTAGCTGCACATTTGAAAGACTGTATTCACACTCAAAAGAACTAAACTCATATTTTTTAAATTGAATGTTGGATTATCTGAACAGCAGCAAAGATTACAAAGAGCCTTAAAAGTAACATCGGCACCTTGAGTTTTGCTTAGATACTTTCATATAGAACAGACAAACTTGTGGCCTGCAGGACTGTCCTGTCCGCCCCGTCTGAGCTCCCAGCTGGGGAGGTGAGCCCTGTCCTGTCCCCTGCTGTCTCTTCCTCCCCCACAGCCATGCCGCTAGTGCTCTGGCCTGCTGTTCCTGCCCAAGGAGTGTTGCAGCAGCGTGACTGGCTCCAGCGAGCAGCGGTGATTGGATATGGGGCAAGGAGTCGCAGGGAACAGGGGGTGGAGACTTGGAGGGAGGGCAGGGGACAGAGAATGAGGAGGTGAGGCCCTGGGGGATGGTTGGGGCGGGTGTGTGGATATGGGTTGTGGCGGTCAGGGGATAGGGAGTGGGAGTTCCAGGGGGCCTGTTAGGAGGTAGGGATGTGGATAGGGGTTGGGATGGTCAGGGGACAATGAGCAGGGGGCGGGGTTGAATGGGTCGGGGATTCTGAGGGGGGCAGGAAGTGGGAGGAGGTCAGATAGGGGGCGAGGTTAGGCTGTTTGGGGCAGCACAGCCTTCCCTACCCAGCCCTCCATACCGTTTTACAACCCCATGTGGCCCTCGGGCCAAAAAGTTTGCCCAACACCAAAGCAAAAATCACTATACTGTAGGTGACCCCATCTTTTCATGTACTCTGTGTATACACTTCCTACTGTATTTTCCACTCCATGCATCTGATGAAGTGTTCTAGCCCACAAAAGCTTATGCCCAAATAAATTTGTTAGTTTCTCAAGGTGCCACAAGTACTTCTAGTTGTTTTTGCTGATAGACTAACATGGCTACCACTCTGAAACCTGCATCTAATAGAAAATCTTTTGCTGTGTGTGAGGGGGAAGGGATGAAGTAATTTGTTCCATCAGCTTGTGAAACTGAACTAATTAGGAGACAATCTGCATTGATTGAGACAGCTGCATTTTTTACTGAAAGATTGTAAACATACTGTCTTTGCAGAATTGTTTTTACTGCTGTAAGGGCAAGACACTGAAATGTCTTTGATAGTCAGAATTTGGGACTTTTCAGTGACTGTATATTATAGCAAAGTTGACAGTGTCACTGTAGTTAAATCTGTTTCGATTACACATCTCCTTTTAGTGTGGTTTACTGCAATGAACAGCAGTGGAATTATATAAAAGTTGAAAAATTATTGAATTAAGATGTTTGAAGAGTTGAAAGTTTAGCCATATTTTGACTATGGAACAGAACTGTACTTTCTACAGCTCTTACATGTGATCCAGTGCACCTCCCACAGTGGGCAGGGTGTAGAGTGAAAAATTCTAAAGTATGTTTGTTTTTATTTTAATTTTAACAATGCTGTACAATGAACTTACTAATATGTCAAGTTGTCCTGAATTTTAAGAGAACATTGGGTATTGCCTTCATAAGAATTCCTTATTGTATAATCAATATTATTGCTAATGTACTTTAACAAGTGTTCAGTGAATTGCATGCTAAATTGTCAATCCATATTAAGAACAGTATACAAAATATGCAAACGGCTCTGTATTAGCTTTCAAAGCTCCATAATATTAGCTGCATATTATTCTTAATATACTCTGATGATATGCACACTGTCACCATAGGGCCTGCCTCTGTGTGAATGCACATGAAAGAAAAACGTTTAGTAAATGTCAGAAAAAATGAGCTAAACAAAATATCCACATTATGTTTCTGGGAACACTTAATTAGAAACTGCACTATATCCCAACAGATTTATTTCAATTTTAGGTCAATATAAGCTGGTGCTTAGAGGACTGCAAAAGTCTCCCAAAAGTTTCAAAATCTGACAACTTGTCTAAAATTCATAACACCCGGTATTGGTAGTACAATGATAGGCATATGTTGTTACTGTTCAAAGGAATATATTATGATATGTCTTGTTTATAACCAAACCCGTACGAATGGACACTAATAGGTCTCAGGGCGGCTTTTTGTTCTGAGAGAGGTTTTAAGTAGGATAAAACCTGAATAACGAAAATGCTTGCTTGTTTATATCAGTTATTTCTGTAGTTTATTTTAATTTCTAAATAATTTAATATACAAACAATGTTACAAAAATAAATACAAACTGGATTGATATCAACAATCATCCCCCTTTCCAAGCCTGGGAAAATGTCTGTGCCTTGCAGCATGCTCCAAAAGTCAACAAACTCTGGCTCTATCAGTCCAAAGGAGGAAGCAAATCTGAGAGTCAAAGACCCTCTCTGAAAACACCCTGCCAGAAAACTCCTCCAGCTTAAAATGTTTATATGAGGAGTGATTATAATTTGCCAGTAATTTTCTTCTGCTCTCACTGTTGTTGTAGATATTTGTGTTTTGTGAATACAAGCTCACTATCCAGTTTACTCTGCAGAGTCCTGCAATGAACTCATGCTGCATTTGACATCAGCCTGTCATATCAGGAATCCAGCCATATGACTTGATTTCTGGAAGAAGAGATGAGCTAAGAAATCACTAACCAGTATTTAGACACGTCGTTTAGTAATTTGTAGAAGTGGCAAGGGATATTGTTAAAATTATTAGAGAGGGTAACTTGATCAGATTTTCCAGTAAGATATACTTGCAAATTTTCCCTAGTGTGCAAGTCCGTCTTTAATGTTTTTAGACTAATAACTTGGCATTTCCTTGTTTTTAAAACTCCAGCTCCATCCTTCCAAATCATGTGTTCTGTGATACATATGATAAGACCATGCACTTTGATCTACTGTGATGTTTCTACAATACCTAGGCATAGTAGGCGGAATTGAAAATTAAGTGACGTGTCAGCTCAAATTCAGAATTCCCTAGTCTTTTTTCTTCTCCCAGAAGGGTTACTTTATTGAAATGTAATTAGAGAAACATTTCCTTTTTAGGTTTTTGTTTTTTTTCCCCGATACTTATATTTTTTGTTAATAATTGGGCATAGGATATTTTGAGGAAAGAAGTTTTGAATAGGTGCAGTTTTATTAGTGGTAATCTCCTTTGAATACCAGAGGACAATGGTAATGGTTGTGATGACAACTTTAAGGCAATATAGCAGTTCACTTCATCTCTGGAAGACAGTTATCATGGGACCATGCATGAAGGAGAAGTTCTCTCCTTTATCCAAAGCAAGTTAATTGTGAAATTTGGGTGTTCCAGTTTGGAGTTTAATATGCCATGGATTTGCAGTAATGTTTTCTAAATTACGTACATTAATGTCTGCAAATGAGCTTTTAATTTAAAGAAATACATATGTATATTTTTTAGAAGTTTTGAGCACTCAGAATTCTGATTGAAACAAGATTTTGTGTGTGTGTATTGTATATTGACTTGTAGCAACATGCATAGTGAGTTAAATCCTGGTCTGTTTAGTATGGGTTTTGCTCTCAGCATGGTCAGACCTCATTTATTAGTAAAGCGTAGGTTGGAGAAGAGGAGTAATTAAATACTTTAGCTAAGCTCTGTTACATCATTTAAAGGCTTCATTTTTTTTTTTTTTGTTGTTTAATCCATGCCTTTAAGGTTATGTTTTACTCCGTTGAGGCCCTATGAATTATTTAATGTAAGCCACTGGTGCCCAGAATCCCATTTCCAGATATTAACAGTAAATACTATCAGAATTTAGTGAAGGAATATTATAAAATATCAGTAAAACTTTCTCACCTGAGAGCAGTGCTGCTATGTCACCTGGCTGAGAGCAAGTTCTGACTAATGACCGCATAGTATATTAACTCAAGTAAATTGATTGACTTTTCCAAAATATAAAGACATAAATCTTTGTTAAATTCTTATTCGTTGAAATTTTCTTTCAACTGAGATGATTTGCATGTGTTATGCACTGATCAAAAACTCATCATCCGTAGTTCTCAAAAAGGCATTTTTTTCCAATTGTTTTTTCTGTGATCACTGCCTGATGTTAGCAGTGCTTGTGGTCCTGGTGCTAGCAGTCATTAGTGATGCACTGCCCGTTTGACAGTGCTGCTTCCTGAAAGATGCCATCTTGTGTACTCTTAAGAAGGACAAAAAAGAAGTGTCTCATGTCGAATCAAATATGCAATGATTATAGTTGTCGTTCTGTGTTGTTCTCCACTGACACAGTGACCCCAAGAGGAACAATTTAATTATTAGGGTAGGTACTGTTGTGATTGTAATTAGGGTAGGATTTAGTCACGGGTATTTTTAGCAAAAGTCATCGATAGGTCATTGGCAATAAACAGAAATTCACGGCCTGTGATCTATCCATGACTTGTACTATATACCCCTGATTAAATCTTATTGGGGGGGATTGGGAAGGGGCGCTGTCCTGGAGGCAGGGGACTACGCTGGGGCAGGGAGCTGGGGACCAGTGGCACCAGCTGTCGGGGGCCATTGAGGCTAGCAGTAGCAACTTCCACTGCTGCTCCTGGGGCCACTGCTCAGACTGTCGCTGGAGCTAGCTGCACAGGCCCTTGCTTGGATGGTCCCTGGAGCCTCCTGAACAGCAGCCAGTGCAAACAACAGCTGGTGTGGCTGGCCTCTGGGACCAACCTCTTGGGCAGCCCTGGGGGCAACTACACCAGCCGTTGTAGAAGTCATGGAGGGTGCAGAAAGTCATGGAATCCATTACTTCTGTGACAGACACAGAGCCCTAATGATAATATCTTGCTTTTCAAACTGATCAACCGTTGATCAACTTAGTGTGATCAGTGTGTCAGGTAGAATACCGTACAGTTTATTTTGTGCAATTTGGCTGAACAAAACCTTAGCTGACACCTAGCAGTTTAGAATCATAGGGTTAGAAGCAATCTCAGGGATCTGTTGATTCTCTTATCTTATTTATTTTTATTTGGCATGGTTCTGGGTATGACCATAAACTGCATCTGACTGGAGGACCTGATATCAATGTGGTGGGACTACTCCTGGTGGGGTACCTCCTATAAAATACCAGCGTTGCAATCTTCGGAGAAAGGTAAGTATAGGGGGTTCTTTAAAACCCAAGCCCCCACTACCTATGAGTATTCCTCGTTGGGAGTAAGGCTAAGGGACATCACCCTTACAGAAATGTGTCCTTGCTGAGGTATTAAGCCATCTGCAGCAATTCTCACCTGTTGCTTTGTGGCAGAAGATACACCCATTCAACTGAGCATCTGGATTCGGTCTGATCTTTGTAATCTGTCTCAGTTGTCGAAATGGGGGATGGTAGTACTAGGGCAGCCTCTGCTCCTCCATGTTCTTGCTTAGGCATACATGTTGAAGGTCTGGATGTGATATTCGTCAGGCACCTGATTAGACCTTTTACACGTATACCACGATCCACTGGATTGACAGCTGCCTATTATATGATAGAGCTGTAATTTGATTTGCCATCAGTTACTATGAGAGAAACAACTTTTAAATTGTGTGGGGTTTTTTTCTTTCCAAGTTATTAACCACATCTACTGTATGATTACTTGGTTACATGCCGTCATGTAGCAAGTCCCCAGATAGAAGTAGTATGAATCAGTGGATTGAGAATGGGGCTGGGAATCAGGACTTTCCTTAGCTCTGATCCAAGTTTCTAGCTACTACTTGCTGTGCAGCATTGAGCAAATCACGTAGGGCTTGGCTACACTGGCACTTTATACCACAATAAAGCCTCCCAGAGCGCTCTACCTTACTACCTATCAACACTGGCAAAGCATGTAGAGCGCTCTGATTCCCTGGCTGGAGCTTTCCTGGTACTCCACCTTGCAAGAAGATTAACAGCTGTTGTATATTGGGTGAGATGCTACAGCTTCAATGTAAATGGGTAGTAACGTTACTGCGCTCTGATCGACCTCCAGAAATGCCGCCTCCTCTCCTTAAGTCAAGTGGCCTCTCTTTCCTTTGTTTTGAACTTGGCTGGAGGAATGCGGAATTGCCTGTTCATAGGTAGTATGTGTTGGGGTCCCCTTCACCAACCCTCAGCCATCCCTCTTGTTAGTGACAGATGCATCAGAGGTGGGCTGGGGTGCACATTTTGGATACTGCAGAACACAGAGCCTCTGGTCTCAGGTGGGTCTCGCTCTGCACATTAATTTCAGGTTGCTGAGAGCAGTAGGCCTGGCATGCCAAACTTTCTGAGCTTACCTAACAGTGAGATGTATATTAGTCACAACAGGCAACACCCCGGTGATGTTTTATATCAACAAATGGGGGTGCATGCCCCTTTCCCTTGTGCCAGGAAGCCCTCATGCTGCGGGACCCCCATGTAGAGCACTTGATACACCTGCAAGTGTATGATCCCTGGAGTACAGAACGAGTTGGCGGACCATCTCAGCAGGTCGTTCACGACCACGAGTGGTCCCATCACCTGGACATCGTGAACTCAGTCTTCCATTAGTGGGCTTTCCCCAGATGGGCCTATTTGCCACATGACACAACAGGAAGCGTCAGCAGTTTTGCTCCTTCCTGAATCACAGCCCGGGCTCCACTGTGGATGCATTCCTCCTTCCATGGGGAGGCCATCTCCTCTACGCGTTCCCACCCATCCCTCTCATTCACAAAGTGCTCCCCAAGATACAGAGGGAAGAAACATCAGTGATATTTATATCTCCAGCCTGGCCCTGCCAGCACTGGTACACACCTCTCCTGGAAATGTCCTTGGAAGCTCCAGTCACCTTGTTGCTCTTCCTAGATTTCCTAACTCAGGATCATGGCCGCCTCCAGCCTTCAAACCTCAAGTCGCTCCATCTCACAGCATGGAAGCTCCGGGCTGAACCCAGTGGAGCTTTCTGCTCTGATCAGATCAGACGAGTTCTCCTTGGCAGCAGCAAACCCTCCATGAGAGCTACTGGCCTTGCTACGTGGAAGAGATTTTCAGTCTGGTCGGTGCAATCTCTTCCATCCCTGACGCTTGCCTCAGTCTGGTATAAGTGGCACCATCTTCACCCTAAGCATCAGGGACTGACTGTGTTGTCAATAAGGGTTCATTTGGCTGCCATCTTTGTCTTCCACCCAGGTGCAGAAGAACGCTCGGTCTTTGCCAACCCACTGGTCAGCCATTTCCTTAAAGGTCTTGGCCGGCCGATATCCACAGGTCCAACAGCCTGTCCTAGCTTCAGACCTCACTTTGGTCCTATCCAGACTTACGGGGCTGCCATTTCAGCCTTTGGCGATGTGCTCCCTGCTCTGTTTCTGGTTTCTGGTAGTGATAACCTCACCTAGGAGGGTATCAGAGCCCCCTTACAGTGTGTTCTGTAAGGACAAGATTCAGCTCGTGCCTCACCCAGCTTTTCTCCTGAAGGTTGTCTCCCAGTTTCACATCAACCAGGACCTCTTCCTCCCTGTATTCTACCCTAAGCTGCACTTGAGCAGTGGGGAGCAGAGGCTTCACTCATGGGATGTCTGCAGAGTGCTAGCCTCGTACATTGAAAGAACGAAGCTGTTCTGAAAGTCTGTCCAGTTGTTTGTGACCGTGGTGGACGGACTGAAAGGTGGTCTTGAACCTCTCATTGGATTTCGTCGTGGATCATGCCCTGTACCCCGAGTGCTACAATCTGGCTTGCTCCTTTGATCACTGTGCACTCCACCAGGGCTCAGGCCTCTTCAATGGCATTCCTGGCACAGGTTCCCATGCAGGAAGTCTGCAAAGCAGCAATGTGGTCCCCATACACACTTTTACCACCTGCTACGCAGTCACCCAGCAGGCGAGAGTTGATGCGGCCTTTGGAAGAGCAGTGTTCCAATCAGTGGCCGACACCAACCCCGCATCCTGAACTTGGGCTTGTAAGTCACCGGATTGAAATTGACGTGAACAAGCACTGGAAGAAAAAAAGGTTACTTGTCTTCTCATAGCTGCTGTTCTTTGAGATGTATTGTTCATGTCCATTCCAATACACACCCTCCTACCCTTCTCAGAGTTAGAGTAGCTCATAAAAAGGAACTAGTGGAGGGGGAAGAGGGTCAGCAGGGCCCTCTACTGGGTGTCATGAAGGAGTGACTCCAGGGCCACGCAGGCCAACCCTGCAGATGCTGCTAGGGGAAAAATCTTCCTTCTGTCGTGCACGTGACGTGCTTACATACCTGATTGGAATGGACATGAACAACACATTTCAAAGAACAAGACGAGAAAGTGAGTAACCATTTTTTCTATCAAGATGTCTTTGTCTTGGATGAAACTGCAAATTGTGTGTTTCTCTTCACTGTTTCGCTGTATGCCTGGAGAAACATGTAAAACGAACAAAGCAGTTTTTTTAGCTGCCCTAAATTATTTCATTCTTCAGACTGTAAGAGACTCCTCCACACTTGTCTCCTGTTGCAGGACTGGTGAGAACTGTCATAGTTTTAAACCTTATTCTTTCTCTTCCCCCTACATCTGATCAGCAAGTGGGCAGTATATTTCTGCTGGCATGGTTAGTAGGCTGCAGAAACATGTATGCATAAACATGTCAAACGTATAATGCAGATATCTTTGCTGCTGTAAGAAACATTTTCTTTTTCAGTTTCCATTAATCAGGTACTGTATTTAAAGAGAGGAAAGATTTTCAAAGCTACATGGAATTAATTTTTGATCAATAGATTAATGTAGTCCCAAGAGAGGCCTGAAGTGAACTATTACATAATATCCTTTTCAGTACTGAAGCATTTTGTTGACTTGGTAGCTTTCTGATTAAAGTGGTAGGTAATGAACAGGGAATTGACAGACCGTGCATTACAGAAGAAGTCCGCTTCATGGCACTGGCCTTTCCTGTCCCTGTGGCAAACAGCGTGGAGCTCAAGCTCAAGCTCATGCACTCACACCTGGGAGCACTGATTCGGCTTTTCTCTCCTAAAACAGGGAGAACAAGTGTGGGATAATTACAGTTTAGTGCATATATATTATTTTCATTGATTTAACTAAATGTCCTGATGTGACATTCCTAGATTAGTTCCAGAATGAAATGGAGTGCTACCTTTTCTAATGTTAAACTAGAGCTGTTTCTCAGGGGATCAAGACCCTGAGCCTTCCGTCTGGAGTTTTGTGCTCCATGTAAAGTTCTGAAGTAGAACTGTGACTGACTATAGCTTTGGATTTAGGCGCATGCTGCTGTTGTAGTTTCCGTGAATGCATAACACCTATTAAACTTAGTGGGAGTTCAATGTGGGCAGGCCTGTTGAGAGAAATTTGGGGCCCTGGTCTATCATATACATCCCAGTTACAGACCAGCCCCATTTCATTCCAGTTACAGACATTTTGCAGGGATTTGTACTCAAGGTCCTGGTACAGTTGTCCCCCTGTCCTCCACCCCTCTCGTTAGTCCTGAGCATGCGCAATGGCTACAGTATTATCCACGTAAAATATTGGAACATTGTGGGGAAAAAAGTAAGTGAGGGTAAGAAATGTAAATGATGCAGGGGAAAATGCAGAGAAATATGTGTGTTAAATTACAACTTAATTTATCATTCTCTCTTCACCTCTTATGAAAAAGATATGCTGTAGGGGAGTTGAATGGGCCTGTTGCAATGAAATTGGTCTTCAGCCCTGGGCATTCTGTTATCTCCTGGTTCTGCCTGCAGAACCACCAGTTTTTCTGTTTCTCTCCTAGTACATCTGTCATTTGCTGCTAGGAAGGAGAGGAGAAGATGGAGGGGTTCAACTCCTTTTCAGGTCCTTCTTTTTAGAGAGACAGGTTCTGAGTCTCCTCCCCTTATCTCTCCTCCAGTGCCCCAAATTAAGTTGTTCTTCATACATACTCCTCACTCACCTGTTAACTCTCTCCATTCTCCACCAAATCTAGTATTTATGCACATTTTCACCATGGATTCTTTCCTCTAACTTCTCCCTTCCACCCTCCTGTTTCCCTTCACTGCCAGAGTGAAGGGAAGGAGATGGGAGAGAAGCAGTTGGGGATTCTTGGTAATGCATGGTCTTCTCTGCTTGAGGTTCTCAGCTTCTTTCACCCTTCTCTGGAAACGTTAACTGGGTGGGTTGGGGAGTCCTTTTGCAGAATTCTGAGTGCACTGGTGGTGTCCCCTTTCTGAGAGCTCTTCCCAGACAGAGCAGTAAGAAAGCCCTCTAATTCCAGAAGAGTCAGGTGCTTGCACATAGTGCTTCTGGGCAGGGAGCTGGAAATACTGGTTGCAGCCCTTTATTACAAAAGGGGATTTTTATTTGTGTTCTTGTCTGTGAGTGTGTGTGATCTGTTCAGTGTTCTAGAAGGTCAGTGGGGGCTGCAAGTGGCCTGTGGGCTTTGACTAGCAAGGGAATATACTGTTGCTTTTTCTGTTTTTAACATGTTAAATAAAAATGAAAGGAAAAAATATTAAAGCCTTATATAATATTCTAGTGGAACCTCATAGTTGTCACATTAATCAAATTCATGATGAATTTGTTGGTATTAATGTTATAGTGAATATCAAATTAATGTTGTGTAGTTTGTGGCGTATTTCTGATACAGTATAAAAGAAATGTTGTTGTTAAAAAGGAATCCTCAAATATCAAGGCTTACATTTAAGAGTATAATGCTTTCTTTTCCTTGTGTTTCACCAATGTTACATTCACTTTTGAAATGGGGGAAGGGTCATGGACAGCTCATTTAGCTAGCCACAAAACAAGTGTAGAATGGGTAATTAAAACTCCCCTAACTACCTCTCCAATCTTCCCTCAGTTAGTGTAACCAACCATGGGGTGGATTTAGTTTAGCTCCATGTCTCTCCTTGATCTCGCTTCTTGAATGAGAAAGTGTCCTGAGACTCGACTCATTTTGCATAGGCCATTGAACAATGGTACAATTTGGATACCCTTGACTATTCCCCCAGCGCTGTTCCACCTCAGGTACCGGTCCCACAGGCAGCCAGGCCCTGCTCCCTCCCAATCTGAAGAAAGACTGCTAAGTTTCTTGCCCCAGCTGTCTAAGGGCCAGCTGGGCCCTAATTGAGCTTGGCCACACCTGTGGCTGCTTCTCCAATTAGCCTAGTTTGCTGCTGTCCCCCAGCTATAGCCTTCTCCAGGGCTGTTTTAACCCCTTTTTTTAATGGAGTGGGGAGCCGCCCCACTAAATTATGAAGAACAAATTAAAATGATTCCAGTTATGGGCTTGCCAACCTTGACAATGTCTCTTTAAGATTTCATTAATTTCTATTCTTCTACAACTTTTTTAGCTAGAGGACCGGATACTTAGGTTGTTTGAGTGTCTAACTATTCATAGCTCTTTCTACTGTTACTCATAGATGCTGGACCTGGTTCTGAGTTGTGTCTATGGGCTGTGCTACATTACACTTTCTATTCACTGAGTCAAGCTGTCATTTTAGCAGCTCAGGAGTATTGATACCTATATATATATATATATATATATATATATATATATATAGTATTGATAGTCTCATCTCTGCCATTCTCCTTTTTTCCTGGGCATGCCCTGTATGCTGAAGGGTGGCATAGCATAGGTACTGGTATAGTGGTTTCTTACCACCAAGGGATTCCTCTGTGCAGAGGAAATTCTCAACAGGCTGAATCAGCTGCCTTAAAATTTTTTTACCCGTAGAATGGCACAAAGCAAACAGGACATGAGAGTGTCTGACCTACTGTGTAACTCCTCTATTCTCACAGTGCAAAATAAGATCTTTCAAGGCGTTCTTCACTTTCTTCCTCTTCTCTAAAATTGGAAGCAAAAAACTGTATTGACAAATCTGCTACTTCTGTATTCTTTCTTTCTAATTCATTACTAATACTTCTTAGTAGACAGCATTTGCTTGATATTTTTGTCTACTGCAATTCTCTCCAATGTCATCAGTTTTTCTTCTTGCTTTTAACTTCTGCTTATTTCTATAATATAGATTTCCAAATCATTTTCCTTACCAGATTTTATTTATATTTTTGAAAAGCCTTCTGTTTAGCCATTATTGCTCTTTATAGTGAAGTCTAACCACATTAGTTTCTGTTGCTCTTTTGTTTTGCATAAAATTAACTGGGATGAATTTCAAATGCGATTTATCCAATTGTTAAGTATGTCCCACTTTTCTGCAATAGATTTCGTATACTGTATATTATAGAATTCCAAACCAAAATCTATTGGACACATATTGCCTTAAAATTTTCCTTAAAATCAGAAGTATTGAGTGCTTTTTTTAGAGTGCTATGTGGATATTTGGATCACTATCTCCAGCATGGTTCCTAATTCAGGTGTATCATAATTTTTAGGATTAAATTAACTATGGTATAGTTTGAGGAAGTGAAAATTAAGGAAAAAAACACATCCTTCTGAGTTGGGTACTGCAAAAGAAAAACCTCAGACTTACAGAATCATGTAAAATATATGCATGTCAACCCAGTCTATGCTTCAGACTTGTTAAATTAGTTTAAGCCTGGAAGTAACAGAGAAGTGGCGGGATTTATACAGGATAGAACCAATCATTTTAATTCAGATTTCTTGCACAAAATGTCTACCAAGAGGCTTAAGAGCTAAAATCCTGGCCTTATATTTTTCATCTGGTTGTGTGAATCTGATTTTTTTTATTAGTATTTGTTTATATCTAAAACTTTCATTCCATCATAGGGTTGGCAGTTTCTGCTCAGGAGAATAGCAGAAGTTTTTTAGGCCAGAACGAAGGTTTATTGGCAGTGTTACAGTAGACTCTCGATTATCCAGTATTGGGTTAACCAAAAAATGGATTAACCAGGAAGTGAAAAAAAAAAAAATGCATAACTCATAGGGCCATCTCTGGCTTTATTGCCGCCCCAAGTACAAAAAAAAAAAAAAAAAAAAAAGCCACTAGGGCACAGGGCAGCCAGTGAATCAACACCGCCTCCCCATGGCGCAGGGTGGCTGGTGAACCCCCCCTCCCCATATTTCCTATGGATGGTGATTATCCAGGATTTTATTAACCAGGATTAATTTTTTCGCTATCATCCTGGATAATCGAGAGTCTACTGTATGTGGAGAAGATGGCCCAGAACCTGTCTACATTATGCTTCACTTTAGCAAGTAGTTTTGCTCATTTTTTGTGAACATTAGATTGTCAAAATGAAAGAAAATCAATTAAAAGTAAAGAAAACATAATGCCAAATTCTCTCCATAAATATGTGGATATAGTGCCTGTTGACTTAAGTGAAAATGTTGTACATACCTGAGTGGGAAAGTTAATATTTTAAATGTAATATTGCAAAAGCAAGTAGAGTGATGCAGAATGATTTGAATAGTGTTGGTTTATGTGCTGATAAATGACCCATGCAGTGCAGTATGGTTTAATTTGAAGTACAGTGCTGAATACAGAAGAAAGATGTAATGGTGGATAGTATGTTGATATCATTTGAGCAGAGCTTGGGAGTAATGTTATGGCTGTATTGGTAGTTCTGTTTACTATAAATTGGTGGAAGTTATTCTGGCATTCATAAAGTATGACTACAGACGAAGGAGGTTGTGTGTGTTTCTGGTGACAAAACAATCAACAAAGGAATAACTACAGTTATTGATAATGTAAGGGTGAGAAGTTCCAGTATGAAGTAGAGATTGAGGAAAAGGTCATTTGGTCGTTAGAACAGAAGGAAGTCTCTTGTTAAGGGATGTCCCCAAATTTTAAAAATTTTGTATGGAGAACAACATAGTGAATCCCGTGAGCAGTTTGTGATCTTAAAAATAACTCTGAAGTAAAACCATCATCGGCTGATGGTAGGAAGAACTTGTATTTCAGTTATTCAGACATAGCTTTTTCACTCAGAATAACTAAAACAGAGAGTGCCACCAAAGTCAGCAAAGGAAACAGGAGATGTAAGCCATTTCAAAATGGAATTGACTTAAAGTAGACAGAAATAGACCTTAGTTTGATTTGGGAATTATCATGAGGTATGTGTTGCATTAGTTTTGCTTCTGGTATATTACCTTACTATTATATAACCCTAAATGTTTTTGAGAAAATATCTATTTGATTTTCCCACATGCAAATAACATTCATTTCTGGTTTCAGGACAGAATTTAAATTCTGTAGCACTTAGTTTTTAACGACATTCTGGGGAAGTAATTTCTGGAGGTTGGTGTCTTTGCTCTGTGAATTCTTGAGAGGAGTCAGTATAAAGGCGTATATTTTTATTTATCCGAGGTAAATGACCTTCTCTTCAACTAAGAGCAATTACAATCTTGCTGTTTCTTTTCTTGACAGAGAGAGCTTGATGCCACAGCAACAGTATTGGCTAACCGACAAGATGAAAGTGAGCAGTCTAGAAAAAAGCTTATTGAGCAAAGTCGTGAGTTCAAGAAAAACACTCCAGAGGTAATGTGAAAAGCTACTTAACAGTCATTTGGCTTTCTTGGTGTAACATATTTTAACAAGCACTTGTAAGTTTTTATTTATATATTAAAAAAAATATAAAAAATTAGACTGGATGAATGTGATTCAAGGATTTTCTTTAATGTATTGCTTAATTCTCCATCTTAATTGTGACTACTGACTCTTTGTTTAGACTGCTTGAGTGTTCTATGATTGTTGAAATACGAATTGATTTTTTTTGAGATCTAAATTTGAATTCTGTACTTAACATAAATGGCTTGTTTACATTTCATAATCATCCAAACCTCAGAGACATTGCAAAAATCTTTTTTTCTGTGGTAATCCAAATTATCACACTCCATGCATGTAGACCCTGGCCTTTTAACTCCTTAAATATAAATCAAGGGTGAAATTTTAGCTGTGCTCTGCATTGGCCAATCTGTTTCCTCTGAATTCAAATGAAGTTTTACCATTGACTTCAATGGGAACAGATCTAGGCTAATGCTCAGCGTTGGGGTAGAAGAAAATAATACATTTATAGCAGAAGCAGGCAAAGCTATGAAGTGGGGAGAGGTCTGAGTCATGGAGGGTATAGGAGAAGGTGTGAGGCAGAGCAGATAAACATCTTTTTATTTGCTGATTTCTCAAATAAGCAAAGTGTCTGGAAGTTGATGGAGGATTTATATGCACATTCTGCGAATTTTATGTATTTCTCACCTTTCTATGAAGAATAAAACCTCAGATTCCCCAGAATGCAAAAATGACTTTCTGCATTTTCCAGTTTGTTTGTTTATTTGGAGAACTGCCCCTGGCAAATTTCTTCACACACTGACAACTGTATTTTTATCAAGCAGAAGTTTACTGAAAAAGATACTTTTAAATGCATTGTGCAAGGTCTTTCAGCAAACTTTTAGTAGATTGTCTGGCGGCTGTTACTCAGAGGAAAGCCTTTCATTCTTATAGAGGCATTGTTTTCCCACTCCGTTTTTCAAGTCTGTGGCTTGCTTCTGCAGTAGATAAGGAAGACCTACAGGTAAGTGAGTGGTTTTTAATATGTTAATCATTTGAAGGTAGAATTTAAGATTTTTTTTTTTTTAATAAAAACACAATACCGCAGCCTTTTGTTTACTAATTTGATACAGAATGTTTTCCTTGTCTTCAGAAATAGCGATGGATTAGATCCAAAACAATTATTTGGATCATCCTCAGTATTTGGGGAAGTTTGGATCTGTTCCAACTTATACAGCTTGGACTCATCTCTCTCTCTTGTAAGCTTGCACAGATTTCTTGATGTTCCTTTTCTCTCTTTCATCTATTGCTATGATGTCTCCTTTTCAGTCTTTTCTGCTTCTGAACAGGAATTTCATAGTCTAATTTATCAAAGCTCAGAAGTTCAAGATGGTCACCTTCTAGATGATCCTTCCATCACTGGAACAGGGAGACTGGCTTTTGGCCCTCAATATACAGGGCACCTGCTTTCACATTTTGACCCTACCAGCTCACAGATGATTTTTCAGATTCACTCTGAGACATTACCATTACCAGTACAGAGTCCTTCCCTTCGGACTCTCATCAGCCCTGAAAGTATTTTCCAAAGTTCTCTCAGTGGTAGCTGCTCATTTATGCTTGCAGGGGATAATGATATATCCATACCTGGATGATTGTCTCCTCAAAGCCTGATCACTCCAGGAGGCTCATAGAGCCATCAACACCATGATATACTTGTTTACAGAACTAGGCATACAAATCAACATCCAGAAGTTAACCCTCACACCTGGAACAACACCTGGAATTCATAGGGGCTGACCTAGATGCTTCATAGGCCAAAACCTTCCTACCTCAATACAGTTTCCTGTTCATTCAGGAGGGACAACTAGCGGCACTCACTCATAGACACAGCTCAACACATTGCCCAAATACCAGCCAGATTCTGTCCTCAACTATTGGGGCATATGGTGGCATGCACAATAGTGATACCACATTCCAGACTCCACATGTGATGGCTCCAACTATGGCTCAGTTAGATTTACAAACTGCACAGGCACAGGCTGGTCAAACCCCTGTCACTACCTACTGGAATGAAAACTGCTGAGACTGGTAGAAGGACCCAGCCAGTGCATGCAAAGTGATCCCCTTCTCGCAGATGTCACCATCATTTGCTCCTTACCACTAGTGCATCTCTAATACTGTCTGGCATGCATTTAAATGTCCTCACGATGCAAGGCAAATGGTCACCTATAGAGATATTGCTACACATCAATCTCTCAAACTGAGAACGGTCAGAAATGCCTGTGTCCATTTCCTCCTGTTGATAGCAAGGTCCGAACAGACAACATAGTCTGCATGTACTACATCAACCATCGGGGAGAGGGCAGGTCGCCATCCCTATGCGTGGAGGCAATGAGACTGTGGAACTGGTGCATCTCTCATAACGTCACTTTGTCTATGGCCTATCTCCTGGGCACGCAGAACTCGATATGGACATCCTCAGTCGCAAATTCCTGCATGATCACAACTGAGAGATGCAGCTGTGAGTACTCCATGACCCCTTCTCATGGTGGGGAACACCGTCCTTAGACTTGTCCACCACTTACCAGAACATGAAGTGTCCATGCTGCTGCTCTAGGATGGGGATGGGACATCTTTGGCTCCACAGTACTGTCATCTGCAACTGACCCAACTCTGAAGTCCCAAGCCTCCAGAGGGGACACTGCTCTGAATCACCTACAGTGGAGCACCCATAGGGTCACTATTCGAAGAAATAGTTGTTACTCACCTTGTGCAGTAACAGTGGTTCTTCGAGTTGTGTGTCCTTATGGGTGCTTCACAACCCACCGTCCTCTCCTCTACTTAAGAGTTCTCGTTACAACTCTTTTTGGTAGAGAAGGAACTGAGGACAGTTAGCCCCCATGCTCTGGCTAGCCTTGTGGCACAGCATGAGATAAGACCGTGCATGTGTGGGTCAAACTTACACTGCTACCAAAGTTCTTCCATCAGCACTGCAGAGGCGGAGACACATTTACAGTGGAGCATCCGTGGGGGACAAATCTCGAAGAACCATTGTTATTGCACAAGGTGGGTAACTACTTTTTCTCTCTCCTGTGATGGACACGGCTCGGGATTCACTAAGAGTGGAATACCTGTAGGGACGCTACTCAAAGAAGTTGTTACTCACCCTGTGCAATAACCCTTGGCTCTTTTGAGAGAAATTGTAGTCAGCCATAGGAAATAGATATCTGACAAAAAAACACAGGAAAAGGACATTTTCGTTTCTCCAGAGCTTAGCATCCTGGGTAGGAAGAATAGTCCTTGGATAAATCTTGATGAACCAAAGCCTTTGGAGGTTGGGAGACAACTAGAGGGGAAGGATAATTACTTGAACAGGCTTTTAGCCAAAACTGCAACTTTGAGTCCCAATCACAAAGGCAGTGAAACCATCCCTGAGATCTACACCAGGGAAGTACAAGGACTGCTTGCCTGGAATTCCCTCTTTAACCTATCTTTGGTAGCCTAAATTCCAAATATGTTGTTATCGATAACAATTTTTAAAAAATCAGCTTATGTACAGAATATCTTCCAAGATAAACAAGGCTTGCCTGATCTGCAAATCTACCTTTCCCAACTGAGATTTAGTTCAGCTTTGTCTCCTTCTGATTAAGTATGTAGCACAGTGCATTACATGATGCCTTTCCCTCACCATAGATTAGTAGGTAAGTGTCACTTGCCTCTCGACTCCCTGCCTGATGCTGTCAAAGATTCCCTTAAACTCAAAGTCTGTTGTATTCTAGTGTTTAGAAGAGCCCTGTGGCAGAGGGCCCATTCTGCTAAACTGTCAGTGAAACTTAGAATACTAACACTTCTATTTCAGGAGAGTAGACGGGTAGGAGAATCTAGGTGATGCTCTAGAAGATGTAGCAGATACAGTAGGGTATCTTCCTTTATGTACCATGTAAATTATCAACTCTGATAGAAAGGTAATATATTGGGCATTTCCCTTTTTATAAGATCATTTCATTGTTTTCATGGCTTCAGGAATAAATGTGGAGCACGATAATCAACAAAACTACCAGCAAATATTTCTGACTGGTATAGTCAAGGGCATACCTTCAGAGAAGCAACGTGTATTCTGGGAATGTTTGGGCACAGACAAGGTGTGTGTCAGGAGTTACAACCAGAGGCTTCAAATAAAGCTTTACAAATTTGCTGTATTTCAAAAAGTGAGTTTTACCTTCTCAGAACTTGTAAAAGGACAAGATATTTTCACTATATTTATGTCTGCATTCCATAGATGCAACTAGGGAGTCGTCAACCTCTTATTTGTATTTCATTGTGAGCAACAGCTAAGGAGGTCAAAGGTTCAGAGGTTAGTTATCTAATCATAGATCAGAAATATATAAATTATTTATATGTAAGATCATACAAATTGTTACACCAGATGAGATCACTGGTCTGATTCTAATCCGTGTATCAGACAGTAGTCAGTACCCGTTGATTTAGGAAAAGGTGCAGTAATAGGAATGGTGCATAAAACCCTGTGGTTACCAGTTAAAGCATAACCTTCCCATTGCAAAAGTTTCTTCATAACCCACATCTGAGAGTGGTTCGCTTATACCCTGAAATATAGAGGTTTATCTCTTACACTGGAAAAATATTTTTTCCCTAAAGAAACCATCCTTAGTTACATCTGTATAAATGTCTAATTGTTTTTTTAACCCTACAAGTTTCTTGGCCTCAGAGTTATCTTGTGGCATTGAGTGCCACAATCACAGAATGTCCCTTGTTCACTGTTTTATTTTATGTTGTTCTAGTGCATTGGAGCCCCAGTCATGGACCTTGTCCTCATTTTGCTAGGTGCTGTACAAATACACAACAAAAGACGGTCCCTGCCCTAAAGAGTTTACAATTTAAGTATTAATAGAGAAGGTAATTCAGATGCTGTTTATTCTGATATTCATTATTTTGCCCAGGTGTGTCATATATCCTCTTAATCATATCCTTTCTAAATAGTCCCAGTCGTACTGATTAGTAATTCTTGGCATGACACCAGGGGATTTCCTGATGCTGATCATTAGGCTGCCCTAGTTCCTGTCCAAATTCCTAGTTAGGTAATTACATTCTGCTAACATACATTTATTTAACTTACGGAAAGCCTATCCAGTGCTCTAGGTGCTTCACAGTAAGTTTAAAAAATATAGAAAAATAGAGGAAATTCCAGAATACAATTAGATATAAATAAATAGTTGAGCCAAGACTTTGCCTATAAGCAGTAAATGTTAGATGCCCAAGAAAAAAGGGCCAGTAAAATTAATTCCAGTCAGCCCATCAATCTTCATCTTTTTGCCTCCCCGCCTACCCTAATTAAAACCCTGGAAAAGAGAATATGCCTTGCCTTATGTCCAGAAGATCTGCAAATCCAGACTTTGTTGGACTAAAGCAGGGTGGTGTTTCAGAGTAGGGAATTTCATGTTTTTGTTGCGGTTTCTGTAAGTACATGAAGAATACTATATCAGTCTTAAGCCATTTTACAGTATTGCTATGTAGTATTAATAGCTTTTTTCTTCCATCACAGATGTGTCTGGACTTCAGTAGTGGGGCTGGCTAATCTTCTAACTATAGTCCTGTAAAACATTTTAGAATCCTTTGGGATGAAAGGCCACTTCTCTCCTCCCCACTACATCTTAATAGTTGATAGCTGATTCTCTGCAGCAGGGGAGGGAATTGGTACAGATGTTAATGTAAGGTGTAGTAGCTATTTTAGGGCCAGAGCGGACTATGATTTTTCCAATTTGAAAAAACAGACTTAATTTCTTTCATTTGGGAGGTGGGAGTTGCTTATATTTAGAGCATTATAAGGCCAGACCATGGGGCTTTGATAGATAATCTTGCATTCATTATTTACTTTCTGAGTGGGGTAAATTTGGATAATTTAAAATCAGAAAAAATAATCTGTCAGTTCAAATTGCCATTGGACATATGTAAAAAGTTCGTTCATTGGGCTCTTTATTCTGCTTGACAATGAAAGTTAGCTTTGGTAATGGTTTGGATAGCTATATACGTGGACCAGAAGGTTGCATGATTTGGTCTTTGACAGAAATTTAATTTATGAAAAGAAGACTAGGGATGTTTTTGTCCAGTTTGTATTTAAGATTAAAATGATGTTATTAATATGGGTTTCTGTTGTAACTAAGATATTATGCTTGAGACCTAGTTTTTTTAATTAGCCATTCTGAGGTTCCTATATTTATCTGACAGAAAAAAATAGTAATAAAATGAGAGGGAAAGAGAGATGATGAGCAGACCAGATGAAAATAGTGTCAGATACCAGTTTTGTGGTGTGACTCTGTGAGTCATGCAGAATCAGTGTGAGATTTGGCATAAAGGAATTTACTGTATGAATGAGCTTACCCTCTCGTTCTTCAGCGCTTTCTGCTTGCTTGTTACTTTGATCACTGGTCTCTTCTAAGGATCAGTTGAAGCACTGATTCCTCATTGTGGCCTTTTCCTGTTTCCAGGTTGCCTATGTGCTCTATCAGTAAGATTTAGAAGGTCAGGATTACCTTTTAATGCCAAAATTGACATCTGTATTTTTATAAAGCTGATTAAAGATCAGATCAACAGGATATGGAATTATACAGGGGAGCCTTTGAGCACAGCTAGCATAGGTGAATTCTCAGAGTAAACGGCTTCAAAATGGTTTGGGAAATAGGATATTAGACGCAGCCAGGAGACTAAATAAATGAGTGCATGAACAAAAGATCTTAACACTGATTACTTGCTGACTCAAATTCTCTTCTAAATAAATGGAAATTCTGTTGGGTGGCAATGTAGTTGCCCTTGGAAAGTATATTGCAATATTCACTCAGGATTTTACGAATACATAAGATATATCTGCTGGTGTGTTTTTTCTTAGAAAAGCTCTTTTTAATGTCTTTTAATCTTCTTTTTTTATTTTAATGGAAGCTGCTTAATTTGATCAACTCTGCATCATCCTGGTTGGTGGTGGTTATCCACCAGAGTAAAATCTGAAATTTCAGTGTTGCGTTTGTGAATTGAGCCACAAATGCAGCCTAAATTCTCCTTTGGATCTGTGCAGTCCTGCTGATGGTGTGAGTGTAAATGAAGGAAGAATCTGTACTATGATCTTTTGTTATGAAGGAAAAACTTGTTTTAGGTCATATGGTTGTAGACCAAGCTCATCTGTCCAAAAAAGCATCATATGGAGTTTGTTTTACAAAAATCTTTGTACAGCTACTTGTCAAGGATTCAAAATATTTTAAAATAAAAATAGAAATTACTAAATTGTTGCTGTTCAGCATTTCCGGATTACTTGGTTGAATTACCTAGTCTCCACAGCCAAAGATGGCCAAACTGAACTAAAAGAAAAATACAATGGGAAAGGGAGAAGAGGGAGAGAGACTCTTGCTTTAAATCTCTCTCTCCTTTTTTCCACCAGAGTTAAAAACTTTTATAGATGTGTAAGTTTAGTAGAGAGTTTGAATATTAGTCATGGAGCATATTTGAATCGGGTGTGTCTCTCTCATCACTTTAAAACTTCACTGTTTCCTGTTAAGGAATCAAAAGATAAGAATGAAAGAGTAAGATACATATCTGCAAGGCTTTAAGGCGGGGTAGTCAGTAAGCAGACCATGGGCTGAATCCAGACTGCAGATGCTTTTGAACAGACCCCAAAATATTTTTATTTATTATCATTATTTTTCTTCGGAGTCTAGACCTTGACCAAAAACTTTGAACCTTGACAAAAAAATAGTTGATTATCCCTGTGTTAAAGTATAATGGATCCCTCTACTACTGTATAGATATGTTTTACTGCTGTAGGTGTACACTAGATCATTTAGTCATGCTTTTAAATGCCATGTGTATAAATTTTTGTTACTGAATTTGTCTTATGGACTTTTTTTACAGAAGCTGTGTGATGAAGTATGTTAGTTCTCTGATACTGTTATCAGAAAGCTTGCTTATAGGTGCATGTCTTAAAATATTAATTAACAGGTTTGGTGGCACTAGAAGAAAAAATACCTTCTAGTTGGAGGTCCTTTGTTCAAGGTTTATATAATATAAATAATAATATAACTATAAATAATATAAAATGCTATTGTTTAGATATAAAGTTCATGGATTTTTAGGATACTTATTAATAAGACAAAATTACAAATAGTTGTGAGATGTTTGCTTAGACTGATCTTTTGCTTTTTTCACTTTATTGCAATTGAAGGAATCATAAACAGTACAGCATATGTTACATTCACAATCACATCCCCATTAAGACAATCTCAGTTTTTCCCATGCATATTAACCTTCCCCACACTATATAATTCATAGAAGCTATTAAAAGAAGTAAAAAATACAGGCTATCCTCTTGGTACCTAGAGGAAGCTAAGCCAGATTCTGTGGTAACCAACGTTTCTCCTCTTATTTACTGCACACGTTACTTAATTCCAGCACTGACTCCTGTGCCATGTTGTACTCTACAGTATATTGGAAGAATGGCATATTCTTTACAATAGCCAGCCAATAGCATATTTTCTAAAATATATATAAGTCCTTGTAGTCTTATTCTTATTTCTTTGCATCTGCTAAGTTTTTCTGGCTTCAGGGAATCACTTTTAATTTTGAAAGGGATTTTTGCAATATAGTCCTGATATTTTTTGCATATACATAGTCAGTTTGTTCATTAGCATAATAAATCCGATTCACTTAATCCAGTCCACCTCCAGGAGTGGAGAAGAAAGCAATCACATTTTTCCCAACAAAGATGAGATGGTAGCAAAGGTAGTCAGGAGAAGGGTATTGGGATGTAAAACTGATTCAAGAAATATCTTTGGATTTGAAAGGACGTTTTCATACTGAATATTTGTTTCAGAGATCAGTAGTTGTATAGAATTAGAGAGGTAGCCGTGTTAGTCTGGATCTACAGAAGCAACAAAGTCCTGTGGCTCCTTAAAGACTAACAAAAGTACTGAAGCATAAGCCACAGGACTCTGTGTCGCTTCTGCAGTGGTTGTATAAATTGCTATGGGGCATAGAATGCCTAAATTCACTGTGCCCCATATATACGACATGCATATGCCAGTGTACACACTGTGTATGTGTACACTGGCATATTCATGTAGCTTTGTATTCTAGCATAATAACTCCTTTTAATTTTTAATTGCAGAAGAGATTAGGCTGGGTTATAAATTACTGGGCGGAAAAGTTTAATATGAAACATTTTTCTGCAGTTGTCTTAAAATATCTTAAATATATAGACCTTTCCCTTCTTCTTTGTTCTCCTTTAAAAAAAAATCCTTTAATCAGTTTTCTTCAAAATGCTTATCCCCCCAAAACTTTCTAAGACTGAAAATGCCTGTGATTGTTTGTCCAAAAGTTATAAACCGCTAAAGAAAGGGGCAGTTCTGATATCATGGACGACATTTTAAGGAACTTCAGGCAATTAATCACTCTGGAATCACTCACACTTCGTAATTTTGTATTTCTTCTTTTAAAACCTTTTTCTGGTTAAGTGCAAACTTTTGACAGTTAAGGAATGCAGTTTTTCTTGTAGTGATATCAGTGACATCTTCATTAGTGTCAGTAGAAGGGTTTGCACTTTCCACTGAGGTCAAGTAGAATGGTGAGATAGTTTTATTGACTTACTGTGGTTTACAAAGGAATGTACTAATAAACAAACATTTAAGGGTGAAAGTGAGTATTGAAGGTGTTCCTAGATTATTCTTATCACTGAACAATGAAATGATTTAAAAAACAAAACAAAACAAAACTTCTTCTCTTGTGAGGGCTTGTGACAGTTACTTTTTCTTGGCCTTTCTATTGATAAACGTTTGTATCCTGGTCAGGAGGAACAGTTGGGGTGAGACAAAGGAAGATTTAAAAGACTAATACATTTTCACAGTCAGATCTTGAAATCGAATAACCTGATTTTGCAAGGCAGTCAGCACCTTCCAGAAGACCTCTAGTACTTCCACGATTGAGTAAAGATGTGGCTTGTGCAGGGAAAAAGGAATGATGTGACTGAGACATTTGACAATACCTCTATCCAATGCCATATTTAAGGGGGAAATCAAGTTCCGAAATTTGTATTGCGGCTCCTAGAATATTGGCCTGACTTTCAAAATCTAACTTCTCTCTCTCTCGCTCTCTGTCACACATGCGCGCACACAAACACAGCAAGAGGCCTAGTCTCCCCTCCAATGTGAGTGGTGATAGAACAGATAATTAAATCTTTTGATTATATGTACTTTTCTTCTTAGTTTGAGAACAAACATGCTGTAAATCTACTTCATTTCACCCAGTGGGCCACCTCAAGGTAATACCGATGTAATAGTTTAAAATTTAATTAAAAGAACACGTTGTTCTCATTAAACTTATCACATTGTCTGTCTTGAACAACTCTTAATGGTTACTGACGAAATTTTTTGCTTCTTCTGACAACAGGTATGTGAAAAATTCCTATCTGCTAAACTAGGAGCAGTTACGATCATATTTTTACTTGAATATAATAAACAAACATAGGCTAGGTATGAAAATTTTGCAATTTTCATTTGTTTCTGTTTAAAACAAGTGAAGTCACTTTTAGGATTTTTTTCATAATTATAATTTTTGGATGAAATGTGGAGAGGTGTATGTTTGGAAGGAAATGTATTTGTAGCTGTACTTTGCATAAGTTTCTGTTTCCACAGACCATCTTTAGTACATGTCTCACTTGTAAGAAACAAGCCTCTTGGTAACCATTTTTAAGTAAATTAAATGACACATGAGAAGTAGAGGAGTTGAGAATAATTTTTTATTTTAGAATTCTTTTTGCATTAACACATCTGCAGTGTTGATGAATATATGGAAAAATGAAATTGCGCTTCCATTCTGCTGTGTCTCCAATGTGACAATAAATCAACTTTTTTTCCTTTTAAAATGTCTGGCCATGTAATTTATGTTTGCATGACCCATTACTAAATTCGTAGTAGTAGGTGTTTTAGTTGGCAGGCACAATTCCAGGGATTCTGTGAAACTTTTATTTTTATTACTGAGCTTTTGTTACAGTCTGTAATTAAGTGTGGAAATGTATATATTTTCTTAATCATGAAAATTAGCTCACTTCAATTCTGGACCTCTCTTTCTCAGCAGAAATTTAGCATTAAGTGCTCTTTAAATAATCGCCATCTTAGATTTAAGAAAGCGGTAGGCAATGTTCCTTCTAACTTCTTACATCCATGTGTGGAATGAACTTTGTTATGTGCACTAATATGGAGGTGATGTGTGGCGGGGGTGGGGCTGAGAGGTTAGGAGTGTGGGGAGGTGGGGGTGCCCAGGACTAGGGCAGAGCATTGGGATGCAGGGAGGTGAGGACTCTGGCTGAGGGTGTGGGCTCTGGGGTGGGGCTGGGGATGAGGGGTTTGGGGTTCGAGAGGGGGATCAGGGATGGGGCAAAGGGTTAAAATGTGTGGGGGATGAGGGCTCTGGGCTGGAGATGAGGAGCTTGGGGTATGGGCTTGGGGACTGCGGCTGGGAGAGAGGACACCCCATAGTGCTCTCTCGCCGCCGCAGCAGCCCAGGTGGGACAGCTCTGGGGCTGGGGGAGAGGTGTCTCTCCCTATCTGTGCAGCCCTTGATAGCCAGCTGCATGGCCACATGGCCATGCACCTTAGAGAGAACTTAGGCATTAGGCATATTATTTTGTTATATGACAGTTCTTGAAAGAACTACTGTTCATGGCACAGTCATGCTACTGCAGTTAAAGTTAAGTGTTTGTATTGGTTTGTTACAGATTCAGGTTTTATTTATTTTTTAAATATTCAAGCCCTTATCAAGGCAGGAAGCAAGCAAGAGTTTAATATAATAATCCAGTATCCGGACCCTACTAATACGTGCATGGTCTATTTCTGAACAAACCCACCCAAAGAATAAAAAGCAAGCAAAACAAATTTTTATAAAGTCCGAAAAATTGACTTGTAAATAGAATAATTAAATGTATACATAGTTAATGTAGTCAAATTACTGCTACTGTAAATTCCATCTTCCTTCTAAACTGAAGGGCCCCATCTGAGGCACATATCTACCTCTCGTGATTTCAAGTCTTGTCCTTACTTAAGATCATAAAATTGTGATTTCAGAAGTTTTGAGGCACTGACACAGCCATATTCTCAGTTTTAATACTGCAGACACAGTTGTGTATGCTCAGCATGCACATATACGTTTGTCTTTTCAGAGAAGTTGTTTTAGTATGTTGTAACACCTTACTAATCTTTCGGAATAAATATGGTGTCAGATTCTAGATGTGTGTAATTGCAAGTATCTAACTGCTTAAGCAGATGAATATCCAATGGGTATGTGCAAATCATGTATTCTTGTGTGGACAGTCATCTGCTCATATAAATACCGGACTTGTGGTCCCAATCACCTGACTTCAATGGGACTACTCTTTTGTTTAAAGTTAAACATGTGCTTAAATGCTTTGCTTGAGCTGCGCCTAAGTGCTCACATTGGGTATTTGCGTGCACAAGTTAAACACTTGCCAATTTACGCATTCTGGTGTGCAGCCCTAACTTAGAAAATCTGGCCCAATATGTATTAGTTTTTTAGTGTGTTGCTTATAATACCAAATTGGAGATTTGGGATGGGTAAGAACTGTGTTTATTATACGCAGATTGGAAAAATAAACTGTTGTTGGATGATGATTTCCCTTGGTACTCTGACTTTGCTATATACTAAAAAAAATTTTGCAAGCTAGTTCACAATATTGTCTAATTGCTTTAATTATTTATAAATGAAAAAACTATCCAAGATGTTAAATTGGCTAGTGAGGATGAACTGTAATTACATTTCATACAGATTTTTATTGTGTGTTTTCTAAATAGTCTAAATGGGTTTCCTACTGGGTAAATAATTGTTCCTTTAAAAAGTTATAAAGCTTTATTTGGTTAATTTTAAATCAATTAGTAGGAAAAATGGTTCTGTTCTCTCTTGTAAACACTTTTTAAAATGGCTTAAGACCTACCACTTTCTCAGTAGACTGGAAGGATGCTGTCTCTTGAGTAAATATATATTAAGGTAGTAGTTTTATAACTCTCCACAGGAGCTTGTTCTAGTCTAACTACATATTTACCCAATAAACTGAAATAGCTTCTATTGAAGCTGCTGTCTGTCAGGTGAATTGTTTCATTTTTAAATGCTTTGTAGCCAGTGAAGTAGAATGACCAAAGTTTGTCACTTCTGATTCTCAGATAAATGCTGTGTTTGTATTTTAAAATAATTATCTGGAAGCCCAGAGTTGCTGCAGTAATGTGGAATGAAATGAAATGTAAATCAAATGTTTTTAGAAAATGAATTAAGAGAATGATGATGATAGGTTATCAAAAAAAGGAGTTAAATATTAACACTGATGTCTTAGACTGACCTTACCCATTTTCAAAGGTGATTTCAGCACTAAGGAGTTTATAGATATGTTTGTGCTTCAAATGAAGTTTTGATTGCCGTATGGATAGATATAACCTGTGCTAACTTTAATCTAGCTAGCACAGGTGACAATAATAATAAAGATATGGTGGTATGGGCTTGTATTCAGGTTAGCTGCCAGGAACGCTGTGCTCTTGTGTGGATTGCTAGCCAGCAGTAAGACCTGTGTCTCCGTGTTGTCACTGCTATTGATACCTGTGTCTGCCTACCTATATTACACTCACACCTTCACTTGTTGTGTAGACATGCCCCAATGCTCACTGACTTTCAGTAAATCCGTAAGTCACTTTTGAAAATGGGGCTTAGGAGCTTAAGCCACGTAAATGTTTAAAATCTTACCCACTGACTTGCGTTCTTGTGCGAGCTTTGCAGAACTTTTTTTCATTAACCTGTGCTTAGGCTTGAAAGGACTTTAAATGTCTTCACTGCTTTAAAAAAAGGTTCAGTCTTGGCTAACTTGAGTTAAAAGAGCAGTGACGATATGGCAGTTGGGTTTTTTGACTCTGGTTAGCAGCTTGAGTTAAAGCCTATAGGGGAGCTTGGGGTTGAACTAACCCACATTAAAAATAGAGTTGATGTGTATTCCCTGCCAACCTGGGTTAAGAAGACACTTTTTGTTTCTTGTAGTGAAGGCACACCTTTAAAGACAGTTTTCTGTGATGCCCCTTGATGTGATATATCCATAGTGGTCAAAGCACTAGGAATGAGAGATGGCAACAAAATGTTTTTCTTCAAATAGAGAAAAGATGAAGAGGGGTGGGAGTCTCATGTGGAAGGTGATGGTGAGTAGGGAGCGTTTCCGATGGCTAGGAAGCAATTGAAGAAGCTGGTGCCCCTAAGCAATTTTCACTTCCTGTAAAAATTATTACAGGAGGGACAACTGAGGCCCACTCACCTTTGTTTCATGCTAAGACTGTATAGTACAAATAGGCACAGAGGGGAAGTACTACAGTTAATGTATTTGTAAACTCAGCTATCAACAGACGAAAAGATTTCCAATTAAAAAGAAGGATTAAGAACATTACGAGTTAAACTACTGCTTTAGTTTTGACAAGATGTCTCCCGTCTACCATTCTTCTTTCATCATATATCCATCTCCTCTGTGGGGATATTTCATACTACATAACAGCTGGTATACAGCATAAGCAAGCTCCATTACCAAATAAATCCATACAGATGACCTAATCATGAGAGGGGAAAGACCTTATACATAGCAGTGAACTCAGTAATATATCAGTCATGTGAAAACTGAAACTCAACCTATTTAAACAAATTTGACAATCTTAGGTGTACGGTAGAGCACAGTACAGCCCTTCAGCTAATTCCTTTCTGAACATAATAAACCCTTAAAACACACCACCCTATTGTAAACAGTGCATGTAACTGCCTAAAGCCTACTGGATTCATCCATGCAGTTAAAATAAAGACTGCAGTAGAGGAACTGAAAGGACACCTAGCTAGGAAAGATAAGTCACTTTGAAAAAACAAATCAGATAACTAATTGAAGTGGCTTTTTAAATTAACTCTCGATAAAGTAATAAAATATTTAAAAGAATATGTTTTCATTGCAGCAAAAAATAAAATACATTTAAGCTCATAAGTTTAAAAGATTGTCTGTTTGCTAAAAATATATATTTTACATGTGTTAAACCAGAACGGATCACTTTTAACTTAATAATAAAAGTAACAGACTTATGGAAGATGCAGAGGTTTCCTTCACACCTTTTTTTGTGGTGTACTCATTTACTTTTTTCTGGGATTTTAGGTTTTGAAGGAATGAGGAAAATGGTTCTTCTTGTCTTTGAAATAGATTCTGTTTTGATAAGCTTCTGATCTCTGTCGCAAGTTGTGGCAGCAGATTCAAATATTCAGATTGTAAAATTGGGAGACTGAAGATTTTACGGCTACATCTCAATCACTTTCCTCTCTGTCACATTCAATGCACAGGATATTGCCAGGAGATAAAACGATTCAAAATTAAAGTAGCCTACTAAATTTATCTGCCATGGAGAATCCACAAAGGAACTGCCATTTCTAATTCTCAAATTTGTTTCAAATTGGGCTCCTTGATCTCTTCAGCGCAGGCTGTTGTAAAAATTTGAAAAGCTGTGTCTTCTTATCAGATCACTGGTTTTAATAATAATAATAATTAATAATATTTCCATGGAGTCAAAGAAACTGTGACTTTGGTGTAATCACCATCGCATTCACCTGCTAGCAGTACACCTAGCATGAAGAGGAAAACAGGCAGATACATTCTGCAGGAACTCTTATGACTTAATTGCTCAGTGATATCCTCACTATGGCCAAGGTGAGGTCAATCACAGATAGACCTGTTTACATTTGATCAGAATGCCAAATACCATTGGTGCTGTGCAAGGGCTCACAAGGATAAGAAATGTTTATCAGATGTGTTCCTGCTGGACTGGAGTAGTCCCTTCTCTATAGCTTCCCTCCCATTTGCTTAATAGCAGCATCATAAGGAAGATCAGAGGACAGAGCTACACTCATACTGATCAATACTGCTGAGGCAATATTGGTACATAGCTCTTCTTCAGGTAACCAGATAAGTATCCATTTGACTTTCTCTGTGGCTAGACCTCCTCTCAACAATGAGGGAGAATTCTTCATCTGAATCCAAAGACAATTTTTTTGTCTCTGTAGAACAGGTGTGGCAAACGTTTTGGCCCGAGGGCCACACTGGGATTGCAAAATTGTGTGGAGGGCCGGGTAGGGAAGGATGTGCCTCCCCAAACAGCCTGGCCCTGCCCCTATCTGACTCCCACCCACTTCCTGCCCCCAACTGCCCCCCTTAAATCCTCAACCCATCCAACCCCCCTGCTCCTTGTCCCCTGATACCCCCTCCTGAGACCCCCCACTAACTGCCCCCTGTCCCTTGACTGCCTGAACCCCTATCCACCGCCTGCCTCCTGACAGACCCCCGCGACTCCCATGCCTATCCAACCCCCTGTTCCTTGTCCCCTGACCACCCCCCTCCCAAGAACCTCTGCCCCATCCAACTGTTCCCAGGACTCCCTACCCCTTATCCAACCCCCTGGCCACCAGCCCAGCCCCCTTAGCGTGCTGCTCAGAGCAGCATGTCTAGAGGCCCCACGGCCTGCTTGACTAGATACGCTGCCCCACTGGAGCTTGCATCCCCGTCCCCTTACAGAATAGCAGGAGCTCAGGCCCTGTCTGAGCCAGCTATACCACTGCAACGCTACCCAGGAGCAGCGGGCCAGAGTGCTGGCGGCACAGCACACTGAGGCTCCGGGAGAGGGAGAAAGGCAGGGAAGGGACCTGGGGGGACCCTCTCTGGCTGGGAACTCAGGGTCGGACAGAACAGTCTCGTGGCTGGATGTGGCCCGTGAGCTGTAATTTGCCCAACCCTGCTATGGCAGATAGTCTACTAACTATACAGAAGGAGTTCAAGCAGTACTATTACAATTCAGAAGGAACTTTGCCTTGAAGTGCTACAGACTGAAATGGACACTGTTTGTCTTGAGTGAAAAGTAGAGTTAACCCCATCATGAGCGGCTGTCCCTGTAGTTTTAAACTATTTTTGCACTTAAAGTCACATGGTCTAGTGGTAGTTTCCCTGCGGTTAATTTAGCTCCCCACTTTTGCTATAGATGAATTTTGTTATAAATGAATCTTTCTTCTATCACCCTACCACCTCCAGATTTATCATACATACTATACATATAGTCATTTAACTTGCCATCCTCTTACAGAGGACACTGCTTGGTAGTTTCCCCAAAGTGGGAACGTATAGAGCAGGCCTGCACAACATGCGGCCTGGGGGCTACATGCGGCCCGCGTGGGCTCACAGTGCGGCCTGCGGGGGGTGAGTAGGGGTGGGGCAAGCCAAGTGGTGGGGTAGGGGGAAGCGGATGGGGGTGGGGCGAGGGTGGGGCTTTTCGGCCCGCAGCTGGTTTTTTGCAGTAATATGGCTCTCGCTGCTTTCCGAGTTGTGCAGGCCTGGTATAGAGGCCCTTGAAGAAAAGAGGTGTGTGTTAGTTGTAACTGCGACAGAGTCTTGTCGCACCTTATAGACTAATAGATCTTAGGGATCATGAGCTTTCGTGGGCTAAGACTGACTTCATCAGATGAATGTTGTGGAAATCTCCAGAGGCAGGTATAAATATGCAGGCAAGAAAGCAAGGTAAATTCAATGGGGGGGGGGGGGGATGTGAGGCCCACTTCCAGCAGCTGATCTGGAGGTATGAACACCCAGAGAGGAGAAACTGCTTTTGTAATTGGCGAGCCATTCAGAGTCAATATTAAGTCCAGACTTAGTTGTAACTTTTTTTTGAGTTTTTTCAGCATTCATCTGCCTTCCCCTCTGCCTTGGGGTTCTTGGTATTTTAAGGAGCGGTAGGTGACTGGATGGGTGCTCTCTCTTAAATAGATTGGCCTGATGACATCATAAGTGCAAAGGCATGCTGCACCCTTCATCAGACAGGATTTTTCTTTACAGTTCTGCAGCTCAGGGCTAGAGGTGCCGAATACCCGCAAGTGAACGCACAGTGGCAGCTCTTGAAGATCAAGAGTTATTAGTAGATAACCCATTTCTTATCAGTTACTCTGTAATTGTACAAAGCAAGCATGTCTAGATTGCATTTTGTGGTGTACAGCTTTGAAATCTTAAGCCTCGCACTGGTCCTATATTGTACCTCAGACCAGTGTAATTTTGGAGCCGGGGGAGGTGTTTATGGTAGAAGGGAAAGAATACCTTCTTTCCTTCCTTTCTTTTCTTTCTATAGAAAGCTTTTGAAATGTTGGAAGTAGTCCTGGTGGAGATGAATTAGTGGGCGGAGTGTGCATAAGTGCATTAAAGGCATATGATGATACAGTTTCATGTGGATTTTGAAATCACTACATATGTGGTAAAAATGTGTGTGTAGCTATTTTCTTTCCTTCTTTTTATCTGATGATACTACTTACAGTTACGAAAATTTGTTTATGGTCATGTCACAATCCTAAAAGAAAACTTCTTGCTAACATCAACAATGAGTTACAATTTCTTTAATTGATAGCAGATCGACTTTCTGATGCATCCAGTTTACTTTATAACTCACATGGCAAGATGTGCTGTTATATTTGATATCTGTATGCTTCTGGGTGCATCGAGACACACATTCATGCATGTGTCATTGTCTAATTGTGTGTCACAGCGTTTATAAATTTTTGGGGTTTATTTTTTAAAATATAAGCTTAAAAAGTTACATTACTTTTTTAAAGTGCGCTGGTAGTTGTTGCCCATACCCTTCAAAGTGCTGAAAAACCATTAACTAGTTGAAGATGCAGCCTAAACCACTATGTAAGTGCTAAGTACTGTATTATTGATTATTTTTTTTAATGAGAACATAAAAATCAGTGGAAAAAAATTCTAAAGTAAAACTTCAGAAATTTATGGCAAGAGGTGATTTAACGGCTTCTTCTATTGTTTATTCTTTCAGTTCCATGAAAGGGGCAGCTAAAGCGCTTTGTTGTCTCTTTCAGTCATGGCTGTAGGCTGATTGCTGGCTGTGACAGCATCTACAGATTTTAGGAGCCACCAGATTCCTAAATCCTAATAACTTTTGTACATTTTAGAGATATCTTTACTATTTTCCCTTGTATAGGCATGATGATTTAAGGAAGAAAATGGCTCACAAGTCCTGGCCTGGGCTTTTGTCCTAGCTATCTGCACAATTGAAACTTCGGCATCTCTCATAAGTGGTGTTTGCTTTTTTTTCCTTGCAGGATCTTAAAAATAGAAATTAAAATCTAAGTAATGTAAAATAATGCTATAAAAGTCTTGTTGCCAAGTATCTGCTTTTGAGAAATAAAATATTTTTATGGAACCTAATAATTTAGGCTAATTTTGTTGAGGTGCTGACTGTCTTGCTTACAGAGAATGCAAATTGGTAATTTGTTGCTCTGATAATCTAGTCTTGAGGATAGATTTGTCTAATTTATCTGTTGTCCATATGTGATATTTATAAATCCTAATGTTTCATGCTTTGATATTTTTTTCAACCTAGTCTTTTTAATTTCATGCCAGAGATCAGAACGTAATAACTGAATGAATTAAAACCCAGAACATTTCAAATGCTATATTTGTTGACTATTTAGGATAACAGACATAGCGTTATTATCTTAGCTCATCAAAAAATACAGCCTTTGAAATTTCTGGCTTTTAATTCATTCGCTTAAAGTGTTGGACAGAGCTAATTTGAAGTAGTGAAATATATGTATTTTCTCTTACATTGACAGATCCCAAACATGAAAAGTTAACTTCAGAAGTTCAGTGAAACATGACAATTTCTAACTGTTGAATAAAGTATATTTTGGATTCCTTTTTATTTCTGGTTTTCTTCATTTAAGGCTTTGCTCGCTTTTTACTCAGCATTTATGCAATGAGAACTCTCACTGAGTTGAATGTGATACTTGGCTGAGAAAAGAATGAGTAGAAAGACCTCTAGATAAATTCTTCAGCTAAGCTTAACACTTTTCAGTCATAAGAGAGAGAGATTTAATTCTATTAATGAGTCTTCTGGGAATTGTTGTGACTTTTATTAGATGGAAAGGTTAATATTTCCTCTCTGCCAGTGGGTAGAGGGGAAAAAAAGGATGCTCGGATCATAATATTGTGACATTTATCCTTTTAAAAACAGGGACTTGTAGGTTTGGATCTCTTGTTGGAGACTTTCCTAAGTGGGATTGAGAGCCTTGAGAAGCTGGCCAGCTGCCTGCTGAATCAACAAGTGTCTTTGCTGCTAAGATTTTCTCAGCCTTGGGATGTAATTCCTATCTAGCAAAATTAGGAGAGTTTAGAAAGTAGCTAATTGCAGTTGGAGCTGTGTCTCCGGCCTTCAAAGTTAACAAGTAAAGAGTCCTTTGGAGTTGTTGGTGAGAAAATCACACATGCGCACTGTTTTTTTTTTTTTCCTTTGCTCAAGCCTATATAACGCTTGGTTCACACTTAATGAAGTGTCACTCCATCCAGCTTGGAATGTGGATCTGACCCTTCGTACAAAGTAAGTGTTTTCTTTCCTGGGGGCTTAATGGGTCTCATTGGCTCCGCACTCTGCTTGGGTGGAACGCCTTAGGAGGACAGCTCTGAGGCGTACAGGATGACTGAGAAAGAAATGTCAACTCCTAAAGCTAACAGGATGGAGTACCTTGACTGATAACAGAAAATTCCCAGAAAGAAAATGGCCATTCCTTAAATTGAATTCTCGGATCCAAAGATTATAAGTACTATTAATACCCTAAAAACATACCTATAATCTTGAAGCTCATCCCAGAAGGCTCAGAGGGTGTTTTAAGAAGGATATATTCGGCTATTTGTATTGCCTAGTCCAATTCCATTAAAGCTGTAGATTAAATGGGTGTGTTTAAACAGACCTGTTTATATTATTTGTTAAGGGCAGAGAAGGGAGTGGGGGAATACAAACAAAAATGTAAGTATGGCTATACTGTACTCAGTTTATTAACAGAAGAGTTAACTGTGAAGGGACAAACTGAGGTCTAAAACTTGACACTGTGCCTTTTAAAACAACTTACACTGCTTTTACCATTGATTTAACTTTCTATCTTCACAGTTGCCTTTTGTAACAATACTTTATTCTCTATCTACAGAGTTTTTTTTACAAAGATTAGTTAAAACATTTATAGTCAGACAATTTGATTACCCAACATATGTAAGAATTCCATCTTCTAAGAAGAAATGAGCTTAACTTGCAGAAATTAAGTACTCTGTAGTACTTAATTTAACTAAAATTTGCACCTGTACATTATCAGTAAATATTCATGCATTTTCATATTTTATATTTAAGTATTTTATATTTAAGTATTATTTTCACTATTGTATGCAGCGTAGTTGTAGCTGTGTTGTTCCCAGGATATTAAAGAGTGAAGCTGAGTGAGGTAATACAAGAGCTAGGGGCCACCAAATGAAATTAATGGACAGCAGGTTTAAAACAAATGAATGGAAGTAGTTCTTCATACAGCTCACGGTCAACCTGTGGAACTCCTTGCCTAAGAAGGTTGTGAAGGCTAGGAATATAACAGGGTTTAAAAGAGAACTGGATAAATTCATGGAGGTTAAGTCCATTAATGGCTATTAGCTAGGATGGGTAAGGAATGATGTCCCTTGCCTCTGTTTGTCAGAGGGGGGGGTAATGGATGGCAGGAGAGAGATCACTTGATCATTACCAGATAGGTTCGCTCACTCCGGGGCATCTGGCATTGGCCAGTGTTGGTAGACAGGATACTGGGCTGGATGGACCTTTGGTTTGATCCAGTACTACCATTCTTATGTTAATATATTTTATTCTGTTGGTGAGAGACAGAGAAGCTTTGAAGCACTTGGAGGAGAGGAAGATGATCAGGAAGAATCCACATGGATTCACCAAGAGCAGGTCATGCCTGACTAACTGGACTGCCTTTTAATGATGAAATAACTGTGGATATGGGGAAAGAGGTGGATGAGATGTACCTTGAGTTTAGCAAAACTTTTGATTATAGTCTCCCACAGTATTCTTGCCAGCAAGTTAAAGTAGTATGGATTACATGACTGGATTATAAAGTGGATAGAAAGCTGGCTAGATTGTCTGGCTCAACAGGTAGTGGTCAACGGCTTGATGTCTAGTTGGCAGCTGGTATGCAGTGGAATGCCTGAAGGGTCGGTCCTAGGGTGGGTTTTGTTCAACATCTTTATTAATGATCTGGATGATGGGATAGATTGTGCCCTCAGCAAGTTAGCAGATGACACTAAGTTACGGGGAGAGGTAGATACGCTGGACGGTAGGGGTAGGGTCCAGAGTGACCTAGACAAATTGGAGGATTGGGCCAAAAGAAATCTGCTGAGGTTCAACACGGAGAAGTGCAGAGACCTGCACTTAAGAAGGAAGAATCCCATGCAGTGTTACAGGCTGGGGACCAACTGGCTAAGCAGCAATTCTGCAAAAAAGTACTTGGGGATTACAGTGGACGAGAAGGTGAATATGAGTCAACAGTTTACCCTTGTGGCATATTGGGCTGTATTAGTAGGAGCATTGCCAGCAGCTCGAAGGAAGTGATGATTCCCCTCTATTCAGCACTGTTGAGGCCACATCTGGAGTATTGCATCCATCCAGTTTTGGGCCCCACACTACAGTTAAATGGCCCCAGTTTTGATCCATCTTTGGTCAGTATTACTCAGACAAACATGTATCCGATAACAAGTGCAAGAAAACGTATAGATGTTGAGAATAATGGTGGAAGGTTTCATGTAATAATTTTTCTAGGCTTTTCCTCTTTCCATTATACTTATTATGAAAGAGATTTTGCATTATATTTGCACTCTTATTTCTTGTGTGTTCATCTGCTCCTGCTTCAGGTTCTCTATTTTAAGTCATCATGAGTGGACACAGTACAATTAGTCCTCCACGTTCTTATGTTTGTGGGCCACCTTGTTCTTTGAAGAAGGTCATCTCTTATTTGGGGTCCATTCCATTTTAACACATTTAAATGTGCCATTGACTTTGAGGCTTGAAGGCAAGCATCTTCCAAAGGTGCACTAACACTTTACAGCTATCTTTGGGGAACATTTAGGAATGATACCTGGTTGTCCTCCCCCACAAAGGTCAACAATGTGACCTCCACAAAACTACTGATTGCAATCCATAACCGTATTATGAGACCTACTGAATCAATAGTGTGCATACACAGAGCCAGCAAACAAAGGAACAAAGATGGAGAAATTCCAGAACAGTTCACTTGTAATGCAATATTTAAATTAACATTTTCTGTAATGGCTTTAGCTCCAAATTCTTATTTAAGATAAGCTATGTCATATAACTAATTATAATACTAAAAGGCATGTTCCTTCTCTTGAATGTTTTCCATGTAGTAATCAGCTAGTAACTACCTTGTTCTGCATGTTCCTTATGGCCATTTCGTAACAAGTTGAGCAGTAGTGATATTTTGCTTTGGCCAGTCTCTAACATTACAACGTTGCTTTGCTGGAGACTTATATGATCAGTCTTATCCCTGCAACATTGCTAAATGTCCCCACTTTCAGAGAACTATAATTAACTTCCAAGATACTAGTCAGCCAGATTCAGCAAAGTGCAAAGAAATCAACCCCAGTTACTATATTCACATTGTCAGTAATGACTACTTCACAGTTTTTGTTAATTTGAAATGGCAAGCCCAATTTCCCATAGTAAAAATGCCATTTTTATACTATTTTATTTGTGATATTTATTCTAGTGTTTTGATTACATAAAATTACTGTGGTAAAATTAGTTGAGAATTTTCTAAAATGATTTGTAATAGCGATGATTCAGTGAAAATACAGTAGACCTAAGGTTATACTATTTTCTCTATAACTTAGCATAGACTAAAAAGAAATCTATTACTACTTCCTACCCTTTTTCAAATAACAAAAGACAGTAATTAGGATTGGGTCAAAACACAATGAATGTCTTCCAAGAGCCTAAGTGTAATGTGAGTCACTTGAATAAAATAGTTGAACAATGTCACAAACCTGTTTGTTCTTAAAAAAAAAACTACTATCATTAGACCATTCGTGGTTCTAATAATTCCAATGTTGATACGAAGCCTTAGATTCAAGTGGATTCTCCCATTTCTCTGATTTCTCCTGAACATGTCCATTCTTTTGTGTAGAGACTGTCCAATTTGGCCAGTGTACATGGCAGAGGGGCATTGCTGACATGTGATGGCATATATCACATTGGTAGATGTGCAGGTGAGTGAGTCCCTGAGCATGGCTGATGTGATTAGGTCCTAGGATGATGTCACTTGAATAGATATGTGGACAGAGTTAGCACTGGACTTTGTTGCAAGGATAGGTTCCTGAGTTAGTGTTTTTGTTGTGTGGTGTGTGGTTGCTGGTATTTGCTTCAGGTTCGGGGGCTGTCTGTAAGCGAGGACTGGTCTGTCTCCCAGGATCTGCGAGAGTGAGGTATCATCCTTCAGGATAGGTTGTAGATCTTTGATGATGCACTGGAGAGGTTTTAATTGGGGGATGAAGGTGACAGCTAGTGGCGTTCTGTTACTTTCTTTGTTGGGCCTGTCCTGTAGTAGGTGACTTCTAGGTACTCTTCTGGCTCTGTCAGTCTTTCTCTTCACTTCAGCAGGTGGGTACTGTAGTTTTAAGAACGATTGATAGAGAACTTGTAGGTGTTTATCTCTGTCTAAGGGAAGTTTGCTAATATTAGATTTTCTTCACTTCTGTATTGAATTCCTGATGGTCACATACCAATAATATGATTTGTGTAAGTACTGTATTCCATTGTGTCTCTCTTAATAATTAGCTTAAAAGGTTAGATCATTGGGTAAGAAGCATTTCAGTTTAGCACTTTGCATCCCTTGGTAGATATTGGTCATTAGCAACTCAGTTTATAAGGGGAGCTGATGTGACCTCTATAATTAGATTGCTTAATACATTCCATTATAAAAACTCTTCTGACCTTCTTTAATATAAACAATTGATGCAAAAGATGACGGGTGCTCTGAATTATATTTCTAAGCTTATGAAACAGCTTAATTTATGTGCCTTTTAGCCAGGAGGCTTTTCCTCTGTCCATATTGACTTGAACACATTCCTGGATGTTTTTGATAGTAGTAACGTTTTTGAACCATTATATAACAATATTCTAAGGAATAATATTTTGGTTCAACTCCCACTGCAAAAATGAGATTCTGTTTTGATCCTACCTCTTAGCAATCCTTCACTATACAGCAGCATGGGCTAATGACCTGATTTCCAGGATAAGATTACAACACAGGTACTGGAAGTTGTTTTCATTTGGTTTGAGGACTGCCTCTCCTTCATTCAGGGCTGTACTTGTAGTTTCCCCAGTGACCTCCTATTAGTCAGAACCAGTCATGGTATAGGTTTCATTATCTGACATTTTTTATGCTATCAACTGCCTCTGTTCTCGAGAATGCCTTCATAAAGCTGGCTAAGAGTATCAGGCCAGTTTGTCCTGCAACAACTCTTATGTATGTATGTGTGTTATTTATGTAACTCATGTATATTTCTGTATTCTTACCTACTTTGTACAGTAAATAACTATTTTTAGGACTGAGGGTTTTTTGGCTTTACATCAGTTGAGAGTTATATCCAGGCTGTTTGTGGCACCTTGAGATCAACCGTATCAATAGCCATTTTTCCAAACTGGTCTTCAATGCATTATTTGTGAAGGAGCCATTTGTGTTTTTATTTTATTTTAAAGGTTAGTACATCTGTGATTGAACTGATGTAGTAGAATATCCCTTCTCCAATGCTGTATGGTGTTCTAAGAACAGCAAAGAACGTCGCACCATTAGTGAAATAGCAATACTTCATACTGACAGGCTAGTGAGATGGTAATGATTTGGAATGCCATTAATTTTTAAAACCTTGCTTCTCTCAACCTGTTCGCACTTTCACTTGGCTTCACTGTTTCTTGGGAATCTATGCTCCATTACATTGTGATTGTGTATTAAGCAATACAAGTGTGTGGTTTTTCTTATTATAAAAGGTGATGCATAAATTGATAGTATTTTCAAAGTTATTTTGGTTAATGAGTGACAACTATCTGTAGAAATACTTATTAAAGTTGAATAACTTGTGTATCATTTTAATGAAAATAATTCTATTTTAGTAGTTCGCTCTTCTGCCATACCTTCCATCTAAAGCACTTTACAAACACTAATTTAGTTCCAGAGAACCACTTTGAAGTAGGTATTTTCATTATATATACTTTATATCTGAAAAAACTGAGGTACAGAGTGATTAATTGATTTATCCAGGGTCTTGTAGGAGATCAGTGGCAGAGTTGGGACTAAAATCCAGGTCTTTGGATTTCCCAGACTTGTACTTTAACCACAAAACTCTCCATTTTCTCCCTTTTGTTGTTCAACTGTGGTTGACTTTTAAACCATTGTATTTTAGAATTAGACATTCAGAAAGTTTTGTTGAGACAGGAGGTAAGGTGGGTAGTTCTTAGAAAACTTCACTAGTACTAAGAACTGTGTGGTGAATTTTTTTTATCCTCTCCTTTTTTAAGCAGAGGTTTGATAGTTCAATAGGAAGGGAAAACAGTCATTTAGGTTTAGCAAATAGATTGTTACAGTTGGGTAGCTCCAGAAATAATCTGGGGGAGAAGCTCTTTACTACTCAGAGGCACAGCCCGAGGTATTTGCAAAACACTGCTAAACTGTGAACAAGCAGGATTTAGAAATATGAGATTAGGATTGACTCCAGTGCATAGATCTACAGCTCTGGAGATGTACAGTACCTGTACATAAGAGAGTTTGATTTAGTCTTAATCTGTTGGGATTGAAAAGCCTGACAGCTAAGTGTGTTTGAACTGCAGTTGCAGGAATGATAGTTGTTGTTAGTCTCTGAATGGTGGGTGAAAAAGAAAGAGACGCTAAAGGCTGAAGTTGATATGCTGATTGCATTATTAATATAACTGTTGCTCTAGCTTGTGTTCATAAAACAAGGTTGTCCTGGACACTCGCACTGATTTATGTATCAGAGCCGAGATTTCTACAAAGAGTGATAGAGGGAAGTCATTGCTACCTGAGCTACCATTAAAATTAGTAACAAAGAATCTTGTAGCACCTTACAAACTAACATCTTAAGAATCAGAGGGGTAGCCGTGTTAGTCTGGAATTGCAGAAGTGACAAAGAGTCCTGTGGCACCTTAAAGACTAACTAAAATTTTTTTAGAGCATAAGCTTTTGTGGGCTAATACCCACTTTGTCGGATGCATCTTATGAAGTCGGATGCATCCGATGAAGTGGGTCTTAGCCCACAAAGGCTCATGATCCTTAAGATCTGTTAGTCTGTAAAGTGTTAGAAGACTCTGTTGCTTTTTTGCAGATCCAGACTAACGCGGCTACCCCTCTGATATTAAAATCAGTGTTACTTTGGAGACTATTATGTAGACAATTTACATTGCAAATGAGCTTTTTTACTTAAGGTAGTACATCTCTTCCGTACTGTGATGAGGAAGCATGTTTTATATTTAAAAACAAATGACTTCCTCTGCACAATATAAATATTTTTCTTTGGAGATACTCTGAAGTGTGTTTTTAACCGAACAACCTTCCTCCTCCCCAAAAAAAGTTTACTGCTTGAGTCTTCCAAATATTATTAGTGCCAATTTTAGAAAGTGATTAGAAGCTCCCACTGGCATGGCACACTCGTAAGAAGGGGAAAGAGGAAAAAAAGTCAACCCTTTATCTGCACTCTCCTAATTTAGAATTTTCTTGATGGCCAGAATTAGTGACTATAGGCATAACTCAGTGTGTGAGGAGCCAGCAGGCATGTTTAAAATAAAATATTGTATGTGAAATGATTGTTGTAAAAAACTGCTCTTGCCCTTGAGTGAGATTTGATATCAAATAAAAAGAAAACGTAATTAAAAAGATCTTGGAGAAAAAATAATTGTGGTCATGTGCAGCAAACCATCTGAACAGAGAGTGCTGATTTATGGGAAGGGTGTTGTAGTTAGTTTTGGATTTTTACAAGTAGTGCATTTTCCCCCTTCCCTGTTTGTTCTTGCTAGATTTTTGGGAGGTTCCAGTTTTCACTATTTAATTAATAGGAAAAATGTTCTCCCATTAGTATTTCATCACATACAAGTTCCATGTTCCAGCATGGTGTAACTTGTGGTTTTTTTAAGTATAGCTGTGCACTTTATTATTTTAATGGCATTAATGAGATTAATTTTGCAGTAGTTTCCTGTTAATCCTGCCATTGTTCTTTAGCTAAGAACTCACAAAAGCAGAGTTTTAATACATTTTAATAGCTATAATACCCCTTCTGTTGTTGCTTACATTTTTATTATAGAGTTCTTAAAACAATCATTTAAAAAGCAAATTGTAGAATCTAAATTGTTACTTAGACTAATACTAAACCTATTCCATCTTGATCACAGGACAGTTTATTAACTTTCTCCCCTTCTCACTGGATCCCATATTGCTTTGTCTATTAACATTTTCAGAACTTTGATTTTTCTAGCTATACACAGTGCTAATCTTTGAGTCAAGGCAGTGATTTACCCCTCTATCAATATGGCAATGTGGCTCATTTAAGAGCTGCCGGTTTTGCTAGCAGCTGTCCTTTTGGCTAGCCAAATATTATTAGGTTTAAAAAAAAGCCCTTAAAATAGTAGTACTTGAAAATAAAAACTGAAAACCATATTTGATTTAGCTAATTAAAGGCAGATGGACTGTTGCTTATTAGTGGGTAAGTTTGTATTTAAGTGCCACCTGTTTTGGTCTTAATGTGCAGAAGGCTGTTGTTTCCAAGATAATTTCATGAGAGAAATCTTTTTATTGGTATTGGTTCCTAATTCTCTTTTCTGAAATACCTTCATTTAATTTAATACATTTAATTATTAAATGTAATAGGTAAGAAACTTCCGACATTACATAGCTTAGAACAAGTAGTTTTTCTAGTCATAGTTAAAAATCTGTGTGTGTGTGTGTGTATATATATTAGCCAAAAACAGTTAGATAAGTCTGAAGACTTGATTAGACAAATGTATTGATTTCTCTATTTTAATCTTTCTTAGCTGCAGTTCCTCTTGTCTGGAAATCACATTTTGAGTACTGCAGTGTAAATGTAAATATGATTGCAATAAGCTATTATAATCAAAACCAAAAGATCATCAAACAGATTTCTGGTTTGCTATGGCTTTTAGAGAGATATTTGGTTTTTTTAATGACAGATCAGCCTTGATTTTTTTTTTTTTTAAATTTTACTAAAAATGTTTGGAGGAGGAAGACCAGTGTTGGACACAAAGTAAGTCAAAACAGAACTTGGCTCATTCGGTATTAAAATTATGTAGTGATATTTTGTTTAATGTTCCCATCTTACATGTAGAGAGCATTTTTCATCTTTAAAACCTTCATAATATGCATATAATAAGAATAATACTTCTGAGATTTTATAATACCCCCTCATTTTAGAATTGGAATGATTTAGAAATAAGCTACACCTCATAATTGTCTTAAGCGCTTCTCTCTGTTTTACAAATGGGAGATTGGAAACATAGAAGTTAGGTTGCTTGACCAAAATCAGAGTGAACATAAAAATGGCAGTACTGTTCGTCTAGTCTAGCGTCTTGTCTTCCATCAGTGGCCAATGCCAGATGCTTCAGAAGGAATGACCAGAGCAATTGCTAGAGTAACTATAGGTCTGTCCCATTTTGGCTGGGACAATCCCCTTTCTCAGCTCTGTCCCAGCAGTCTATACTTTTTCACCAAAAGTGGGTGTTTGTTTCCGCTGCAAGGCAAAGCTGAGAGCGGTGGCAGCTGCTGCTTGGGGATCAGTCCCAATCCCAGGTGGCACGTGGGGGTGGGAGGGAGTGGCACATAGGGATGGAAGGGGCAGCTTGGACAAGCCACAAGCTGTCCTGTTTTTACTTTAAGAAATAAGGTCTCCCTAGCAATTACCAAATGATCCATTCCCTGTTGTCCAGTCCCAGCTTCTGGCGGTCAGAGGTGTAAGGACACCGGAGCATGGGATTGTGTCCCTGACCATCTTGGCTAAGAGCCATTGATGGGCCTATCTTTCATGAACTTATCTAATTCTTTTTTGAAGCTGATTATACTTTTGGCTTTCACAATGTCCCCGGCAATGAGGACCACAGGCTGGCTGTGTGTTGTGTGAATAAATTCTTCCTTCTGTTTGTTTTAAATCTGCTGCCTGTTTATTTCATTGTATGACTTCTGGTTCTTGAGTTATGTGAAGGGGTACATAACACTTTAGACACACCGTTCATGATCTCACACACCCACATCCACACCCCCTGTTTCTTTTATAAGTTGAACTGTCTCTATCTTTTTAGTCTCTCCTCATATGGAAGCTGTTCCATATCCCTAACCACTTTTGTTGCCTGTCTCTGTACCTTTTCCAGTTCTAATATCTCTTTTGAGACGAGGCAACCAGAACTGCATGTAGTATTCCATGTGTGGGTTTACCAGGGATTTCTAGAGTGGTATTATGATCTTACCTGTGCCTTTCCTAATGGTGCCTAATATTTAGTTGTTTTTTTTTAATGCCACTACAGGTTGAGTGGATGTTTTCAGAGAACTGTCCATGATGACTCCAAGTTGAGTCTGTGTCAGAGGTAGGAACAGAGCCGAGAATTCTTGCACCATGTATAGTAGATGACACAGCTTTCCTTTCTTTGTATGTAGCTGGCATCTCTTGGGGTAGCAACCTGTGTAGGATGTAACTTGTTAAAATGAATGAGGAGTAAAGTGCTCAAATGTGCCTAAGCCTCATTTGCAAAATCACTTAGGTGCTTTGGAAACTGTTCTGTATAGCATACTTCAGTTACCATGTCAAGAAGAATTTTTCCATGCTTACAAATACAGTCTAATGACATGGAATATTTTGTACGCTATGATGATATATGTCACACACTAAGGTTATATGTACACACACAGTTTGAAGTATGTGTGTGTGAATAGCCGTGCACAACAAAATGTTGTGCTTTAATTCTCGTGTATGGATGCTACAGCTTCAAACTAAAAGGTACCTAGTTTGTGTTAATGTGGTCCTGTTTGACAAGAATTACGTTAGTGCAAACTAAGTGCCTGTAGTGCTCTCATGGGGGAGTTTCTCAAAGATAGCGGCACATTTTCTGAGCTGGTACTGATTCATTGTGCTACTAAAAGTGATTTCTTTCATATGAAAGACATAAGTGATCCTGACCACCAAGATATTTGGCTCTTCATATATTCAATTTCAGTTCACAGAATTTAGAGAGAGACTGCTAGATCATCTTATAACATTTGTGCATTGGCAGAGTGATGGTTATTGTACATTTTCTAACATTTTGTCTAGTGTGTTTTTAAATCTCCCAAACAATGGGGCTTCCATTCTTTCATGGTTTAACTAATCTCATTGTCATGAATGGTTTTTATTGACCCTCTGTTCTGTATCCAGTGTATAAATTTATTGTGTTTGAGTTGCTGTGTGCTGTCAAACATCTCCCCTGTTCCCACTAAGAGGGGGCTGTATTTCAGTGATAAGTGCAGTGTTTCCTGTGTGTAGTCTGTAAAACAATTTGGGACTCTTCAATATCAAAGCAGCTATTTTACTATAAGGTTTCTTAATGTTCTTGTTTTGTACTTTTAAAATCTTTTGGTAGTCTTCTAAATGTACATATTCTGTGTCTTTAATGGTAAAGAGGTGTGTGTATTTTTAATTCTCATTATAAGACCACAAAACTACCTTTATTTTGTATTTCAGCACAGGAGACAGTCTTGAATGTCATGTTAAGAAAAAAGCAGGCAAATCATGGTTTGCACCTTAGTTTTATGGCAAGAAGTAGTACCAACTGTTACATATACAGGTCTTGAAATGCAGTCACAGAAAGGTTGATTAATAATTGGGGGAGGGGAGCCAGAAGTCCCTGTAGATTATAATTAAAAGTGAAGATTTTGTGAGCATTTTTTGACAATGCTTGCACGTATTGTTGCGGTCAGTTGTGGGAATAGTAACCAGTGGAAAAAGTCTAGCATATTTATCTAGGAACTGACAATGTGGTCATTCTTCTCTTTGAGAATGGATTCTGCTTTGATAGGCAATTTATTTATGCTTTTTATAAATATCACAACTATTATCTTTGATTAGCACTAGTGTGAGGTGAGAAGCCACTTGGTATTTTCTGAAGCTGTAGAAGCAATGTACTTCATTGTAACAATCTGGGAGTGTATCAGAGTATGTGTATTTCATACTACTGTGAAAAGGTGTCCAGTGGCTCACAAGAACAGAGTTGTGAGAAATGATTTCACAATATAGGATTTAGGGCTTTTGAATACATTGCTCTAAATTATAAAATTCTGAGCATGATTTCTTTTATCAGGAATAGCTGAAGAGATCTTGTTTTCCAGAGCCTGTGTTTGAAGGCATCATTTAGGAAGTGAGAAAATTTAACTTAGAGTTTGTACTGCTTTTTGTACAGGAGTACAATGAGCCAGCCCTCTTCATCCAATGCTGAAATGCATTTGGATATGATTTTATTGCACAATTGAAAAGTATCCAAAATTGTAAATGGTCTTGAATGTAAGAGCTGCATGGAGGTGGACTCTCAAATTATTCAGTTCCCTATGAGCCTTCTGAAGCACCTAACTGGAGAAGTAAACTGTTTGAAATAATGTTTTAATTTGGTTTCACCCAAAGGGCTGGTGGGTGCCATGCACTCTGTTGGAGTAACCCTTGAGCAGTTGAAACTTTGGTGTGATCTCTGAGTCCTGATTTGATCTTTGTGAGCAAGAATAGGATGACTGTATCTCTCAACTTTTAAGAAAAGCTGTTTTCTTTTTTTCTCCCCTGAGTGCTGTATCTCAGTAACCCTTTGGTCAGAAGACCCCAGATTTGGATTACAAACAGAATGCCGTGGCACCCTGAGGTAATCTGGGTAACCACATACATTTCAGAGCATGCTGAGTTGAACTTTAAACAGAAAGCTGGTTTTAACTATGCAAAACAGTTGCTCTTCTATAATTTCATGTTTCATATGCTTAGTGGAACATACTGAAAGTACCAAATAACTTTTTTAATGATGTCATTTATATTTCTTGGTAGGTAAAGAAACTGCTTCCAGTCTACCAATGGCAGTTTTATTAAATGCAAAAATGGTGTTAATGTCATGTTATAGTGGAGATTTTAGATGGAGGCAGTTCAGGGAATTCAAAGACCTGTGTATGTAGTAACCTCAGCCCTGCCATCTTTGTATCTAACTTTTTGTCTGTATGTGATGTGTATATATTCTCTCTCTTACTTACTCTAGTTAATAATAAAATGTGTTTGCATTGTTTTCCTTATTAAGAAAAAGATGTGCCAAGTACATTTATTTGACAGCACAGTTAAATTCAGTTACACTTGAATGGACTGCTATCTATTCTGTTTAAACAGTGATTTCAAATTTTCCACGCTGTGGATTTCCATGCTGCATTGTACATTGAATCCTGCAAACCACACACAATTTGAAATTGAGGGCCCTTGGGTCCCAGCAAATAGGCTGCTAGAATGCTCAACCTCTTGAAGACTAGCAGTGGAACTTGGTGAGGGGCAGAGTTACAGGGGAGGGTTACGTTGGAGATTGACTGGCTAAATCCTGTGAAGTTTAAGATGAAGATCTCTGAGTATCCAGTTACGCACCTGCTCATGCTTGCATGTAATTGAAACCTGCATATGCTTTAATTAATAGGAAAGGCAAGCTTCTGTATTCCTTAACCATTTCTTCATGCTGTCCAAAGTGCACTTTCCTCCTTCTCAACTTTATTTGAGAAGCTAGAAGTTTTAAGTTAAAATCATGTTTTAAATAGTTGAGAGCAAATAGTTTCAGATCACTTTCCCCAACTTGCAAACAAACAAACCCAAAATGGGGGGTGCAGGGAAACCAAAAGTGAGAGAATCCACAGATTAACTTTAAAACAAGCAAATGGATTTTCTTCTAACTTGGGGGAAAAAAAAAATCATCTTAGCTTGAGAACAAGCATTAAACATTTCAGCCCAAAGATAATTTTTTGGGAAATGACTTTTTCCAGAGTATCTTTAAGCACTTTGCAAAGGAATGTTTGGCAGGAATTATCATTTTGCATGTGGAGCATAGTCTTCATCTTACATGTAGAGAAACTGAGGTACAGAAGTTAAGTGACTTGCGCATCATCATAAAGTGAGTAGATGGTACTCAGGAATAAAACGCATGGCTCCAGACTTCCAGTCCTATGCACAAACTGCTAAAGTTCCTGTGGAAAAAGGGACTTTAGACTGGAAATACCCAACTACAGTGGAAGAGCATTTGACCAATCCAAAAATAATTGGTCAATTGACTAGTGAGATAGCGTCAAATAATGTCAAAAATGGCCAGATATTTAAAGCACTAATTTATTTGAACAGTAACAAACTGTAAGACTTTATGGCTTAGTCTTGGGTAGATACTTAAGCCTAATTATGAAAACAAAATACTTAACTGCATTATTATAACTAACATAGAAAAATGTGAAACACACAGCAATGAAGTTCACAAAATGAAAGAAAGGCACTGTGATGCCGTCAAAAAGGTGGGACACTGACTACATTGGGATATGTTGCTGGAATATTTGGCAGTATTTGTCTGTGGTCAATTGGTGATCAGTTGACATGGTTTGACCACTCAATTGACCATTTTACCAATCCTAATATTGCATGTGCATTGGTTAAAGCTTTTGTTTTTTAAATAACCTTGCACTTATTTTAATTAAACAGGAATCCTGACAGTTTATGAAATATTATTCCGCTGCTTGATGACTGTGGCAAAGGGTGCAGTCATTTTGCAGTTTGATAAGGAATTAGATAAGCAGTATTAATGTATTTCAGAGATAGACGCAGTTAGGAGCAGAGGTATCCTAGCTTTCCAGTAACATGCAGCTTTCATTTTCTTGCCCTGATGGTTCTAAAGATAGATAACCTTAAACCTGTAACTGGTATCTTGGTTGAACAGTGTGGTTGGGGCAGTGGCTCATTAGCGATTAGCAAATCTTTGGGAGTGTAACTCTCACCTCTCTCAGCTCCTGTGAGCTTGGGGGACAACAGAAAAAGGTATCAGAGTGAGGCTTCAAGGGCTGCCCTCCTGCTACTACCTGGGATTGGCTTTGGGAGGAAGAGAGAAGAAAAAGGAGCAATATGGGACAGGACTGCTGAGGGTTATGGAAAAGTAGAATAGCAGAATTTCCAAATTTCTATCTCCACCCAAGAAGCATGCCTACTACTGTTAATCTGGAACTAGAAAGCAGGCAACAAGTATTTAGAAGCCACTTTATGCATCAGGTGGGGAAGGCTCAGCTGCCACTTGCTATGCCCCAAGGCCAGTGAGTGGGGCTGTCTTTGAGATGGGGACACATGCGGAGCAGCCAGTGAGGTGGAAAACTAAAAAGAGTGACAAGCAGAGATAGCTAGAAAGGATGGGTATGAAGAAGGGGTAGCAGTCAGTAAAGAGGAGATGAAGAAAGGTGGGACAACAGTCAGTGGCAGAAGGAAGCGTTGAGTAAATGTGTGCCTGAAGAATACTACAGCTTACAAGGGTGGGGAAGTGGAGAGCAGGAAGGTTCGTAATGGCATGAATTAAGGTGAATATTGTGGGCATAGGGTTTTCCTCAACAATGAACAAATTAAAGCTACAAATTGCCTTGTCTATGCTAGGATTTTAACCAAGGTTAGTATAACCTTGTTAGTTAATGTACTGGAAAAATAAACTTTTTGTCCTAATGTAGACATGACTCTGAACTCCTTACTTCTGTCGAAACCAGTGTGAGCTTTATCTCAAACTCCTTGGACATACAAGACTATTCGCGGACAGTACCACACATGAAACTTGAAAAAAAATGTATAAAACAGATTAGCGGCCCTAAAGAGTCCACGGACTCACTACTTACACTCACGTAATTGTTCATTACTCCTTCAGAATAGCTCCCCAGCCACCCCTGCCTTTAAAATTACCAGCCTGGGGTCCTTAAGAACACCATTATGCGTGGAAGGAAGAGCCCAACTGTAATCAAAACAGTGATTGTTATCAAATTCATTTAAATGCAGAAAGAGAAACAAATGTCTTCCAAAGGGGGTGTAGAAAATTTACAAGTAATTCTTGGTTTTTGAGGATCTTTTTGATGCCCATAGGGAAAAAGTTAATCTTTCTTTTTCCTTCTGAGTTAATATTTTGGTATTCATTTCTCTTTCTCCATCTAAATGAAATGATACTAATCATTGTTTTGATTACAGTGGTGCTTCCTTTACCCATAACAGTATTGCTAAAGACCCCATGCTGCTACTTTTAAAGGCAGGGGAGTTATTCTTAAGGAGGAGTAATAGATAATTATGTGAGCTTTAATGGTGAGTTTATGGACTCTTTGGGACTGCTTAGAATAAAACGATTCTTTCCATTTCGTGTGTGGGAATCTTCCCAGAAAGTTTTTTATTTAATCGCATAGAGCTGAAGTATGAACCTCTGATTTGGGCAGATTTCATGTTGACTTCAGCAGGAGCTTTGTGTGAGTTAAGAGTTCAGGATTGGGCCCCTATGAAGCATGAAAGCTGCAAACAAAAAAGGTCTGACTGTTTTTTTGATTTGTCAGTTTGGGCAAAGAAATTTGCAGTTGGATCTCTAATAGGTACTCTGTCTCACTCACAGTTAGATTTCAGCATTTCCGTGTGTAACTCTTAAACCCCAAACTGCATAAATATTCCATAGCTGTCAACGTAAATAGGCATTTTTGTATTTAGAAAAGGAACAGTCCCAGTGGCTATCATTGTCTTGCTCTCTCTTTTTTTTTTTTAATCCTACGTCTCCTTTTAAGAGGCATCTGAGTTAGAAGCAGGGGATTAAAAGAACCACCTCATTTAGCAACAGTTAAGCAAGCATCAATAGGGGATGTTTTTCTGTTCTTAATATTAATATTAGCAGAAAAATATCTGGAGGTACTTGGCTGACAGAAAACTTGATATAAAGTGAGGGTTTTTTATTTGCTCAATATCTTTAAAATGTTAAACTATTCTCAAGCAATTGCAAACACCTTTAAAATGTGTTTAAAAATACTTTTTGTCCTAATTTTATTGTATTTTTCTACTATAGCTTTAATTTTTAAAATAATGCATTTTTAGATGTTTTTAAAACATCTGAGAATTATAGTGCTATTTGGGGTGGCTGTCAGTACAAAGGCTAATGCTATTTATTAGGGTCCTGGTTTTATTTAATAGCCAGATGAATGGAACAGTTAATAAAAGAAATATTGCTCTATTCCCTGACATTTATGTCCTTGGTTTCCAATAAAGAATTGGAATTATGAATAGTTGATGGTTTAAATTGATGTTTTATGTTGAACGCTAGCTATAATTTGCCCTCTGAGGATTGTAATACCGAGAAACAGATGGTTTTTCACAGTAACAAATTGCTGTGTGTATATAGTGTATAGAACTGGCTTTCAGATCCTTTCACCTTCAGTGCTGAGCAGTCACTGAGTCAGACGAAAGAGAGGTGCAGCCAGCACACAAGAACACTCTTTGCAAAAGGGCTTCCTGATTCTTTAGAATGCAAAGTAAACGCTTTAGGAAACATGACCTATTTTTTCAGGTGTGATAAAGATATGAAAGCTGCAACTAAAATGATTCAATAGTAACTTCAATATGGACAACTAAGTATAACCACAGAAGCCTTTTAGCTATTTAGTGAGTCTAAAATGTGTGCAAAACAGTCTCAGTATCTTTCTTCCATGATACTCTGCAAAATGAAAACTTATGGGAAAAAATTAGTGGTGGCTGAAATAAATGAAGTATGTTTGAAGTTAGGTTAAAGAGAACAGTTCTGAAACAATGGCAGCGGTTTCATTGTGGTAATGTGATCTTGTATTTCTAACTGAATATGTAATGCTACACTATTAGTTCATGGTCTCTTGGGATTTATCGAAGTTTGGATCCAAAGTAAATGAACGGGTATATGTAGTTATTTATGGATTTTTAGAATGTCGTATATCATGATTGCAGGAAGTAACATGGAATGATTAGTGGAGAGTTTGGTAATTTATTAGGGCTGTCGATTTAATCGCAGTTAACTCGTGCCATTAATTCAAAAATTAATCATGATTAAGCGCACTATTAAACAATAGAATACTAAGTGAAATTAAATATTTTTTTGATTTTTCTACATTTTCAAATATTGATTTCTATTGCAACACAGAATACAAAGAATATAGTGCTCACTTTATATTATTTTTGGTTACAGATATTTGCACTGTACAAATATTTGTACAAAATAAATAGTATTTTTCAGTTCACCTCATACAAATACCATAGTACAGTCTCTTTATTGTGAAAGTGTAACTGACAAATGTAGTTTTTTTGTTTACATAACTGCACTCAAAACCAAAATAATGTAAAACTTTAGAGCCCACAAGTCCACTCAGTCCAACTTCTTGTTCAGCCAATCTCTAACACAAACAAGTTTATTTACATTTATGGGAAATACTGTATCCTGCTTATTTACAATATCACCTGAAAGTGAGAACGGGTATTTGCACTTTTGTAGCTGGCATTGCAAAGTATTTACGTGCCAAATTTGCTACATCTTTGTATGCCCCTTCATGTTTCAGCCACCCTTCCAGAGGACATGCTTCCATGCTGATGATGCTCATTAAAAAAATAATGCATTAATTAAATTTGTGACTGACCTCCTTGAGGGGAGAATTGTATGTCTCCTGTTCTGTTCTGTTTTAGCTGTATTCTGCCATATATTTCACGTTATAGTAGTCTCGGATGATGAGCCAGCATATGTTCATTTTAAGAACACTTCCACAGCAGATTTGACAAAATACAAAAAAGGTATTAATGTGAGATTTCTAAAAGTAGCTACAGCACTCAACTCAAGATTTAAAAATCTAAAGTGCTGTCCAAAATCTGAGAGGGATGAGGTATGGAGTATGCTTTCAGAAGTCTTAAAAGAGCAGCACTCAGATGCAGAAACTACAGAACCTGAACCACCAAAAAAGAAAATCAACCTTCTGCTGGTAGTATCTGATCCATGATGATGAAAATGAACATGTGTCGGTCTGCTCTACTTTGGATCATTAACAAGCAAGACCCATCATCAGCATGGATGCATGTCTTCTGGAATGTATGAAGCATGAAGGGACATGAATCTTGAGCGTATCTAGCATGTAAATATCTTGCGATACCAATACAGCAATGTCATGCACCTGTTCTCAATTTCAGGTGACACTGTAAATAGGAAGTAGGCAGCATTAACTTCTGCAAATTGTAACCAAACTTGTTTGTCTGAGTGAGTGGCTGAAGTAGGACTGAGTGGACATGTAGGCTCTAAAGTTTTACTTTTTGTTTTTGAATGCAGGGATCTTTTGTAAAAATTCTACATTTGTAAGTTCAACTTTCATGATAAAGAGATTGCACTACAGTATAAGTATTAGGTGAGTTGAAAAATATTTATTTCTTACAGTGCAAATATTTGTAATTAGAAATAGATATTAAGCACCCTACAGTTTGTATTCTATGTTATAATTAAAGTAAATATATTTGAAAATTTAGAAAACATCCAAAATATTTAAATAAATGGTAGTCTATTGTTTAACAGCACAATTAATCACGATTTATCTTTTTAATCACTTGGCAGCCCTATAACATATACTGTATAAGAAAATTATACTTTGATATGATGATTTCTCTAGCAAACAGGAGTAATTGCCATGATGACAAAGATACTGTACCAAAAATAGCACACATTGTCTGGTTTAAGAGCAGCTTTAAATGCCACCTATTTGGGGTGGTCATTATTTCTGTGCTCTTATCAGAGGCTTTTTCTTGTTCTGTGTTTATACAGTGCTTAGCCGGATGGTGTCCTGGTCGATGGGGGATCCTAGGCACTACTGTAATGCTTCTTCTTATTATTTATTAATAATCAAATGGTACATTTTTCTTTTCAAGTAAATTTCCACAACATCTTATTTTACCAGCACTTCTTTGAAGATCTCATGTTACATCCTGGAAACAGCAAAAAAAAGATGCAGCAAGATAAATTAGGTGTTCAAAATAAATGGATGCTTTATTTCATGTAAATATCTTGTAGTAGATAATGTACGTAAAGACACTTGTTAGATCAACCCTAAAGTAACAAAACCTTCTGAAATGCTTTGTGCATTGTGGCCTGAGAGGACGTTCCCCACTGAGTCACTCATCACTGACAGATTTTGTATTTTCTGTAAACTTTTGATATAAATAAAACTGGGATTTCAATTTTGTCCATTGTTTGGTACTTAATTGTATACTAATAATGTAATATTTCATAAAAGTAATGAAGTATTCTTAATATGATGCCCCATAACATCTGCTGTCAAATCTTTTCTGTAAGATAGGAAAATACCAGCATTTTTGTGTGCAGTTGAGCAGAGTCTGGATTAGTGAGATTCTTTTGTAGCTGTAAAACATCTATTTAAACAGGAATGTAATAGGAAAAATCAAAATTCTTTTAATAAGATGTTCATCATTAAAGCACAGTTTCATAGGGAAAAACTTAAACGGCATCAGAGATTGATACGTTTAAAAAGATCAGCTTGGTTAACTAAATATTGCTGACCATAATCCTTCTGGTTGCTCTGCTTAATGGCTCATGCTCAGAGCAGTGAGAAGAAATGCATCAGAAATCCTCGCCTTCACTGTTTTTTCCCTTTTGGCTTCATGTCAGGAAATGGCACATTACTGCAGTTTGTCTGGCTCTCTATTACTACTAATGCAGATAAAGAACTAAGAATGTTGAAACTTAGACACTGGAACTAAGTTTAGCCATTGACAAGGAAAGTAAAGGTTAAAAAAGGGTAAGAGCATTGTGTAAAGCCATTTTAGCATGCACCAACCATGTTGTTTAATAAAGGCTGCTTAGACCCAATTCCTAGCAGATTGTATCAACTGAGTTTCGGAAAGAAAAATGAAACTAAACTTAATTTACATTTAACTTGCATCATGGTAGCAAAATTGTAGAATACAGTTTATTAGGCCCAGCTTTCTGATAATTATGTGGTGAGACGCATGCATGACTTTGAGAAAAAATATTTTCTTAAAACTGGCACTTCTGCGAATAGTTGACAGGTGTTATTTGCTTAAAAATGTGAGCCAATTTGGGATATCACTAGTGGCTAGACTTACAAGAGACTGCAAGTTGGGTATAATTATTACATAATATTAACAATCTGAACTATTCTATTATTTAGGTAAAATGTCTAATAGTAATTGTAGAGATCGGGTCAGCCTGTAGCTGGACTTCTCTTTCCATTTTTGAGGAGGTTTGAACACAATATTCCAGAATTTAGTTTGATCTAAATTGAATGTCCTGTGAAATATAACATACAAATACTGCAAACTTTACTAACCCATGAAAAGCCCTCAGGTTTAAATTCAGTGGGGCATATAGGGGAGAAGGGGAGGGTATTGTCAGCAGAATGCCTTGGTGGTATGGTACACCATGAGCCAGTGATCCACAGCTGGTCTGGGCTATGCAGATCTGAAGACTAAATTTTTTTAAAAAAGTTGTGCTTCTTTAATAACTTAGCTGCCCTGAAATTCATATAAGCAAAACTGCTCTTACTGGAAACCTATTTTCAGTAATATCTATTTCCTTTAGAACCAAAATATTCATGCTTGTTTTTATGTCTGAATCAGTTGGCTTTAACTAATGCTTTTTCACTGTTGTTTGAACAGCAACAAACACATTTTTTGTGGGTTGTCTGGATGGAGGGGATGGGCAATGAGATATGGAGTCTCATATCTCTAGGTCAGTGGTTCAAATCTAATCTGCATTCAATGGTGCAACCATTTTGACAGCTGGGTGCTGGCCTTAGTGATTGCAGTCTAGTTCTAGAAAAATATCCACATCAAATCAACTGCCATCTCCATTGCTACTAATGGTCAAATTTGTTAACCAATTTTCCTGAGTAAAAATCAAACTGGTACTGAGAGTGAACAACTCTCTCTCACTCAGAGCTTATTCTTCTATGTGGGGCTTCAGGCACACTGTTGAACGAATTTATATTGCCACTGCCTGTACTATACCTGTTCTGGACGGAGGAAATGAATGCTCCATGTCTGTCAGCCTAAACTCTTGCACAAGAACAGAATAAACTAAAACAAATATGCTGCTCTGCATTTGTACATAAATAGTTATAGGGCTTGTCTGTGTGGCACGGCTGTCAAGACTACAGGGCTGTGAACTGTAGAGCAGTCTAATTGGTTTTCTGATTGCCCCATGTAGTCTCTGCTAGTGCAAACTGAAAGGTACAGGCATAGAACTTTTCTATAATTCATAGCCCCAGAGGCTGGAGTCTGGGGTCATATAGACACATCCATAGGTACTAGGCAGCCACACTAATCAAAGGAAGAAATAGTCATGTTTCCAAAACCATTTGTCTGTCACTACTTTGTTATGCGCTTACCTGTAGTGCCATTATAATGTTTTAAAATAAATGGAATAATAGACTTACAGCAATATATAGAAGATTATCATCTAGGATGGTTGTATATGCACAACTTGTGTTAGCAAAGATTAAAGTGAATCTTAAATAAAGACTTTACTTCATAGTGGGATTTGATTTTACTCTCTGAAAATGCTTGCTAATTTTTTGGACTATCTAAGATACTGTCACAGATGCTCTTGGATCCCAGCAACATTTGACAATACAAGAGATGAGGAAAGTGTTTTGAACCACCTTACTTACCTGTCTTGTCAAATCATTCACTTGGGCTAAGCAGAAGGACCCTGAACACTTTTTACATATGGGATGAATTATGGACAAATTGAATGGTTCCTCTTTGGTGCTTCATGCAGTTGAGATCTTTGTAGAGAGTGACTTTCAGACCTAGTTACACTTACAGTGCTATGTGCCTCACTGACTTTGCAGTGACTGCTAATGACGCTACCTCAGCCTCTTATAAGAGTTGCTGCTCAATGCTACTCACTGTTTATTCCTCTGTTTTAGAAATCTTGGCACATGAGACCATGAAAACTATCACCCTACGTATATCCTCATAAGCTATTCATGTTACTAGACAACTTCTGTTAATGTTATTTGATTCACAATCCTTTGCTTCTTTTGTTCTTTCACATATTAATGAGTTTGATGACTGCTCCATGTAAATGAGGCATAATCTGAAGCTGTCAGACCTAAACTGGGCCTTGAACATATGTTAAGTGAATGTATTCAAATTTCTCTTTAAAGCTAGGAATGTTTATAATAAAACTTGTCAGGGCTTCAGTTAACAGTTTACGCTAGAAGTATTTTTGGTTGTGAAGTATAAAAACAAGTTCAAAAATGACCTTGTGGACTGATATTCTGTTAGAGTTGTTTATGCAAAATCTTGTTGGGATTTCAAAAACAAATGAGAAAATTGATATATTTCCATTAAAATTAATTTGTGAGGTCCCAAGTTTGCTGAAAAATAAGTTAAGGCAGTGCGAATATATAAATATTTATAATTGAAACTAAATTATTTGTAAAGTCATAATGAAACAATAGAAAATCCAAAAATATTTTAAATTTTGGTTATTCCAAATTAGATACACACTAGAATGAAGGGAGAGTAAACTGATTCTATACTGCATATGAAATAACGAATATAGGATACTATATACAAATATCACATGATCCTTGAGACAATCTCCCTTTTTTTCTGCTAAACTTGGTTCATTTTGTTATATCATTCTTAGACTTCCCCTGCTTTGTCCACTTGTCACATCCGGTCTAATAGAGTCACTGTAAGCTTTCTGGGGCAAAGGTTAGTATAATAGGGCCCTGATCCGTGTTTGAGCTTCTTATGTGCTACCATAAAACAAACAAATGGGAGCAATAAAAAGAGTGCTTTACACAGGTAAATAGTATGCTGGTGATGTAAACACAAAAATAAACAATGTGTGAAAAGAGCTTAAAAGACAAGGCTGAAGTGCCAAACTTTAAAGATGCAAGAAAGATTAGCCACAATGTGGTTGAATGAAAAGATGCCGTAATGAAGGAAAGAAAGGTGAATAAGGTTTATTGTCCATCTTGTGTTGCAATGTAAGAATTTGAGAAACCAGGAACATCATATGGAGTTTTTTTTTCTCCCTAGTTATTTTCATCTTGAACAGCTGATATATCTTAAAAAGGTATGTCATGTCAAGAGAACTTAAAACAAAATGATTAATTATGGAAAATCCAGGATCTCTGAGTATCACAAATTGTAATGTGTGAATGATGATCCCTTGAAAAGAAGTTTTATTATTTTAGTGTTTAAAATACAAGTTTGCCAGACTGTCTGCAGTATCCTTAGCTTTGGAATCAGACTATAAGCAATCAGTTAATGCAGCACAAAGTGATCCAAATCATTATCTGTCTGTTTCTGTGTTCATGGCTAAAAAGGCACTTAAATACAAGTTGAATCAAACATGCAGAAGATTTTCTTAGCAGTCTTGATGAGAACAGGAAATTGACTCTTCAGTACGAACTTCAGAGTGCCAAAAGCTCTTTCTTCAGAAAGGTAACTAGAACAGCACAATGGTGCAGGTCAGTCAGTTCTAGTTTAGCTTATGTCCAGTTCAGTTATTTTTGTAAATATCAGTTTTACTTGGAGAATTCCTAAATACTTTTGAAAGCCTTTGTGTTGGAACTAATAGTTTGGTTATATGGTGTTTTTTTTTTGTTGTGATTTGTTTGTGTTTTATTTTAACACTGGCCAAGTTTTAGGATCAGTCTTGTTTATAAGGTAGGGTTGACAACTTTCTACTCACACAAAAGTGAACACTCTTGCCCTGCATTGCCCCATCTGAGGCCACACCCCCATGCTCACTCCATTTCCTCCCCTCCCCCCGTCACTTGCTCTCCCCACCTTCCCTCACTGCTCATTTTCACTGGGCTCAGGCAGTGGGTTGGGATGCGGGAATGGGTGAGGGCTCTGGCTGGAAGTGCAGGCTTTGGGGTGGGGCCCGGGGTAAAGGGTTTGGAGTGCAGGAGGGGGTTCTGGGCTGTGGGGTGTAGTCGAGGGATTTGAAGTATTGGAAGGGCACTGGGTTGAGGCAGTGGGCTGGGGTACAGGCTCTGGCCTGGGGTTGGGGCCAGAAATGAGGGGTTCAGGGTGTGGGAGGGGGCACTGGGCTGGAGCAGAGATTTGGGGTGTAGGGGCTCCATCTGGGGGTGCAGGCTCTAGTGTGGGACAGGGGATGAGGGGGTTGGGGTGCAGGCGGGAGCTCCGGCCTGGGGATGAGGAGTTCAGGGTGCCAGGAGGGGGCTCTGAGTTGGGGAAGGGGGTGGGATGTGGGGGTGGGGGGTAAGGGTTCTGTCTGGAGGTGCAGACTCTGGGTGGGCTGAGGATGAGGGTTTGGGATATAGGAGGGTGGTCTGGGTTGGGACCGAGGGATTTGAAGGGCAGCAGGGTGATCAGGGATGGGGCAGGGAATTGGGGCATTGTGGGGTGGGTGAGAGCTCCGTCTGGGATAATGGGAGCTACAGAGCTGGTGCTAGGGGTGGGAGCAGTGTGCGCAGCCCCCGGCCTATCCCTATCGATAGGAACTGGAGGGGGAACTTGCCACGTCTTCTGGGAGCTGTGCAGAGCCATGGCAGGCAAAGAGTCTGCCTTAGCCCTGCTGCGCAGTTTTAATGGCCCAGTCAGCGCTGCTGACTGGAGCTGCCAGGGTCTCCTTTCAACCAGGCTGGATGCTGTGGAAGAAATTTTGATTTTGGAAGTATTCTGTGCATAATGATGGAGCTGATCACTGAATAGCCGGAGGGAATTGATTTCATAGAAGAATATGTAATTGTTTGTTGCAAGGAAGTTGAATCCTGTGTTAAATTAGCACATTCAGATTCCCTCTGCATTTCTTTTAGGTAAAGAAATTAATGTATAAGAATGAAATCCAGGAATTTTAAAATTAATCATTGCAATATAACTTTTAAGTGCATTTCATTATCCATATGACTGTGTGATTGAAGACTTCCTCGTTAGGACCAAATTTGCATTCTCTGCAAAACTTGAGTAAACAGACTTTGTACCTGCAAGAGGCTTGGGAAGAACAGAAGAAGCCTTCTGGCTATAGCAGAGTTTATGACTTACTGTATGTTATGTTTATCAGTGAATAGTCCTAGTTCATGGATCCACTTGCATTGCTCCCAGCTGTCAATCCATCCTCTTTGCCATTGCGGAACTATACATCACAAAATACTGCTCAGCCGCATGTTCCCTGTTTGGACCTCTCTTTGGTCTTCTCACCAGTTCCAAAGCAGAACCACAGCTGTGTTTTAGCTATTCAGGCCTTTATATTGCACAAAATGAAGATGATTTGCTGCTTAGCTTATAACATGTGACAAAGACAGCTTGTAAGACCATAGTTCAAAGAGGCTTGTGTGTAGAAAGCTTGCTACTAGCTTCCTAACTCTACCAGGCTTCCATTTAAATTCTTCAAAATGCTTCTTCGTGTTGAGTAGGAATGATGTATCCTTCTGCTTACCAGGGTAACAAATCCCCATTTCAAACTGAATAATGGGAGCAGCCCCATCTGTTGTCACGCTGTCCACATCATGCAAAGTAATCTCTTAATTGTTATTAAAAAGAGAGAGAGATTCCTTCTGTGTTCATAGTGTGCTAGTCTTAAACCTATCTCTGTATTGGAATTACGCATAGCATTCCTCCTTTGTACTTACACATTTCTCTCTAGTACAATTGCAGTGTCACCTGTGGCAGTCTAAGTATCTGAATGGAGCACTTCTGAACTTTATTGACTGCTTGTTTTAGAAATTACATATAAATCCCAATTCTCTGGGATCTAGTAGACTTAATACAGCAGATTTTTCTTTGATTGATGTTTACTATACTCAGAAAACAGCATTTCAGCATCCAGTACTTCACAATTACAGCATCTGAGAGAGGCAACTTCTGTTTCGCTGCGGTGTAATAAATTGTGCAAGAAGATTTGGTGACAGATTACGATGTGTTCATCTGGAGCAGGAGCACTTGTTGCAGTGATTTGCTTCAAGATTAAACTTTCTTGAAATGTAGCTTTGAATTCAGTGAGTGCATCTGTGTAAACTCCAACTATGTTGTGTGGTGATCATCTAGGTTGTAAGTCAAGACAGCTGCAGTATCTGTAGGGCCACTAAAAGAACCACCTGAATAACTTGTCTGATTTTGTTCCAGTTCAAAAAACTTAATCCCCTTTTCATGTAGATGGCAGCATACTGGGCTTTTAAAACAAAAATTAGAATAATTTCTTTTAAGCTGCCTAGATGGGATTAAAAAGTTCTCTGGATAGTGAAAAGTGCAACAGAAGTTATCTTTGGGCTGGTCTTCACTAGGGCGGGAGATCGACTGCAGATACGCAACTTCGGCTACATGAATCACATAGCTGAAGTTTGCGTATCTGCAGCCGACTTACCTCCCGTTCTCACGGCGAGGGCAGTCGGCGGCGCGCTCCCCCGTCAACTCCGGCTTACTCCTCCGGGGGAGCTGGAGTTCTAGAGTCGACGGGGGCAGCGCTAGCGATCGATTTATCGCGTCCTCACAAGATGCGATAAATCAGTCGCCATAAAATCGATCTTTCACCGCGGTAGTGAAGACAAGCCCACATATACATCTGGAAGAGTATTAAAACATTAGTTACCCACTTTCCTGCCCACAAGAAGGGTAAAGTGTGTGTGTATGTGTGTGTGTGTGTGAGAGAGAGAGAGACAAACACCAAGTGAAATAAATGTTAACAGTATACACCACCACCACACAACATTTCAGGGTGGGAAGTACAGCATATCATATCTATTGGCAATTGCAAGGGGAATTTAGGTAGGCAGAGTTTAATTGCCAGAGTTAGAATTTGTCTGAATGAAAGGGGTGTGGAAGGTTATATCACATTTTTTTTGTTGTATCCTAGTAACTGGTGGTGTAAGTAGTAAGTTGTTGTCTTCTTTTGTATGGCTTGGGTAAGTAAGTAATATAATTCATTATTCAAATTAATCACTTTTGAACTTTGACTGCCTGTTTTAGAAATTACATATAAATCCCAGTTCTCAATTGATGACGGTAAGAGGTCCTTGAGGTTGTGTTTTATGTGAGAGAGACCCTCTGAAATAACACAGTACTTCCTATTGCCATTCTGAGCAGTTGGGTGAGTATTGACATGAGAGGAAGAGTGACTCCTAATGAATTGCAAGTACCATTTCCTGTATTTTTCAGGGCATTTCTTGGTGGTCTCCCATCCAAATACTGATGTGGACTAAAGCTGCATTGTTAAATCTGCTGAGGATCTCAGACAAAAGTAGTGTGATTACAAAGATGTAAGAGTATTTCACTTAGGACTTGACAAACTAGTTTGTATAAAATAAGGTAATCTTCCATTTCTTCCTCTTCTTGCCATCTCTCCCTCCTTTCTCCCCCTAAAAATCCAGTAAAGAATAGCCCCACCTTTACACAGTTTTAGAACAGAATCTGTTCTGTGGTTTTGATAGGTTATGGGAAAATATTTTTCTTGATTTGGGGTGAAACTGATTATGATAAAAATTTTGCGAGGCTTGCTCTTGTTAAATTTCCAACTTGATTTTGCAGATTATAGGGGTTTAGATAAACATACTAATTTTCAGGGTTCCTCTTTCTACAGTCCTGATTTATAAGCCTTAAGAGTTCTGATTTAGTTATTTTGGTACGTCACCTGTTGGAAACTTTCCCTTTTTCCATGTAGATGCCTACTAAGCTCTTAGGAAAGTTACTTTTCAGTTTTTTAATTTGCCTTTAGGCTTTGGCCTGATTCTTCAAAAGTGCTGAATGCTCATCATCCCATTTGAAGTTAATGGAGGCTGCACTGTGAAAATCAGGCACTTGAAAGCTATTACTCCAAATGTGACACTTGCTATCCATTGTAAAGTAACTGTTCAAAATGTGCTCTGCAAACCATTTGTATCAATGACTGACTTTCTGTGAGTCGTTTTTGCTTGTATGTAATCGTGTTCTAAAATGGCTACAAGCATCTTTAAATTAGCATTTTTTTTTTTTTTAGAAAAAATATTTTGCTGTTTTAAAATTCTTTTGATCTCTGAATGTCTGAGTAGCTTAAGCCTGTGAATGTGAGTTCATTCTACCCTGTCCAAAGAGGGGACGCGTGGCAAGGTTTTCCACCTTCCGAAGGTGAACCAGTAATATTGGTCTGTTGTGCATGCAGATTGAAGTTTCTTAATTTACCCCCTTGTTCTAGACTACCAGCTTTTTCTTATGTCCAGCTCCACTTCCTGCAAAATACCTGCTCACTTGAACACATTCATTCTGGGACTGGGAACAGCATGGTATATGTATGTAAGAGGCATCTAGGACCATCCATCTCTCCACATTGTTTCCTACCTTGTCAAAACCATGGGATTATAGCATTAGAAGTAGTCTCTTTTTACTTCACATGATTGTATTAGAATGGGATTTCTCTAAAGATTATTTTGTAAAAATATCTATAAATACTGCTCTAATACATATTAGTTTGGTATGAGTGCACTGTGTTTCTTGAAACTGACAAGTTTTGCCAACCTAAGGACAAGAATTGACGTTCTTTAGAAGCAAAATAACATGGAAGAGAAGCCATAGATAATTTATAGATCCCTTTAAAAATTAAAATTTATACTGAAGTCATTTTAAAAATGAAATGCTTTCAATGTTCTAAGTGCATTAGGCACATTAAGGAAAAAAGTGCACCTCTCTCATAAGGATATTAAATACTTTAGGAGCAGGGAAGGGGAATGTGGCTTGAAATGGTGGGCCTATTCAATTTTGAATGCTCACACAGATTTGTTGGATTGTCAGAGTTGTACTGGAAATCACTCAAACACTATCTTTTTGCATCTGATCAGGATTGAAGTATTTTGGTATGAGCCTTTTTGCTATTTTTGTTCTCCAATTCATTGTTGGAACCTGAAAATGGAGAGGTTCCTGGAAAAATGAAATACTTTGGACATGCGTGGAAAATATTAAGCATTCACACAAACGTTTTCACATCTGAAAAAAATTTATAGATTTACTGCTAGAAAAGGCAAAAGTTTTAAAATGATTAGATTTAAGGGTGGATATTGGTAACTTTGAAAAGAGTATGCTGGTTTTCGGAAAGGGCATGGAAGCGCAGATGAGATCTTCCCTTTACTAAGCATAATAGAACAATGCTTAGAATGACAATTGCAACTCTACATAAATGTCAGACTTTGGGAAGACTTGTGATAGCATTCACAGTGAGCTCAATTTTAAAGTCATCAAGGGTGTGCCAGGTCTGCAATCCTCTTCAAGATTGCCATCGACTGGATAATGCAGCATACAGCAGAAGACATGCTAAGAGGCATGAAATGGACACCCTTCCCACTCCTTGAAGACTTGGACTTCGCAGATGATCTCACTCTCCTATCACATGTCCAACACTATATACAAGAAAAAACAACTCAACTCAACACATTCAGCCCGCAAATGGGAGTGAAAATCAACCGCAATTAGACAGATATCATGACCTTTAATATTGCTCCACCATCACCATTCTGGATAGAGAATAATGTTCTCACCAATATAGAATCATTCACATACTTAGGGACACCATCAGCCAGGACGGTGGAACAAGCCACGATATCCGGAACAAAATCATTAAAGCCAGGAACACCTTCAGGATCTTAAATACAGTCTGAAAATACAACACCAAAACCAACCCCAAGATTTATCAGAGCTGCATACTTTCAACATTTCTTTATAGTGCAGAATGCTGGGGAATGAAAAAGTATGACATGTCCAAACTGTCTTCATTCCATACAACCTGCCTTAGAAAAATCCTCTGTACCTTTTGGCCCAGAACAATTTCAAACCAAGATCTAGTGAGAATGCAGGCGAGAAGATATGAGCACCATCATTGCCAGGAGGCGTTGGAGTGGATTGGACATGTGCTTTGGGTGGAAACTGATTCCATCACCAGAGTAGCAATAAGCTGGACACCTGAAGTCAAGCAAAAGGATGCCCAAAACCAACATGGTGAAGAGCTGTGTAAGCAAAGCTGAAAAACCTGGGGCACAGCTGGGGAACCATTTGAAAGACTTGCCAGAAACAGACAGGAGTGGAGGAGCTTCATCACGGTGGTAAATGCCAGAGGTGTAATGGGAACATCACGATGATGATGGTAACTTCTGAAGTCCATCCAAAAACCGAACTGTTACTCTTGACACTCTTATGCTTCTCAGTTGGATATCCTGGTCCTGCTGAAGTCAATGGAATCAAAGATTTCATCATAAATTGCCTAGGGAGGTTGTGGAATCTCCATCACTGGGGATTTTTCAGTGCAGGTTGGGGATGGTCCAAATAATTCTTAGTCCTGCTTTGAGTTCAGGGGACTAGACTAGATGACCTCTCAAGGTCCCATCCAGTTCTATAATTCTGTGATTTGTTTGTCACCTTTATCATGAGTTTAATTCATGTAGTCTTCAGAAAATTCTTATTTAATCCTAGTTTCTTAACTTGATTGTCTCCTACCCACATGAAAGAGCTAGTCCTCCTTGGTTTAGTGTAAATCGAATAATTTATAATGCAATACTATTTTAGATAAAAACATGAGCCGTAACTTTGAGGAAATTAGTTCCTGATGAGTACTTATCAATATCACAACAGAGTATCCGTATTTTAACTGGACATAAAAAGATATTTAAGGGTATGTGGGACAAACTGGGGAATGTTTTTTTAATGACTATGGGTAATGTGTTTGTGTGTGTTTTGCCTTCTGTGCTTTGTCCTTTTAACAACTCCTTTTTGATCTAACTCCATAGCAAGTAACTCATCATGAACAATTACACAAATAAAAGTTCTTGAGGAAACAGTAAGGAAGCTGTTTATTAGGGAATTAATTACCCGCTACCTGGCTTCAACCAGGCTAAGAACAGTTTACTCTTCTCAAAGCTAAACCTAGGATCTAAAGTAGGACACTAAATATAAGAGGAACCTGGGGCCTAGAAAAGAGAGGGGTTTCAGTGAACGGCCAGAGTCTACCCAGGAAGTATCAGCAAGAGCTGACAGTCTGGCAAGGAGATGCTCAGAGACAGGGTGCGTATCCTGCAAGCACAACTGTTCTGCCAGCCAGCCAGCACTGGGTGTTAGCTGGGCTGAGGGAAATTTACAAAACCTGTCAAGGAAAGATTAAGGTGTCAGTAAGCCCTGTCCGTATAGGCTTTTTATTATTTCTACCGTTTGTTTTGTGTGCTTTGTACCTTTGGGGGAATGAATAAATAATACTTTGTTTTGAAGATGCTGTTTTTGAATTGAATTGCTTTGATCAGCTCACTGCTCACACAGGTCTTTGGAGTGAAAGAACTTCCAGGTGCCCAGTGTAGTTGGGCTTGTTGTATTAACATGACTGGGAAATGGAGATCACAGCCCAAAGTTCCAATGCATGTGGTTGTCACCACATTGTTTCACTCATAATAATATGCACTGCGGTGCTCTAGAGCAGTGGTGGGTAGCCTGCAGCCCACAGGCAGCCAGTCGGGACAATCTGCGGGTGCACTGCCATGCAGTTTTACATTTGCATGGCTGCCTACAGCTCCCCGTGATCACGGGTCACCGTTCTTGGCCAATGGAAGCTGCGGGAAGTGGCAGCCAATGCATCCCTTCAGTCTGCACCACTTCCCGCAGCTCCCATTGGCTGGGAACAGTGAACTAAGATCACTGGGAACTGTGGGCAGCCGTGCAAATATAAACTGTCTGGTGGCCTGCCAGCGGATTACCCCGACTGGCTGTGTGCGGCCCATGTGTGCGGCTCACCATTGCTCTAGAGGGACTAACAGGGATTCTGTTTTCTACTGTAACTGTGACAATGTGTTTTCCTTAGACATTACTTTTTCTAACATTCTGGATTATTCAAAAAGCATGCTGGCTATAATTGAATTGTATTTTCTCTTTTCAGATAGTAGTTGCCACATGTTTATGCTTCTCTTGTTTGATAATGTCATTGAAACATATTTCACACTTCTTATAAATGTAATGTCTTCAAGAACAGCAATGAAAATAATGTTATTTCAGATATTCTAAAATGTTGAGATCTACATCTTAAACAGCATTGTCTGCTTTGAATAGCTGCACAGCTGAATTATTTCAATCACTCTTGTATGTCAAAGATTGTTCAAATTTTAGAATAGCTGTTGTAGATGTTTGATGAAGTCTGTTCAAGTGATTCTTTTTTGTGATGGTTTCAAGGAGAAAACTTCTGTAGAGAAACCATGCTGACATGTTTAAGGAAGAGGTGAAACTATGTGGGGATGAAGTCAAATGGCCTAAGTTTCACAAACATCACAAAGGACTAAAGCATGGTCTCTACTTGAATGGTGTACAAGTATAACTGTCAGTGTTATGCATTTTTTTACTGATATAATTATACTAAAACAAGCCCTTGTTTAATGTAGTTATACTGATATAAAGATGCTTTATGGCAATAGCTATGCTGGTGTAATGAACCTTTATTCCAGTATATCTATGTCCATGCTAGGGAGGTTGTAGCACTTTAACTATATCATATCGTTAGAGTGGTACAACTTTCCATTGTAGACAAGGCCTTAGGTGACGAGTCTTCTAACAAGCTACCTGAGTGCTGATCTCATAGGTGTTTTGCAAACGTATCAGTATGTAATGGCAAAAAAATATAAAAAAGTTTTTTATTGTATCAAGGTAGAACATACTCAGACATTTTAATATTTAACAAAGTGCATAGGTTACATGAGTTAACGGCCGAGTTACATATTACATGGTATCTTAAAAGGAAGTATGTGTTACGACCGTATGTTGCCTACCCTGGATAGAATTAAGAATTCCTTTTTGTTTATATAGAAATTTTAAGGTCCCAATTCATTGCTTTGTCCCTGTAGTTATTTATATCTGGGCAAAATAAATGTAAAGTGCTACCAAGTGGCACTGTTTTACATCATCTTGTGCCATATGCAGGAATTTACACCCATGCAAGTTAAATGTAAGGCAGGGGAGAATCAGGCCCTATGTTTACAGTTGCTTAAAACTTGACTTTCTTTTCTGCAAACCAACTTTTTAGTTGAAATGCAAAGATTAATTTGGAGGGGAAAAAACAGGGTGAAGAAGCTAGCCAAATGCCAGACTGATTTCTGTAGTGCTTATCATTTTCATAGTGGAATGCAGGTGAGTCTGAGCGTTGTCTGGAATCATGGGGTATTAGATTATTTGATTCCTTGAAAGATAGCTGGCAGTGTTGTTCCAGAAAGTATTATTAAACAATCAGTTGGCTATGGACAAATATAGAAGTAAAATTACTTTTTTTGGTCATATGCTTGCCAGCATTCCACTGACCAAGAAATCTGAAATTTGTGAAGTTTTATCTGGTATCATCTAGAACCCCAATGGATCCTGTATTGTATATCGTTGTCAAATTATATGAAGTAGTATTCCCATGAATATTTTTTAAAATATCCCTCCACCCATGTAAATCTAATGTGGATACAATTTAATTTTCCCATCTTTTCATGTACGAGTGCTTTACAAAAGTGATAATAGCCCCGAGAGCCTGGTGTATCCAATATCCATCTTAGTTTTTGAGTAGAAGAAAATCCTTTCCAGACCAATTGGCAAACTACTTAATTACAGCTTTGTTAGCCTATTAGAGGCATTTTTAAATATTAAAAAAGGAATGAATTCCTGTTGTTTCTTTATCTGATCAGAGAAGGTGAAAGTCCAAACTCATTTTTTTTGTTGCTGAACAAACTAACTTACCTTTCTTCTCTTACAATTTCACTATAAAAAAAATACCAGTAAAGAGCACGGTAAACAGTCAATGGGAGTATAAATGATAAAAGAAGTTTATCTGCCCTTAATTGTTATGATGAAATATACAATGGAATGCTAGTGTTCAGCCTTGTGATTGCCCACATGAGAGAGTGCCTAGCATCTTTATCCATAATTTGGTTCTTTGTTGTCCAATGGCAGTTGTCAGGATTTATCCAACGTTAGTTAGTTCAGAAATGTCAGGGAGATATAGTCCATCAAGATACAGGCTTTTAGGAAAATTTTATATGTAACTTTGGGTCGAAGAAATACTCTCACAAATACAGGAATTCTTACAGATAACCTTTGGGTGGGGGGAAGAAGAAATGTTTTGATAACTGATTTATATCAGTCACGCTCTATCAGCAGCCAGTGTAAGTAATATCTGTTCTCAAATCGAGCCTTCTCTTTTAACTTTTGCCATCTCTTTAGTTTAGAGGAAGAAATTTAGCAGTGTACCAATCAAATTTAATACCTCTAATACTATATATTTTAGGCTTTTATACTGCCTATACCAACTACCCCTCCCCCCCGAACCCAACTCTCCTGCTCCCTGACTGCCCCGCCCCCATCCATACCCCTGCTCCCTGACAGACCCCCAGGACTCCCTGCCCCTTATCCAAGGCCCTTGGCCGCGACCCCCTTACCATACCATTCAGACTCGCCGGAGAGAGATGTTTTACCCTGCAGGAACTCGCAGCCCTGCCCCCTAATATGCCACTCAGAGCGTCAGGAGCTCAGGCCTCGCCGGAGCCAGCCACGCCACTGCAGCACTGTCCAGAAGCAACGGGCCAGACCACTGGTGGTGCGGCGTGCTGAGGCTGCGGAGCACAGCAAGAGAGGGGCTGGGGCTAATGTCCCTGGCCGGGAGCTCAGGAGTCAGGCTGGATGGGCCCGCAGGCCTGATATGGCCTGCAGGCCGTAGTTTGCCTATCTCTACTTTAGATTTACTTTCAAACTGATAGTTTATCCATATGTTGTACATGGATTTGAGGAGCTCCCTTATAGAGCCATGCTATCTTGAGCTTAGTGGTACCTGAGATCTTTCATGTTGTTTATTTGAAGCACTTCACTTAAGGAAGTCAGTTTTTTCTTCATTTCATATTTGCTCACAGCAACACATACTCAACTAGATATTCTTTGCTATGCTGTGTATTAGAAATGTGAATGTATTGGGGTGTAACAATAGGTAAAAATAAAACAGGTATGAGAAGCAATATATAGATATTGTCTTTTTGTTGCAAAGTATTACAATACAAAATTTGTATGGATTCATCTGGGGCCCTGGACATTGTAGGAATTCCCTGATAAGTCCATGTGCAGAATGCTGGTTCCCAAGTGGTCAGAGTTAAGGGTACTGTATTGGTCTATTCTGAATCTACTGCTGATTCCAGTTTCTTTGATTGCTTTGTATGACAACTTGAATGCATATTGTGATGCCTGATTTTTTTTTAACTAGCAGTAGGGGTCCCATTTCTCTGTTAGAGTTTCAGCACATTGGAAATGGGATACACATGTTAAAATACATGTTTTCCACAACAGCAGTTTTTTGGTTAAATCACAATATATTGCTGATTTTTTCTGTGAGGAGCAGAAAGCATTTCAATAGCTTCATTTCCAGTTAAGTCTACCTTTATTTAAGTCAAGAAACTGTATATATATTTTTTACAATAATGGATCACAAAGAATAGGAAAATATATTTCAAATGAGTGGTTGGCAGCTTTATATCCATTTTAGCTATATTGTGGATCAAGGATGTTTGCCATGAAGATAGGAATAAGGTAAGGAGTCTGAAGCTTAGGTTAAAATGATTGTAGATAACGCGATCTGTACTTGCTATATATGGTCATACAAGAAAAGTCTGTGCACAAATCCTCAAGACATTTATGGACTTCTCTGTTTCATCTGTCAGAGCCAACAGCTTCAGCCAAGAGATAGGGAATTTGTTAAACTGCATTAAGTTCCTGAATAGCTGAAGCCCATAGGAGCAGCTGCTTATTGCGTGTGCTCACAAGGAAAAGGGAGAGAGGAAAATACAGTGCATTATGAGGGCCTTGCAGTTGGTAGCAGTTTCAGAGAATTTGGATGCCAATTGAATTCTCCAGAAAACACAAGTAATTTATTTTGTTACAAAAAATCTGTTTTGTATAGGAGATTGGGCACTTAGAAAGTCACTGTTTTGATTGTAACAGTAAAACTGCTTTTTCTTTAAGAGCAATTTTTCACCTCGCCCTTATATGTTAGTAAAAGAACAGCCAGTATTCATGCTGTTGATATATTCATACACAAGTATGTCTCATTTTAATCTTTAGTGCATTGTGATTCACTGCTATGCTTGAATGCTTTCAATGATAGGGAAAAAGGCGAGCACAGAGATGGTAAAATGTTTGGGTTTTTTCTTTACTTCAATCTAGTTGATTTCTTTTCCTGGTTTGTCTCTTTCTCCTATAATATATTGGAACAGTTCACAGTTCAGTCTTATAAATTTGGGAATTAGTCCCAGCGGAGACTAAACATTACAGTTGTGAGAAGATGCTGCTGTTAGAAACTTCTTAGAGTTGAATTAATGAAATACCCTTTCCCCCACCAAACAAAGTATACTGAATAACTGTTGTACTGAGTTTCTTTTGATTCCTTTATATCTGTTGTACCAATTTGCCACCAGAGCATACGCACTATGAGCCTGAACCTCTTTCCATTGATTTTGGTGGGAGCAGGGGCAGATCAATTGTCACATTTCAGATTTTTGTGGCAAAAATTCTAGTTATAAAATAGAAGAATAACCTTACAAGTTAATCAATTGCTAGAACAACATCAGAAGATCTTTACTGTATTTGTGGTTTAGGTCAACAGAAAGAGATAAAAATTCAGCTCATCAAACTTGACTTGTATTAGCGAATGCACTGACTAAGGCAGCGTTTCTCAAATAAAACCACCAGGGGCTTTTCTTGCAGCCATAGCCTCCTGGGTTGTGGTGGAGAGGAGGAAAAAAGTAGCTCTCCCTCCTCCTCCTCCTGTTGTTCCTGAATGCACTGCCTTGATATTGGTTGCTGGAGCCACCAGCAGGGCGTGGGCTTTGCCCCCCTCTGGAGTCACCTGGGGCACATGCTGTAGGAGCAGGCAGCCAGCAAGTTCCCCACTTTCCCTGGGGTGGTGAAGCTCAGACTTTGGGCTTCAGCCTTGGAGTGGTGGGGTGGCAGGCTCTGGACATGGGGCTTGGAGTCCAGCCCCAGGCTCTGGCTGCATAGCGGCAGGCCCCAGGCTCCAGCCATACGCCTTTGCCTCCATCCCTGGATCCCATCCTCTACCTGTGAGGCTTCAGGCTCTGGCAGCAGGACTTTGGGCTCCAGCCCCCCATTGCCTCCCCCAACTGCCATCTCCCCTGATCCTCACTGCCTCCCCCAACCTTCCCTCCCCCAACTGCCATCTCCCCTGATCCTCACTGCCTCCCCCAACCTTCCCTCCAGAGCTTAGTTTGTCCCCAGGCTTGCCATGACTGAGTAAGTTTATTGCGAAAAGGGATACTTATATGAATGTAAATATCACTTTTCACAGTAGGCTTTCTAGCTAGCAACAAATAAATTACAATCATTTGGACATGTATATGTGCATATTTATTTGGTTTTCCTAAAGCTAATTAAGCATTTTAGGAAAAAGTGTGAGGGCGGCCACCATCAGGAGTTGGTGGCCGCATTCTGGGGCCATCAGATTTTGTCCTGAGCATCCCTGGACTAAGGTAACATTGGATTAGTCTGTGTATTGAGTTTTGATGTATGAGTCTTTTTGTTGGTTTGTCACCTTCTTGGAAATCTTGTGGTACTAGTTTGGCTGCATTTAAATGGCAATTGCTCTTAAGAATCTGGGAAACTGTAATGTGTTACAATGAAAAGACTTGCTTCACTAGACATATTACAAGGAGACACTTTGTAGTGAAATCTGGGTGCCTCTTTTAATGTTAAAGCACCATTTTTAATGTCGCTGTTCCCTTTACTAACCTCAGACCTTCCCAGAGTCCACCATACTGCTGGCTCCATTGAAATTAGTGAAGTTGAAATTCTTTATCCCCTGAAAAATTTGAAACAGTTACTGCACGTATGCAATGCATATTTATTTAACAATCATTTAATCTAGTCTGTCAAATATAATTTAATATGACAATTTGTATTATAGCTATACCACACATTTCCTGTTATCTTTTTTTAAATTAAATTGGGGTTTTTCCCATAGAGGAACCACTCTCTGTAAGCAAACAAATGTCTATAACCAAGGCTGGAATGGAGGAGAATGGTTTGGTTTGGAAGTATCAAGAAGGTGGTGGTACTCTTAAAAAATGTATTTATTTTCTCCTTCCTCTGAAGCATCAGGGATGGCCCTGGCCGGAGATGGGACATAGGATGGGGAGGACCTGGGCTTTGAGTTGCACAAAGCGTATTCTCTCTCTGGTGGTTGGCTGGCTGGTTCTTGCTCATATGCTGAAGGTCTAAGTGGTCATCATATATAAGGTTGTAGGGAATTTTCCCTTGGTAGTATTTTCACCTTCCTCTGTAGTGTGTGGTGGGTGGGGATCACTTGCCAGGTTTATCTGGGTATATCTCACTTAATCATTTTCCTGCCATTGCAGGGGCTTCAGGCAGTAGTGCACCCCAATCACATCCCCTCCCCCCCACCCCGTATATGGCACATAATAATCTAGTCTCCTATGTGTTACAATACTTTGTCTAATTCCGGTTGTTGTGCACGTGCTGTTGGTGTCCTGTACTATAGAGGAGGTCAAGTGGTGGTCCTTTTTGGCCTTAGAATCACAGTCACACAGTTGAAGATTTTTTTTATTGTGAAATTTATAATAGCTCTTAAAATATTTAAAGAATTAATAGGAGTATATTATTGGGACATGTAAAGTGTTTGTATGCCCGGTGCCTCATTCATAGCGATGGCACCATAACCTGTTTCTCCAGTTAGGCATTCCTGTGGTACCACATTCTGTCATGAACATTTTATGCAGAGATTCCTTAACAAATGGATTTAATATAATTTATTTGGACCATTCATTAGATAAATGCACATATGTATTGTGAACAGAGAATATGTGTAAAACATCTTAATTGCACTTCTAAAACTGGTATACAGATAAGGGTCAAATTTCCCCTGATCATAACTTGATACAAATATGAAGCTGTATAAGATTTTTCCTTTGAATACATTTTCTTTTAGTAATGCTATTCAGGATGCTAGGTGTGACAGGTTTTGTGATGTAAACACCTCAATCAATACAAATGAATCTGTCTAAAATAGCAATAATGCTCAGACCTTTTCTAAATGTTTGAGATGTGTTCTGAGAAAAAATGCTTTGCACTTTTTGGTTAGTTATGCTGTATCTGACCATGACCACTTCAGATCAAGATTGTGACTATTATTATGTGAGGAAGGAACAAATACTGTGAGGACTCATGAAAGTTTTAGCCAGTAAAGAGAGATATAGACAACTTGCTGGTTATTGGAAAGCCAGAACATGGCTCATTACAACCACACAAATTAGTAAATGAACCTATATTTAGACACATGCTTTGCAGAGGCGGGAGTTGATTCACATGTATTTGTTCACAGCCACTGATCATGACTGAAAAATCTATCCATAGTCAGATCAAAGTATGGAAAAACCAAACAGTAGAATCTGCAACTTCCTCTGTCATTCTTGCACACACAAGTTCTCTGAAATATGCAAGTTGTGTGTATGGATCTTGGAGACTAAAAGCTGGCCCTTGGTCTTAATATTAAAACAATAAAGTTGCCCTTCTAACAAATTAAAATGCTACTAAATTAGGACATGAACTTTGCAGAAAATATTCAATTATACCAAATTGACATACAAACGTATTTATTATTTAAAGATCATTCTTTTTTTTCCATAGTTTTCTTGGCTAGCTTCTCTGATGGCCAGAGCAGTCTGTTGAAATAAATGGAGAGTCTTCCACTGACTTCAGTAGGCTTTTGAAGAGGCCTTCTCAGCACATCTACTTTCTACTTAGGCTTACAAGGAAGTCCAAATCTTTTGTCTACTTTTCCTTTGCTCCACATATCACAGGATTCTTATTTTTCTTCTGGGAGGGAGACTGAGTGGTGAATTAGGACACACTCTGTTTCAAACACAAAACACCGCTACTAGCAGGCAGAATACAGAAAATTGCAGACCATTATTTTTCTGAACTCTCTCTGTGTAGTAGATTTACTTTTAAAAAAAGAAAAGTGTAAGTCTGCCTTTACAAACCAGTGTCCATCCTGGTTTAGTCTCTTGTGGTGGACTATTAGACCTAGATGCATTTTCTGCAAGATGAATGCAGCAGGATCTGATTAGGCCCATTGTATATTCTTCTGTTCTTTTTTAAAAGCAAGGTGATAGATTGTAAAAGTTCCAAATGGTGCACTGAACGGAGTTTTTCTGTTGTACAAGCTCTAATTCTGAACAAAGAATTAAGTATTTTGAACTTCTGTAAGTAGGGTGGACAAAGTTTCAAAATAAAAAATTTGAGAACTCTAGCAAGTGGAGGAAATAATACAGGGCTCCATGGTTGTGGTAAGGTGTCAGGACATACTCACAGAAGGGCTTTAGCAATTGAGTGGGGAGATCTCATGGGGATAAAGAAAGCAGTGGTAGCAATATTTGACAGACAGGAGTAGTCCTTTGGTTGCACATATTTGCACCTCATCTGTCTTCAATTTCATTAGCTCAGTTATGTACTTTCAGATAGCCAGAATCTGCAGGTGTTAATGAAAACTGGGAGAAAATACCCATTTTAAAAATCCAACAGGGATAATGGGACAACATCTGAAAATTAGGATGTTCCTGGTTTTCTGGGAAGCATGATTGTCCTACCATTAGCATAAGAACTACTCACTTCAAGGCATCTCAAGACCCTGTACTATTCACTACTCTTACACTTTGCATCAAACTGCCAATTATGCAGCTTTGTGTTTACGGTCACAGATTATATCTTCTATTAGACCTGTTAGGGTTTCTGAAAGAATGTTGATTGTTAGACATGATGTGTGTTAATTCTGATATGTATGTAAATTATTCCTTTTACAAGGTTTCTACCTGTGGGGCCATATTTTTAGTGTTACTTGTCACCGTCTATAGATAGATAGATTAGTGCCACAAAAATTAGCAAGAAAGCAAGACAAAGTATTTGCAAGAGAAAACCCCTGTTAGTGCAAGAGTTAATCCATAGGTTTTAAAATTGATTCAGTTGTTTGAAAATAACACCCAACTTTCCCATTCAGTGGTGATCCGTTCTTTCTCACTGAGCTTTGAGAAAATAAAAATGTAAGAGAGAAGGTTAACAATAAGTGAGGGGATGGAAAAGCAACTTTATTGTAATTTTTAAAATGAACTTTATAAGAAAATAATTCTCATTTTTGATGTTGAAGAAAATAAAATTATCAGGCTATAATTGCTTTAGATTTCAGCCCCTTGTAAAGATCGTCATTTGATATTTTCAGTAGTTGTTTCTGCTTTGTTTGAATGCATTTGTTTTGTTGGCAACAACAGTTCAAAGTTTCGTTATTGTTTCTACTCATGTCATTTTTGTCCAAAGTTAACTTTCTGTTTTGTACGTGACCATAAGGTTTTTAACATTTCTGAAATGTGTAGCTGGCTAAATTGACCTGTAAAGTGATATAAAAAAATTGGTTTGATGTAAGTAGATACCACAGTGCTTCTGTTGCACAGTTGATGCTGTAAACAATTTTGAAAGTAATCAAAAAGTGTTTGCACATTGCTGCATAGGTACAGAAGAAAAAGACATAAAAAGCTAACACGTTTTAAACTGGAAGAAATAAGCCTTCAAAGTCTGACTCTCATGAGTAGTTCTATTTGAAGCCAATGAGTCAGATAACAAACATACATCATAAATAAAACAAAACAAACAAAAAAACAAACATTGGACGTAGTTTGAGCAGGAAATCTCTGTAAAGATCTCCTTCCAGAGACTCCCCTCATGTTTTTCTGCTGGGACGGGGTTCAAGATATGCTTCTCTCTCCCATATCTACTGATTAGACCATGGGGCCTACCCTGAAACTCTGCAGACTCATCAGCAATCCACAAAGATGCCCCATAACCTGCTTGAGCACTCCTTAGCAGGGTCTGATGGAAATAGGCATAGTGCCACTAAGAAAGCTGAATCTCCCTTCTAGAGACTTAATCTTTTCCTCTGCCTTCTTCTAGGGTTACTCAAATAAGTAAAGCTTTGCAGGATTAGGACCAAGATGACTCAGCATCCATCTTTTTCAAGGAAACCTTTTATGTTTAATAATATCAGTATTCAGAGTGAGAATTCTGCCTACTGCAGAGAAGATTTTATGGTGGGGTCCAACATTCTAATTTCTTTGTTTTGGGGATAGTTCATACTTTTCAACTGGAATCCCTAGTAAATCAGTCTTTTCACAAATGGAATATTGTTTCATTTCACTGCTGGGTGGACTCATACACTGAAAAAATAGGTCAAGAACAGTAATCTAATTCTTCTGCTAATAAATAATTAAAGCTAATGGAATTTTCACGAGATATGTGAACTGAAATCTTTTTGAAAGAAGTGTGGTATACATTCTACTACTGTAAATCAAGATTATTTATTTATCAGTATGATAGGTAGAAACTTACCTATAAAATGTAATTTAAAATGATTTTTTTGTACAAGGGAGAAGCTAGAGTGTTAATGTGTTCTCATCTGTTAAAATGACCAAAAATATCATATTAAATTGATAGCAACATGAATCATTCTCTAATGATTAGATACCAAGTAAAGGTTTTAGCAGCCTTAAGCAACAAGAAGCTTTATATCTCATTAAATCATACCATAAACTGAGCAACAGAATTGGTTGATCATATGATTTTTAACGTGCTTCATTTTAGGAAATAAATACCTTGTCTCAGCTCCTCTGCAATATCTGCTTGTGTATGCAACTAGGGTTTCAATTTGAAGGGCTAAACTGATTCCAGTGAAATTTATTACATCTAAAAACAGACTTAGATATTTCCATTAATATTTTTTCAAAATTGTTTACCTGTGGGGGGGAAGGTATGCTGGCTTTGTATTCATTCGCAGAAGACTTATCTGTGGGCTCAGTTGGAAACAAATAATAAAATACTTTAATCTCTGCCAATATGTTATTTATGGTTATGAGTCAAACTTAAGATGACCACCATTTAGTAGTAAGTTTTGCCTCTATCTGGGTGAAGCATATGTGCATGCCAGATATTTGTAAGGTGGTCAGCGGAACGCTAACTGGAAGTGACAGCATTCAGATTTAACTTGTCAATTTCTATGTTGCCTGTAAACTTTGAGATACAGTTTGGGGCCTTAAAGCATGCAAACAACACACCTCCAAAGTTGGCATGACTTTCCTCATTAAATGCTTTGTGCTTGGTTGCTGGGTTATTCTTTTAGCTGTATGTAAATATAAAATAGTTTCAATCATATATTGAGATAATAGATGTGTGGACCAGGTGTATATAATTCTCTCCTGGGAAATATTTTCCCATTCTAAAGAAATAAGCAGTTTGCTGTGTACAAATAATTTTTGGCCAGAAGGGAGGTTTGCTACTGGCTATCCCCTTTTTTAAGTGATAATGTGGATTGAACTAACAAATACCATCCCCCCAAAAGTATTCTCTTTTTGTTTTTAGCTTTCGTATTAAAACATGTGGAGTCGTCATTTTCACCTTGCCGATTTTCAGTGTAGGGCCAGTTGTTAGTTCCTTATTACATGTAGTGTAACAAGGAAGGAAATGCAAAAGGGTAAGATGGCAGAAAAGCCTTAGCATCTTCTTGTGATGAGCCAGCTCCGAAATAGAATGTGACAGCTGAACTAATGATGTCACTGATGCTGATACAACTGGGCTGCTTCTCATTATGATTTCTCTTCCAGATACTTTGACATTCACCAGCCAACATGCACCTAGAATAGATAATCTAGAGATCACAGAAAATGTGGCATCATAGGTAACTGGTAGAACACTTGCTGTGCCCTAGTGGTTGTGTGTGCCCTCCTCCCCCCATGGATACAGTACTTTTGTGGATGATAAAGCTGTGAAGGTCAAGACAATGGTGTAAAACCACTTTATCAAACCAGGGTCATAAGGCTTTTGTTGTGGCATTTTAGAGATGAGCTTTTTGGACATAAATGAGATCAAGTAGTCTAAGGGCTTGCCAACACTACCTTGTCGTTCACAGGTGCTTAAAAAGTCTCCTCACCCCCTTCCCAAGACAAAAGATTTGCCTTGGCAAGTGGTGGTACAAATGACTTATTTCACTCTGGATGTGAAATAGCAAGATGGCTCTGTTGCTAAAAGCTGTGTAGAGCAGACAAAGCCTAAGGCAGGGGTAGGCAACCTATGGCATGCGTGCCAAAGGTGGCAAGCAAGCTGATTTTCAGTGACAGTCACAGTGCCCAGGTCCTGGCCACCAGGCTGGGGGGGCTCTGCATTTTAATTTTAAATGAAGCTTCTTAAACATTTAAAAAAACCTTATTTTTTTTACATACAACAATAGTTTAGGTCTATATTATAGACTTATAGAAAGAGACCTTCTGAAAACGTTAAAATGTGTTACTGGCACACAAAACCTTAAATTAGAGTGAAGAAATGAAGACTCGACACACCACTTCTGAAAGGTTGCCGACCACTGGCCTAAGAGAAAGCAAAAGGTCCTGTGTAGCTTCAGAGATATATTAAAAGTGTTGTGTTGCTAACCTAACCCTGAATTGGTATATCTGCATACACTAGTGCAATATATGAAGATGGTAATAGATAAATGATACAATCTGTGTATCAGAAAGACAAATTTGGTGTCCAATTTGGTATCATAGATTTACTTTTGCTTCATTGTCTGAAGGGTTATTTTTAATGCCAATGAAAAGGGAATTTAAAAAAATTATTGGGATTCAGATTTCATTGTGTAGCTCTTATCAAAATGTAAAACTGGTTGTTTCTTATTACTTTAAAGAGAAGAGATACCATATTGGCCTTCAGAGTTGTACAGATTTGATCTTGATAGTTCTAGAACATACTAATTCATACCCCTTTGAGGTGCTGAGTTCGTCTGTGATAGAGTAGCTTTCTGAAAAAAGGCAATATCCTGATAAATCATCCATGGAGAGAGCACATTTAGATGGCAAGGAAAAATATGCTTCTAATTTGACCATATAGGAGCACTTGAGTACAGTCTTTGATGCATTTGTGTTGACAAATTATCATTTGTTCTAATATTCAGTTGAATGTACCCTTTCTAGCTGTAGTGTTGAATCACAGTGATTTGTACAGAGCTGTGTGTGAGGGCTGGATTTGGTAGCATCTTCTATTTTGATCACAGCCCAGACAGTAAAGGCCACTACATTTTAAAAGGATAATAAATCATATGGTGGCCTTGCTAGCCAACATTACAGATTCCCATGGGTCAGAATTGAGCATCCTTATTTTTGTCTGCTCAGTTTAGGTTAAAGAAGGTAGTAATATATCTGACATTAGTATAATATTTGGAGCTATTGTCTGGCAAGTAATTTCTCAAACTGCCAAAAATAAATCTAGCAGGAGTGATTTAGCTGGTGACTTGGGGCATACGTATTTCTGACTACTTTTGTGGTTTTATTTTTACTTCCTGTCTTTTGTGAGATGTCTGAAGTTTTAATGCCAGTTAGCCTAGTAAACACTTATAAAACAAACTAAAACAACTTGCAAAAATAACTAGCGGGTGAAGATGCATAGTCATTTCTAATGGTGTGTGAGACTCTGTTGTTCTGTTTACTTACCATTCCTCTCAAAGGTGCACTTATTTTGGGTGTTTTTAAAATACTGGAGCAAAATATACTTCCTTGTGTTTGTTTTAAACCTTTTGATTTGATTGGGTGACGACCGGTTCTTGTGTTATGTGAAGGAGTATACAACACTTCCTTACTTTCTCCGTACCATGATTTTATAGACTTCTTATCATGCCCCCATCCTCCATTGATCTCTCTTCTAAACTAGAGTCTGTCTTTTTAATCTCTCTTTGTGTGGAAGTTGTTACACATCTGTAATCATTTTTCAAGAATCAGAGAGGTAGCCATGTTAGTCTGGATTTGCAGAAGTGATAAAGGGTCCTTTGGCACCTTAAAGACTAACAAAAGTATTGAAGCATAATCATTTTTATAGCCCATCTCTGTCTCTCTTCCAATTCAATACATCTTTTTTGAAATGGGGTGAACAGAACTGCATGCAGTATTCAAGGTGTGGGTATCCTATGGATTTCTATAATGGCATTGTGATATTTTCTGTCTTATTACCTATCTCGTTCCTAACATTGTTAGGTTTTTTGACTGCTACTGCACGTTGAGAAGCTGTTTTTAGAGAACTATCCACAATGATTCCAAGATCTCTTTCTTGGGTGGTAACAGCTAATTTAGATCCCATCATTTTATATGTATAGCTGGGATTATGTTTTCCGCTGCGTATTACTTTGCATTTATCAGCATTGAATTTCATATGCCTTTGTGTTTCCATTTCACCAAGTTTCCTGAGTTACTTTTGTAATTCTTCACAGTCATCTTTGGACTGAATTATCAGTGTTCTAATCAGTGTTGTTTTAGTTAGGTGCTAAAGAGTTTTATATGGCTACCACAGTATTCTTATCATGAGATGGATGAGTGCTGTAAGGTGGTAGCCATATGATACAGTGCAAAGCCATGAAATGAAATTGAAAGACTGCGTGATAAATTATATTTACAACATAGTTCTTCAACTAATCATTTGTCTTTGACACCTTCACCTGCATGGGCACTAATCCATCTCAACTGGGACTTCTGATATGCCAACCCTGTGAAACAGCTTCAGAGAACTGGAATATTAAATGGCTTCACACTGCCATTTTCAAAAATTAATCTGCCAGAGAATTGTTTCAGTTTCCTCCAAGAAATTACACTCGCGTAAGACCCAGGATGGGCAAAATTCAGTTCTGGACCAGTGACGGATCTTGCAGAGCAAAAGTTAAAAGAAAAGGCTTTTTACCACTGGTAAGGTAAAATTCCTGGCTTTCTAAGAGAACCCAGCTTTCTAGAAGTCTCTAAGATATTGAACCTTGAAATTGTGACATTTAAATTGATTTTTAAAAAGATAATTTTTAAAGTTTTTCTGACTTTGGTCATTATAACTAGGGGACTCTGATTTTTACAGATGGAATGATACAAACATTACTCAATTTTTGGAAAGATTGAAAAACATTTTTTATATTAAAACACATATGGCATGATTGTATGAAGTGGTATAAAGTTTCACTGGCACTTGTTTGGGATGACTTGTGCAGTTCATGGATTTGCTACTTGTAATGTTGCCAATCCCTAAGTCATGCCAATAAAATCTTAATGCAGCACCTCATAGCTGTCTAGTGAATATATTGATGTATTGATGTATAGTTTATATACTGGTAAATAGAAGTGCTGCGTATGGTTCCACAGTTGACTTTTTCACTTTAAATAGGGATTTAACCACTTCATTATGCATGAAGAATCTACAGAATAGTCTTCTCACAGTTACAACACTTACTTTTTGGGCATAGAATGAATTTTCTGAAAATTTATAAGTACATCCATTAATTGGACTTAAAATTAGTTTAAAAGAAGGCCTTTTAAAAAAATTTAGTACTTTTTGTTTTTGTCCCAGATTACGTCCTTGATGGTGACGTAATAGACTTTTCAGACTTCCAGTGTGGTATGTGTAGGTTACATCTGAAGCCTTTAATTTTTATTTTAAGGATTAGTGGCCATTTGTTGTCGTCATACTCCATAACCGAAAGACTCTTCTTTATCAGGGGCTAACGAATAATGAACTCTCTGTAGAAGAACCACAAAGAATTCCCACTTTCAAAATGGCTTTCATTTCTCATTGTACTCAAAGGCACTGGAATCACAGCAGCCCATTACAAAAATTCTTTCAAAATTGCTACCATTTCCGACTTTCAGTAGGGGTGAAGCCAAACTGTCCTTAGTTACGGTGATTGCCCCGTAAAGTTGCCAACTCTGACTAAAGCTTTTCCAGGGGATCTTTTTTTCCTGAATATGACGTAATGTCATTTTCTGGAAACGTCCAATTACAATCTCTTGGATTGTGTGCTTTAGTCACCAGCAGATCAGTGCTTGGCAACTCTATGGTTCCTGATGGCCTTTCCTCCTCCTGAGTGTAAGTCCCTTCAATGCAAATTCACACATGTCAAAAGGAGACTTTGACTTAAATTCAGGGCTGTAGTTAAAATGCTTTGCAGGTGGATACAAAAATTTACTGCAGATCACATTATTCACTTTGCTGTTCCAGTAGACTTATAAGACTACAAGAATTCACTGCCTGCCCAACATTACCACAGCCTTTAACCAGTTATCATTTGCAACAATCATAACTGTGTACCAAACTGGAAACTATTAAATTGGAAACCTGATCCTGTTCAGAATGAATTCTAGATAAACTCTGATTAAAGAAAAGTTGCCATAAAATACAACCAAGCTTCAAAATCAGTATTCAAAAAATTGGGGAAAAAAAAGATTGACAACATGCTGCTCCATTCTAAATATTTAATAATCACTTTTATTCTGATCAAAATATTCTTTATATACTTTCTTTATAAAAATAGCTGTTTCCTGATGGAATTCCTTTTGCTTTTGTCTTTCAGGACCTGCGCAAACAGGTAGCTCCATTACTGAAGAGTTTCCAGGGGGAGGTAAGAGAATATGCTTTTGTTTTTCCATCCCATCCAACAGCACCCACCATTACAATCCTACCACCTCATTTTCAAATGCCTGGGAAAAAAAAGATGAGCTTTACAATGTGTCTTGAAGTTCATGCTATTTTGGATTAAGGTCCAGAGCAGGTTTCAAAGCCTGGAGGAGGGAGTGGCCGTCACAGAGAACACTCCCAGCAGCCACCTCTCATTTATAACAGTGGGGCTCCAGTTCAGGTGCTCCTGCTGATCTCAGCTGTGACATAGTGGAGAGAGACCAAGGGTATGTTTACACTACCTGCTGGATTGGATCTAGCGGGGTCAATTTATCGAGTCGAGTTTAGTCTAGACGTGATGATAAACCCTCAAGCACTCTCCCGTCGAATCCTGTACTCAACCGCCGCGAGAGCCGAAGGCGGAGTTGACGGGGGAGCGGCAGCAGTCGACTCACCGCAGTGAAGACACTACTGTAAGCGGATCTAAGTATGTCGACTTCAGCTACTTTATTCTTGTAGCTGAAGATGCATAACTTAGATTGACTGCCGCGCCCCTCCCCCCGGTGTACACCAAGGCTCAGTATCCAAGGTAGGTCCTAAGCCATTTAGATCATAAGTATAATGTAAATGTTAATGTATGTTATGTAATGTGCATGTATTTTATATATATATGCTTACGTTGAAGAGAGAAAACAATATATAAAATATGTAATGTGTAAATTTCCCCTCAAAGTTGAAACATTAGACTCTACACAGCTTGTTGGACCCTAATGTTTATAGGTGATATTGGGAAAAAAAAATAATTACAGAAAGTTTTAACACTATTGCTTGTGCTTCTGTTCTCATAGACATTTTTCTCTTTAGAATAGTCATCATTTCAAAAAGTCAACCTGTAATTATTTTGATGCATGAGGTCCCTTCTGATGTGAAAGGAGGTTGCAACCTGCTGCAGAGTTGTACGGGTTAACTATGGCTGACAGTGAAGCACTCATTGCAGGTGTTGTTTTCCCAAACAGTAGTTAGGCCTGAGAAGAATTTTTGCATTGATTTTAATGGCCTTTGGGTCAGGCTGTAACACTTTAAAAAGTAATATGCTCTAAGGCTATGTCTGCACAGTCCTGCAGCTTGGACTACAGTGGTGTGAATTGCAGTGCTCACTGGAGTGCTGTACTGTAATTTCCCTGTGTGGATGCTGTGGGCGTGAACTAAAAGGAGTTTAGTTCACCTTAAGTTAGGGCCAGTCTACACTTAAAACGTTGCTGTGGTGCAGCTGCACCAGTTGTTCAGAGAAGACGCTACCATGCTGACGGGAGAGCTTCTCCCCTCAGCGTAGTTAATCCACCTCAGTGCGAAGTGGTAGCTATGTCGAGATGGGGGGCTTAGATAATCTTAAAGAAGGGGGGCTCCATTTCAAGTCCTCTGAAGTTGATGAGTCTCACCCCACTCCCAGAGATATTGCAGCATGCATCATACCTGTAATTTTATAATCACTATGCACTCCTTCTGGAACTACCTTATAGGGGTCAGGTAAGTGTCATTTTTCCATTTAGATACAGAACAGTTTTACAGGGTTTTAAAATATTCGTATGCTGTTGGAAGTACCCATTGATTGTCCTTTGGTATGTAAAAGAGTAGTATTAAATGTTTAGCAAACCTTTGCCATATAAGGGGAAACAAGCATTTATAGATTTGCTGTAGGATTGCTCTCCGCTCCAGTTGGGCTCCATGGTGGCTGTGACATCATGAGCATAGTTCATGCAGTGAGGTATCCTGGAGTAGGGGAGCATGTGACATCAGTAGACCAGACAGGGCTTGGAGGAGATGGTAAACTTAAAAAATCACTTATGTTCTCACTGTCCTCCCTATGCATGATGTATGGAGCATTCAGCACATATACTTATTGTTAGCTAATTGCTTTAAACATATTCACTGATTTCCTTCAGTAGTAGATTTTTTTGCTTTTAGTTTGATCTCTCAAATTTTCTTTGTATTTCACTGCATAATATGGATGGATATTTATAAATAAATGAATAAATAAAAAACAGAGCCAAAATGTGTTGTATTCTATGGGTGTTTGTCTCAATCAGGGGAAACTGCAGATGGAAACTGTTTGTTACCAAATGCAGTTTCCATTAGTTGCTGGAAAGAGCTGTTTCATCTACAGATCTTGGAACTGCAGATTTTTCATGCTAACATTTAATGTAAAAGTCTTCTGAAATTGAATGTAGGATACTGCAAGTTTTTAAATGCATTGAAAAAAAATACAGTAAGAAAACCTATTAAAGCAGGGTGCATGTGGGAGACCACTAGCTACAGGAAAAAATGAAATTCTTAAGGCTCTGAAATGCATAGTATAGTGGTGATTTTATCGCACGTTTGTTTTGTGAGCCTAGCGTAGAATACATTGAATCCCAACATTATCACAACAGTGATGTTACAAATATATTAACATGGATGAAAAAGCAGTGTATCAAACGAAAATGCAAAAATATTACAAAACAGTTTTACACTTGCTGACCCATTGGGAAATGGACAGTCTACTTGAAGTATATTGTTTTTATTATATCATCAATTCCATAGTTAAAATTGGATTTGGATTTATCTTATAAACTCTCATTTTAAAATCCACAAAGAGCTTTGTGCTTCAAAACTGGTAAGTTAGATATTAGACTTTGTATGTGTTTGAAAATTTTTGGGGGGACACTTAGCTTTGTGAGATGATGTAAATGAGATTGTGTGAGAGGGAGGGATAAAGAATTACAGAACAGTGAGGCCCATTAATGTTTTTAGGAAGTATAGAATTTTATAAAGAATGTAATTTTGTAGGTGTGTTAGCTGGACTCAACTGAACTCTGCTTTGAACGTTAACTCTTTTTTAAATCATTTTTTTCTTTGTTTACATTAAATAAGGGTGCTTCTAGTTAACTCTTCAATCACTGTATCGTGGGCTAAATAAAAGCCAGAATGAATAAATAATGGCCAGAGTATTTTATTATCTGATTATAATTTGCTTTCCAACTTAGAAAGGAAACACCCTCTAGTTATCTGAAAAAATATTGTCTGCACATAATAAGTAGTAGATTGCAATGGGTTATCACATTTATATAAGCAGATAAACACTTGCACAAAAAACCTAAATATAAAGCTTTGTTCTTAAACTATGCTTTCTGTTATAGAAATAAATTTGCTTTGTGGAAATTTAATGTTTGAATCCATATTTGTGATGTCATCAAGTAGATATTAAGGCTGGGAAAGGATTTCCTGGGGTTATTAGCATTCTTTTTATGTGGCATAGCAGGACTGTCCAACAGGAACACAGTAATCCCCAATTTGGAGCATCCTTTAAGGCAAATACTCTGAAAGAGTGGACTGTGATCTTCTGTGACTGCCGTATCTAGTTTTCTTCTTCCAAGACGAGTAATTTTAGGTGTATTAACATTCTGATGAGAGCATTCTGGCTCAGTACTTAGCCGAATTGCTCTTTAAGCTATTGATTTGGTCAGTAATTTTAATAATTGTTTGTATGCAGATACAGAAGTTGAAAATGTGATCAGACTGGTGAATTGGAACTACTAATCATACCAGTGAAAGGGTGCTTTAATGAGTTCGTAAACAGAATGGCTTAAAAAACTTCAGTCATCTGTTCTTGTCCCCTGCATTTCATAGGAATATTTCTTGGCTAATATCAATCTTTTCTTCTCTTTTTAAATTTCCTTTTGTTAAATTTACAAACCTGATTAATATGATTTCTTTCCTGTAAGTTCACTCCATGATGGCTCAATTAGAATAGCAGTAGAACTATGGTTCAGTATTCATGCCAACTTCATAATTGAAAACACATTTTCTTCTCAAAAGCTGCAGCTGGTTTAGTTCTGCTCATGCAGAAAAGGATATAACCTTGCATAACATAGGAAATGAATGGTTGAGAGAGAAGCCAAATTCAATTTCAGTCAGATATTTTGAGGATAAGTCCATGATCTATGGAAGCAGGGGAATGAAAAGTGTGTGTATGTGGAAAGCAGCATATTCAGCAGTCTATTAATCATGGCTAGCCTGGGTGCTGTTGTGTGCTGTTGCATTAGCACTGATGCTAGTACAGAGGCTGGAGAGCAGCCAAGCACTCTAGAAGTTAACCTCTTAAAGACCCTGAGCTGCTTTCTGTTGAATAAATGTAATTTTGTGGTCAGAAATAAATGCTTGTGATGTAGCAGGAGCTTTGAAAACAACAGCGAGGCAAAGCTATTACAAATTGCTCTGTGTTGTGGAAGTCAACAGCATACATCAAAATTCAGAGCTTTCATGTTATTGATTTAGGCCTAAAGCTTTGCAGCTTTTCAATAAAAGCCCTATTAAACAATTGTATGTAACAGACAATGTGGAGCAAATCTAATATTTCCACTAGATAATTGTTATCTTTAACATTCTCTCAGCAGCTGTCAGTGGAGTTTTTCTTTCTTTAACATGAACGCAGAAAAAGGTTTCACACACTTTATTTTAATCTTGTGTTATGATCCTAAACTGCAAAAGAAAACACACTGAACAGCTTGGAACATCTCCAGGACAGGCATGGTTGTTGGCCTTGGAAGAACAGAGTGTATTTGGAGATGCTTCGAGGGCTTAGGCTATGTCTACGCTACCGCGGTAAATCGACCTATGCTACACAACTCCAGCAACACGAATAACGTAGCTGGAGTCGAGGAACCTTATGTTGAGATACCGCAGGGGGTTTTGCCTTACTCTTCTTGTCAGGGGTAGACTACAGGGGTCAACTGGAGAGCAGTCTGATGTTGATTTTGGGGATTGGTCCTGCTTTGAGCAGGGGGTTGGACTAGATGACCTCCTGAGGTCCCTGCCAACCCTGATAATCTATGATTTGGTGGATCACGTGACCTGCAAAATCAGCCACCAGTGGATTGATCTCAGAGTGTCAATCCCGGCTGTAGTGTAGACATAGCCTTAGGCTGCCTTGGGGACAAAAGATCTGGAACTGCGGAGGTTCTGAATCCCATTTATAGTGACATACAAATGTAGGACTGGAAAGGTCATATAGTCCTGTCCCCTGCACTCAAGGCAGGACTACATAATAGAACATTCCTGACAAGTGTTTGTGTAATCTTAAAAACCTCCAATAAGGGAGATGGCACAATGTCTGTAATTCCCTGGGTTGTCTTTATGCCCCTTTTTATAGATTGGCACTATATTTGCCCTCTTCCAGTCTTCTAAAATCTCTTCCATCTTCCATGAGTTTTCAAAGATAATCACTAATCTGTTTTATCTAATCTTGTCTTTAATCTGCTCTTGTTGTCTTTATGCCAGATAGCTTTTGATCAAACTGTAATGTGAGGGTAAATATAACTGGTGTACATGTCCTTAGGACTGTATTACTCAGAAGGTAAATATCTGTGCACTGCATTAAAACAACTGTGTTCACAGGTTTCCATTGTTTCCATGATAAACCCCCATTTTTGCTTTATTTGATCTATTGCTCAGCTAAAAATATACCATATACTGTAAGCAGCTACACAAGCTTTTTCTTAAAGGTGTCATTAAAATCCCTTTAAATGTGTTTAATTTATGCAAATATTCAAACAAAACAGTTTTTTGCTTTGTATTCTGTCACCTGTGAGTTTGTAATTAAAAAAAAGAATTCTCAGCCCATTGGTTCATGATGTAGATATCACTGTTAGCATTAAAAAAGGCAAGTTTTTAATCTTAGGAAAGATACTGTACCTGTACAGTAAGTGGTCTCTAGCATGCATTGTGTATTGCATAGCTGTTAGGATGCATCACTTTGAAACCGACATGCTAATGGTTTAGATGAAAAACAGGCCTGGCTCTTTTGTAATTGCTCCAAAGAATGAATTGTGTCATTGCTTAGAGGTAATATTTACTAGCACCACTGTATGATTTCCAGGTGGTTCCTCCAAGAATTATTGCATAGTTTAACAAAGTGAAAAGCATGGTGACAATCCTTTGCTATTCTAAATGACACTTTCAAATGCCAAAGAAATTAAATTCAAACTACATTAAAAAGAGCTAATTTTGTGAAGCCAGATGACAAGAGTAAAGAAATTCCTAGTTGAGTCTCTGTGTGTGCATCCATGCGTTCACCCCTTTAACTCAGTCGGTTGTGCCTCTGCTTAAACTGTATGTAGAGACCTCTGCAACAGGAAAAATGAGACCAATAAAGGATTTGCTTTTGTTAGTTGTTGTATGCAACCTTAATCACGTGATAATCTATACTTGTCAGGAATCTATTTAAATTTAAAGCTCAAATAGTTAACTTATATCTATAATTAATCTTTGAAAAGTTAATTGGATATACAAGCCATTTTTTTTACGGTGCTAAATTAGTTGCAGGTTGGGTACAGTATAATAAAAGGATATTTATTCCTTAGAGAGTATTGGAGGGTTTGTGAGGATGAATAGCACAAATGTACATCCAGTGGTGAAATGTAAAGGGATCAGGACTAGAAAATCCCTATTAAATCTCCGTACAGGTTATGCATGTCTGACATATTTTATATTCTGCTAATATTACTATAATTATTAAAGCACTAACGTGGTCATTGAAATACAGGGCACAGACTATGATACGATCCCTTCGCTGATGAGCTATATTTGGAATATTCAATTGCAAAAAGATACATATGTAGCGATCTGTGATCCATGTTGAAAATTTCAAACCCTTTAGCTCCTCTGTGGCTGTCATTGCCATGTGCTTCTTTCTCATTCTGTATCCAGAGTTTTTTACCCATTGATCATGTTATCACAACCACAGCTCTTAAGTATCAATGAAAATGCATTAGCAGCTGGAAATCCCAACTTCCCCAATAAAAGCTTTATCTCTGTGCTGTACCTTTAAATTCTAAAATGCAGCAATGCAATGTTTGGTCTGTGACTGTACTGTATGAGAAAGTATTTAGTTCAGTACAGCCTGTTCTCCTGTGCAGTCCACTCCTTTCAGATCAGAACACTGAATCTAGGGGATTTGTGGAGCAGTACAGTCTCAGACTTTCAATTAGTATTGAACTTCCTCAAAGCATAAAGAGTTAGAGATTACAAATTAAAGTGATGGGGTTTACCTATCTCTATTTGAACTTAACTAGACACGGGTCTGCTGTAACTCAGGTAGTGGGAGGTAGGTCTAATGTAAACTTGTATTTTAATCTTCCTGGACTTGGACAGTGCTCACTAAACTTGTGGCCAGTTTCTGATCTTTGTTACATGTGGGTAAATCCAGAGCCAAGTTTAGTGATTTCATTGGCATTACCTAGGTGTAACAGATCAGAATCTGACCCAGTTCATTTAAATTAGGCTGTCCAAGCAAGGATGGTGGTATGCCAATAATTCAGCCCTCACACTGGCGACTGAGGATTGGGAACAGATTAAGGAGTCTCAATGGTCTACTAGACAAATAATTATGAAAATGATTTCTTGTGTCTGTGGGCTGAACTTTGAGCTCTATTCAACAACTCATGAAAGAGCTTGACCTTGGAAAATAAGGTGGACAGGAGGAGGATTGCTCACACACTAGTTTCTTATTTCTGTTATCTCCATATAGCTCCATTGGTATTTTAAAGATGAACAGAATGCTAAGGAGGGAGGATTGCTAACACACTAGTAGTGTCTTATTTCTGTTATCTCAATATAGCTCCAGTGGTATTATCAAGACAAATAGTATGCCAAATCTAAAAAGTGAACATATGCTTATGGGGGTGGGGAGTACAAGGGTCACTGCTGTTGCTTTCTAGTTAGAAAAGACTTAATGTGCTTAGTTTAGATAAGTTAAGGTTCACAGCTGATCTGATCTCAGAAGTTGGCTAGTGTAATTTTCAGTTGACACATGGTTTCCTAAACTTTCCAGAGCTTACAGAATTCCACAGCCAGAATTTTTAGGACATAGTTATCACTGTTCTAACTTACTCCAGTCCCAACTGGTCATCATTGACTCCTGAGGCAACACCACCTTGATTTTAAATGTGTTGTGTGAACTGTACAAGTATATTTATTTCCATGTTATTTCAGGGCGTTGTTTTTCCTATGTTTCTGGTCTTTTTTTGTACTCTGAGTCTTTGTGTAATTGAAACTGCCATATGTTTTGGTGCTTTGTCTTTCCCTATTACTTAGAATCAGAGGATTGGAAGGGACCTTGAGAGGTCATCTAGTCCAATCCCCTGCACTCAGGGGACTAAGTATTATCTAGTTTACACTCCCTACCTCTGTATACTCAGAAGCAGTGTCCCTACTTATTTTTTAATCCAGGTTAAAACAAATGTTCTTTATTCTAGTTTTGTGTTTGTGTTGGTTATAAAATGTGCTAAGGTGCTCACAGTAAACACAATCTATAAGTCAGACAGAATGATGATTTGTCAAACTGCCCAAACAGTCCTAAAACAAAATAGTGTAAATGGAAATTCTGGTGCCTTAGTCTAACTGTTTGCAATCTCAGTTCTGGATTTAGGACTGGAAAGAATCGGGAGCATTATTGTCAATTACAGAACTGCTTTCCATCCTTGATGCACTTGGCATATGTCATTTGAACTCTGCTATTTTATACTTAATCAGTTTATAATCAGCTGTTGGTGCCTCAATGATACACTTTATATTGTTTAAACAGAAAATAAGTATGTGTCATTCTTTAGAAAATAAATGTTTGATATGAAAATAAGTCCATTTAGCTGTTCCGTAGAAAGGGTGTCTCAATCAACTGGAATGATGTTGCTAAGATAGAAAGGATGAATGATTTCCCTCTCTCCACCCTCAATAAGAATAGTATTGGTTCTCTAATGTTAATAGGGTTTAATAGTTATAATTTAGATCTGCACCGTGTAGAAGAGTTGCAAATGGAGATAAAATAGTGTGTAGGAACATTGAACATCTATCTATCCAGAAGTACAACATATGGTACACATGTCCTTTCAGAGCTTTTATTTATATATCCAGGATATGTCTCTTCATCTGAACCTCAAAAAGCTAGCTAGTGGCTCCCCTGTCTATTTCCTCTACTTCAAAAACATTGTTTAGCATTGATTTATACCATCTTATGCTTTTCAAACTTTGGCAATTTGTTCCAAATTCCAGTTTCCAGATATTCTTTGTGAAGGATGTTCTAAGTGAAATACTTGTGCTCATTCTTTCACGAACATCATCCCATTTGTGGTTTCTTGTGTTTGAATTAATAAACAACCTATTCACAACCATCTATTCCTTGCTTTCCAGTGTGTCTCATGCCATGTGAGATTCCACTGTTTTTTCCATACCCTTTTTTGGTAAACTGTAAAAGCCAAACATAGACAATTTTCCTTCAGAATTTATATCTGCTCCCCAAATCTGCAATCATTTTGCCCTCTGCTGCTTGCTTTCAATATCACTAATACCCTTGATTGTGCAATTCCTGTTAGTTTAGAAAAAGTGGTCTAGGTTCCGATATCCATTACTTCTGTGTTAATTAGGTGTAACTCCACTGAAGTCAGTTGAGTTACTTTATATTTTCCTGGGTGTAAGTGGGATCAGAATTTGGCTCATTGTTCTACATGGAGCCTCGTATTGTGTCAAAATAACTGCAGTCTCTACAGCCTTTCTGTGTATATCCCAAGATTGTGTTACTGCAGCTAGGCATTATGCAGATGCTTTAGGGTCCTTATTTTCCTCCTGGACCCTCCCCCACAAGACTTTTCTTGGATTATATACCTTATTGTGCTGTTCAGTAATTTTTACAATTATCTGTGACTCCTAGTTTTGTTACCTTAACTTCTTTATAATAATCTCTACAAGTCAGTTATTAATCCATAAAACTAGTCTATGCAAGTCATTTGGAATTTGTGCTCTGTTTCTGTGCACGTCTGACTCCCTCCATTATGTTACTCATCTATAGTTCTAGGCTTTTTCAAAATATTTCCTTTTACAAAGTCATTTTCATAGAAAGTAAACAGATGTGGCACTAGGTCTGACCCTGAAGCACCTCCTCTCTCCCCCTCTCTCCCCGTTATCTCTCTTCTCCCTGAGCTGTTTCTTTTCACTGGCACCCTGTGTTTCCTGTGCCAAAGCCAGTTTAGAATCCATTTTAATAGGTTGTTCATTGGATACTTTCTAATTCTGCAAGTCAGACTCTCATGTAGTAGAATTTCTGATACTTTCCTGAAACATGGATACAGTAAACTTTGTCCATTGTTTCAGCCTTATCTACAAAATCTGTTACGTAGTTAAAGAATTCAAGGACTTTTTTAGACAGGACCTTCCTATTTGTAGTTCATGTTGATGTACACATCTTTCAGATGTTTCATAATGTTATCCCTTATCAATTGTGTGTGTCTAGTTGAAATGAGGCTGATATATCCAGATCCTTCCCTGTGTTTTCTTAAAAATACGGGTACTATAATATCCATTCTTTGAGTACTAACTGAGATCGCAGTGTATTACTAGAAAACTTTTCCAAAGACTTTTTTGTTTCCCTAATTGTCTCCTTCTGCACTGTGGTGTATAAAAGAGGTCCTCTGTCAACCTTTAATAATTATAAGTGTTTTGTTATCTAATCCAATGCACTAGGAACTTATTAAAAAAATCATAATCTTCAGCCAAGGAATGTTTAGTCCATTCTCAGAGTTGTCAACCTTCCGTTTATTTTGGGAATGAAATCAGTAAACAGTACTGAGATAATTTTGCCCTCACACATGGATGCACAAGCTCCTCTTATCTTCAGGAGGAGTTCCACATATATATCTGTAGGCAGCATCTGCCCCTATTGGTGTAGTTTAAGCTCACAAAAGTAAGGATATTCAGAATTTAAATGGAATGATGTGTCTCTAATCTTTACAGGATAACTCCTTTGTATGTGAAAAACCATGACTGCTTAGTCTTTTGTATAGTAGCGTTCCACGAAAAATGTCTCATGACCTGCCAGGAGACCTGATAGAAATACAAAGCTATGCACATGTTGTCAAAAAAGGTGCAATGAGACCAGCAGGGAGACCAATCTTGCCTGTGTATGATGCTATAGTATACTTAAGCTTCAGTTAGTGGCAAACAGAATAAATTATTCATGGAAAACCTGTGTCCCGAATACATTTTAATCTATATATTGTATGCCTTAGAACTAAAATAAATTGTATTGGGCATTAAATATGGATGTTCACTGTTGTGCTAGAATTGGTGCTTTAGTATATTTAGTACAAACATATAGAAAAAATCATATTATATAGCTGATTCCCACTAGTACTTCCCAATGTGTATATAGAGAACTCCAGTTCCCATTTTACATTTGAACTAAATTGATACTGTTGATACATTTATTCATTTTTATATATATGGTGCCATTGCTGTGTGTATGCGTCTTTGTTTTGCTCGAACAAGTCTAAGGCTTTGTTTTCCCTCACCCTTTTTAGATTGATGCATTAGGTAAAAGAAGCAAAGAAGCAGAGGCAGCCTTCTTGAATGTCTATAAGAGATTAATTGATGTTCCAGGTAAGCAAATTGTTATTCTCCGCTGAAAAGCAAATGATCTCTGTAGTTCCAGATGCTATTGGGAATTTCTTCTTCTGCTGTTGGTAAGTTAATTATATGTGAGTAGTGGTTTTATTCGCAAAATGATGTACTATGACATTGACATTGTTTCTGACGGAAAGAGCTGTAACTTAGGTGCATCGATGGCTTCCCTTAAAACAGTTCATTGAGTTCACGTATTAAGTATTGTAAGAATCATTTTATATTTAATTGTTATAATACCGTATGATTCTGAAAGCTGTTCTGAATGTTAATGGTTTATTAAATAAATTCAAAGCCTTTCAAGAAAGACTATCTTCAACTTTGTTATAATGATGTAAGCAGAATAAATCAATGTTGTAGCTCTATTTAAAGTGCAGAGAAAAGAACAACTCTGTGCATCTCCAAGCACACACAAACCTTTCAGTTTGTTTTCAGAGCTCGGGCTCTACCACTGCTGCCACGTAGTTGTGAACAGGAAGAGCATTTTGGATATTGACAAACTAAACTCTGTCAAGCTTCAATTTTATTATGTCTGTACATAATTATTAAGTAAAGGCTATTAATGTATAGTATCAGATTGGAAATTTCCTTTATTCCTGGGGCAGCCCAAATTTCAAGATTTTTTTTTTCTACTTACAATTTGAGAGAGGATATATTAGGTACATTAGATTGGTTGGAGTTTTTTTTCTTTTTGCTGTCATAGTCTGATAAGATGGCTGGGAATCAGAGTCCTGGGTTTTCTTACCAGCTCTATCATTGTCTGCATGATCCTGGACAAGTAACAAGTTAGACAATCATGTATTCATTGCAGATTTCCAAAAATAATAAAATTATCAATTTTTTGTATACAGCTTATTTAATGATTAAGTATTCATCACTTAATTCCCCAGACAGAGCATTATAATTAAAATTATCATTTATATTACAGAATGCATAGAGGCAAGAGCCCCTTTGTGCTGGGTGTAGTACAAATAATGTATAGATAACATATGGACTTGTCCATAGTCATTCTGCCCAGCTAAGGAGGCTCACCGTTTCCCCTAGGCAGTAGTTTATCCAGTTAGGTTCTTCAAATATGGCCTGTGAGTTTTCATTCATTTACTTGTTTTCTATTGTGTCCTCACCCTTTTGTAGATAAGTCACAGTTTACTGTACTTGCCCTGTGGCTCAGAAAAGCAATAGGTTTCTCTAAGAAGGCCTATATTTGAGTGTCCAGTGCACGTGGCATATGGCAGCCTGCTATGTTGTCCTTTAAGCCATAATTTGTATGCCAGTCAGATTTTTTTTTCCGATTCTTACTGTCACAGGAAAATTTAAGATGGCTAGGTTAAACATGGTGGAATTGTGGGGCTGGTAATAACTACAGGCATACCCCCGTCAGTTAAATCTCCAGAAATTTTTCTTCCTGGACAGTGGCTTGGAACAAGTTTTTTAGTGGGCGTGCTGAAAGCCATTGAAAGAAACTGTTAATCCTGTATATGATGGAAGCCACTTCAAGCCGAGGGTGCAGCTGCACCCCTGGTTCCAACACCCCTGCTCATGGAAGGAAGAGCCTGCTTAGTGTTCACCTTTAAATGAGATTGGGTGGTGAATGGAAAGACTGCTGTTAGATCCTTGCCTATGGTGGAACAAAAAAATTTTAAAAATAGAGAATAAACCCAATATATCCCTTTATGGCTATATACAGGTATATGAGCACTTACTGTCCACAAACCATTTAATGAAAACTAAATCTACTCCATCAAGATGAATAGGATGGTGTAGCACCTGCGTACTTTCCCAGATAGCTTTGTGTCAATATGCTTATTATAGTGCTGATAATGATAACATTATAATTTTCTTTCTAGTCTTTCATGTTTCTTTCTATCTTACATGATCTTCTATGTTTATGGATGGCCTTTCTCGCTCTAAATGATATCGGCATACCTTCGTCAGGCATTTGGTGTTTTGCTTGTCTTTAGTACTATATATAATTTGACCTACCACTTCAGTCTGATGTCTCAAATATTTACTCATACTTTCAGTTTCAAAATGTAGCTATGGTTTTCTTCTGATGTATGTCCTAAGCTATGCCATTCTGATAATGCTATGATCCTGCAGAGATGCAGCATGGAATGAATGTTGGAATGGTGCAGTGTGGTTATTTAGTATCACACATCACTGTTATATGACCAGGGTACAATTGTATTAGAAATTCAGTATCCTTTATAGTACCATATAAAAATTGCACCTAATGTCTAATTCCCAGCAGGTGGTTTTATGGGTCTTGAAGAAAGCATATATATCTCTGTTCAGTAATAATGTACACACTTTGTATAATTAAAAAAGACTACTATTTTAATTTTACTCAAAAAATGCATCCATGCTGAAACACCAAATGGAATCCTTTATGGCTTCAGCTAAGTTTGAGGACTTTCCTTGCTGACTTGTATAGCGAATTTTCACTTGGACTCATTTGTAAAGAATTTGGGGAAGAAAATGACACTTTTATCTGCAAAATTGCCTTTATAAATAGAATGGCTTGCTCATATAAAGGATACCTATACCCATTCTCACCTATTTATATTGCTATTCAAGTACCCTATCAACCTGTATATAAAAGATTCATTTTTTTTAGCAAAGTTAAAATCCCACAAAGTATACTTTGAGTGTGTTTTGTGTACATTTATGTTGCTTTAATTGTTCAAACATGTACTATTTGTTTTGTTGGGGACCAAAACCTTTTTTTAATTAAAAAAAATATTTTCTAATTTAACTTCTTTTTTCAGTTCTAGAACAGAGTTAATATAAATTTATCCTTATGTGAATTTTCAGAACTGTACCAATGGTGGAATTTATTTTGAAAAACTAGGGTTTTTTTTTTTTTCAATATTTTTTTTTTTTCTCTCCCTCAGAAAAGGTATTAGGAAGGTTTCGATGTCTTCCTGCTAACATCAGTGCATTATGCTAACATCTGAGTTCACAAAACTAGAGACTAAAACAGATTTGAGTAGCATTTAATATTTGAACTACTAATGCACTCACAAACCTGCTCTGTGACTAGAGTTCCACTGTGCTGATGACATGGTCCCTGCCCCGAAGAGTTTACAGTCTTAAAAAAACCCAAGTGGAATAAAAAGGATGGAGGGAGAAGATAATAAAATACATTCAAATTTCTTGTGTATCTTTTTACATGAAATATTACAGTTGCAGATTGCTAAATGGACACTTATCAACTCTTACATCTAGCCATCCTAAATTAGCTGCCTTCTTTTATATGTGCCACAGTGGGAGTAGGCCTTGAGGAGAAATTTGAAGGAGAAGATGGACTTATGGATCAGTTGAGGGAGGGCCTTTCACACAAAGAATTACATAATCACATACAAACAAAATACAATCCTGCGAATGCTATCTGGCATAATGCTTTCTTCTGTAAGTTACACTATTCAAGTACTGGTAATAGATGGTATAAAATTAATCAATTAACCAATAATAAGTAATCGGTAATAAACAAAAGGGAATTATTTTTATGTCCAGAAAAGAAAATCTACTTAAAGAGCTCTTAATACCATGATTCTCATTTGCTTATTATTTATTTTTATATATTAGCAGTTCTGTCAAGGAAATTAGAGATAAAACTAAGCTGACTTACTTTGACAGAGTTCCAGCACTGCAATAAAGTGTGTTAAGAATTTCAGCTATGTTGGAGTCTGGAGAATTGATAATTGGCTAGAGAGAACTTCTTTGATGTAGGTCACCATTTCAAATGCTTTATTTATTTATATCATGGTAGTCCCAGACATGTAGGGAGTTCTGCCCCCAAGAGTTTACAGTCTAGAAAGACAGGCAAACAGGGCTTATGGGGAGGGAGAAAGGGATATGGTTAGTTTAAAAAATGTTTTTGTTTAAATCTTACGAAGTCAGAGGTGAAATAAGAGAAAAGGAAGGATCAGATGAATTAATGGAACAAAGGAGGAGGGAAGAGGAAGAAGAGACCCATGCTGTTTTTGTAATCTGGTAAAGGCTTCAATAGATACTAAAGGTGTTAGAAGACAGTTTCACTTACGAAGTGGAGGTTTCAGGCTATTACCTTCATTTAGTGCTTTTCAGAAAAGGACACATAAAAGTAATCATTCACTTACACCAGAGGTGATAAATGTTGAGAAGTAGGAATTTGTTTTGGGTTTTTTGTTTTTTTTTTTTTCCTTCCCAAATACAATTTATAATATTAAACGAAAGATACAAGGTTCATGATAACTCAGATAAACAGGAAAGTGTATACACCATTTTACTTACCAAAATTGTCAGAGCGCCATGGGACTTGCTTAATTATAACATAAGCATACTGTCCTTTGTGCTTATAAAGTAATGTCAATAGTATATACATTTAAAAAAGGAGTGAAGAAGTGAGAGTGAGGGTGAATTGGGTCCCAAGTGAGCAAGTTACAAAGATTCTGAAATGGGGCGCTAAACTGTTTGAAAACATTAATACATTCTAAATATTTCTAAATGAGTTGATCTTCAGTCATTTGGCAAAACTCTGTCTAAAGAGAATGTGCAGCACAGAGTTATGCTAAGGCTTCAAAGCGTAGTATGTAGCAGATCAGTACTGATCAGCGCTGCAAACCTGTCCGAAACTTATACAATATTTGCCTACAGTGTGCCGATTCTACTCAGTGCCTAACTTCTGTGAGAAATAACATACATCAAAATAATCATCTTTTCATAAAATAAAGTACAAGAAATCATATTAAAGTAATAAAATGAAATGACTTTGGTTTTGGTGTCACTAGTGATAATTTGACAGTGGCAATAAATATGCATATTCATTACAAGTCCCTTCTTCTCAATCCTATGAAAGAAACAAATCAGGTTGGCATGACACCATCGATAATACCAGGAAAAAAAGAGGCAAAACCACAGTTGTTCGTGGACAGTATAAATAGTCCAAATCCCACCTTACTTGTTCATTCTTTTCACCGTCTCCTCCCAGAAGCATATTTTGGAATTCATGCCCCAGACTTCAGATCCCATTCTCATTTTATTCCCTTCCAGACTTCTTCATAAAGCGAGAGAAAAAGAGAAGAATGGTTTTGAAATTAAATGTTTGATTCTTACTCAACAACAAGGTCCTGATTGATAAATTGAAAACATGTTTTTTAATATGCTAACACTTCATCTAAACCATAGGCTGGGTATGCCCAGGCACACCCTAATGTCTCGGGGGAAGTCCCACCCCCCCCCCCAAAAATAGTGGCTTGTGTTATTTCATTTATAATTCTGGAGATCTGATTTTTATGTTTAAAAATTGTGGGAAGGTTTATTTTTGTAGCTTCTTTGAAAGAAAAGGACACAAATGTAATTTAAGGGGCAAATCATGCATCCAGCTAACTGAACCTCTGTGTTGGACCTGTATGGACCTTAGTGCAAAAAAAGAAATGTTTCTTGTCAACTCATGGCAGGCCTGGAGCACCTTTGCAGCCAGTGCTGCAGTAGAAGCTCTAGCCATTCTATGTTGGAAGATAGGGTAGATTTTAAACAATAGCCATGCTATCTAGAAATCAACTTATGGCTAAATGATACACACAATTATGATTCAACTGGCCACGTCGCATCATACAATACTTCACTCCTCCTGCAAACTGTGGAGAGTGCTGCTACAGAGCCGTGCTCTGTGATGCTGCATGAGAAAGTCTCCCAGTGTGCCACATCCTGTATCTGTGACCCTGTCTCCAAGCAGCAGAATCATGGTGGTTCTGTTGCCTTTACAGCAATGATATTCAGATTGAGGCTCAGGAGCAGCAAGTGGCTCTTTAATGTGTCTCCCAGGGCTTTTTGCAGCACATATTAAATCACATGGTGTTTTAATATCAATTATTAACCAGGATATTTTACTATGTTGTTAACCAATTGTAGAATACTTGGTCAGTCATTTTGCTGTGAGATTATATACAGTAAATGAAACTAAGAATTCACTCTACTGTGGCTTTTTTGGGTAATGTTGATTGCTAATTTGGCTCTTGAAACATTAAGGTCCGAGTATCACTGCTTTAAAGCCTTCTGAGGCCTGCAGAATTTTGGCTTGTACTGTTTTTTGAAATGAAGACTATCATTCCCATCACTGTTTGTGGCCACTGTAAATTCCCTGCTGTGTTTTTTTTTTTGGTTTGTTTTCTAATGCAGTGTCCTATTTTAATTTAAATGGGTGGTGTGTGTTTTGGGGGTCAGGAAAGAATGCTCCGCTTTGGAAAAGTGAAAAAAATAAGGAATAATGCAGCCCAATAGAAAAATCAAATGACATGTATAATTCTTGGTGTTAAAGCACAACCATTTCATGTTCTATATATAACGGGGGAAGGTAGGGGTGCCAAGATGATGGGCTTTGTTTCAAAATGGAATTAGGGCTATAACTCTTCTGTCCCTTAGGCTAGTGGAGTCATAGGGGAAGAGGAGGAGAGCTGCAGTTTATTGCGTGAAATCTTTGCCTCCATCTCTCTAGGCTATTTCAATTTACCCCTGAAATTTCAGGGGAATAATTAATGAATTAATTAAGTATGCTGTGAGGTATTTGAATATTCAAAAGCCACAATGTAATTATTATTTTTCTAAAACGTGTTTTCATATTAATTTCACGTGTGATCTTCCAAGAAATCATTTTCATTTACTCCATCAAGACCTTGTACAACTCATTGCCATGCCATTTACTAACCCAGAGACAATATTCCTAAGGAATACCTTCACCACAAATCTTTATTGCAAAGATGAGGCTTAGGGGGGGAAATGATATATTTAAAAACTCATTTTGCTTTGTGGTGATGACAGTGTGACACAGCAGAACTTGTGCACTGGCTTTGTTGTGGTTTTTTGTTTGTTTAATTGTAATTGTACATTTTAGAAAAAGCTCACATTAAGGAGTTTTCTTTCACTGCTTGTCACTTTTTTGTGGGAGTTTCTTGAACAGTTGCTAAAAAAGCATCACTTAAGACATTGTTTAGGCAACACAAATGGTCTCTTTGAAAGAATTGCAATGCATGGGATGAATTATTTTTAGATCCAAACCTTAGGAAATGTTATCAGTTATATAAAATATTAATTGCCACTGGTTCTGGCAGTATTTCATAACTTGCTGTCTTACTGTTGTCAATGTTATAGGCATATAATGAGGAGGAAGCAGGGGTGTGAAAGACCAGATTTTTATTTTGAAAAATCACCTCAAAAGCTCCATATCTAAAATATCAGGTGAATAAGTTTTTATAAGGTTATTCAGATTTTCATTACTAAACCAAATAAAATGGGAAACCTGATTTTCTGTATGGACTTGTGTACACATTTTTTTCCTGTATGTCACTGAACAAGTGCACCAGTGAATTCTGAAATTAGAGGCTTATGATTATTTTTAAAGGTTTATGATTTGCATCTTTCCTGTCCTAGCAACATGTTGGTAATCCACTTTCTCCTGTACATTTCAATGCAAATATTACATTACTAGTTAGAAATGGTGCAAGTATGAGTATTTAAACACCGCAGTAGTGGCATGAAATTAAATCCTACAACATACGTAGACACATCTGAAATTTTTAGCACTGTATTTTAGCACGTTACTCTTGCATAAATTTTAAGTCCACAGTCATGCTAATGTAAAAGCTTTGTGTGGAGACTTAAAATTCACAGAGAACATTGTCCTGATCCTGCTGAACATACTCCATTCCATACATTCCAGTTCTCTCTCATTGGCAAAACAGGAATCAGTTCCTATGGTTGAGTCTAGGGAGCACTTTGTAGCTCATGCCTTCTGTGGTTAGGAGTTCCCATTTTCCATAATACAATTAGTCACCTACAAAATCTTTTAAATATAAGAAACCAATGCAGCTGTATATCACAAATGGCTAGAATGCTGTTATGTTTGCTGAGCAGTCAACTAACCATCATTTCTCACATTTCAGGTAGAAATGCAAATGTCTTTTACTTTTTTTTAAAAAAAATAATAATCAGGGATAGTTAAGGGTTGGCCAATATTATGTGAACTGTAAATTTAAACAGTGACCGTTTTTCCATCTTAGTTGATAGGATTTACCTTTCCAGTCTGGCTTTGTGTTAGTCTCTGTGTTTTTTGTATTAGTTTGCAGATTGAAGAATTTTAAATGGGGAAGATCTATATAATATAGGGCACATGTAGCGCTTCTGAAATCTTTTTTTGCATGATTTAGAAATAATTTCACTAGTCACTATTTTTTTCACTTCTCTATCTTTTCAAACAAGTACTAGCAGAGAGAGATTTTTAAAGATTAACTTCTTAAAATCAATCTTATTTTTTCTGCTGAGTTTTTTTCTTTTCCTTTTAAAATAAATAAGGTGGTCTCAGCATATTCAGTATCTAGACAGCTTTTCATCAGTTGCTCATCAGCATGCTAATTGCTGTATGACTAATTATGCCCTGAATTCCAGTTGATTTTCTTAATGAGACAGCTGGGTTAATTATGTAATCATATGATTACATTAGCCTAGAGTGCCCTGGCGAAAAGTAACTCATGCAGGAGCGTGATGTCATCGCATGAACAGCACTCACAAGGGGGTGCATTCATCTTCTGCCTAATGACAGGGGAGGGCAACATTACCCACAGTGCTCTTTGTGTAAACAGTTATATTGAATTATTAAGATCTGTGTCTTTTTCCAGGTTGTACAATGCACGGAGAATTCTTTTTGAAGAAAATTCCGTTTGGAAATTCATCTCTTATTTGATAATCCAGTTTTGCTTTGTGGTACTATGGCAGAGTTTACATTTGATCTAAGCATTAAGAAGTTATAGCAATTACTGAAATGTTACCTCAGGCTGGTAGTGCAGTGCATTGTTTTATTGAGATCCACCTTTCTTTTACTTTAAAGCCCTTCTCTTAAAATATGCCCTGTAGAACCTGGCTCATCCATACATTTATAAACTCCACCAAAAAATTGGTGTTCTTTCCTCTCTCTCAGAAGTGGTTTAACAGCAGTTCCTGTTGTGATGCCTTATATTAATTTGTCTCTGTTGCTTTTTTTAAAACAAAATACACTAGTGTGCATTAACTAGTACATTGTGAAGTATTGTGTGCCAGGAAAATGACACTGCGTTTGTCCAAAGTTAACACAGTTGTTTCTTGCATGTCTTTGTTCATTCAGAGGCATATCCAGCCCCCTCCTTCTTGACCAGAGCCTCATTTGAAGTGGATCTGATATGATGCTGCACACGCGTGCATTCACACAAGTCTCCTATGTGTGTGGCTGGGGCAACCGGCTCAGAGTGAGCTCCTTGTGAAGCAGCACTGAGAGGGTAGTACACAGAACGTTTAGGGAAAGGGTGAGCTCTGTGGATACTAATCCATTCTCAGGACTTGAGTGGCATAGAATAGTTTTGACTGTTGTTTGGTATTTCTGTTATGGTACTGTGTCTGACGCTCAGTCAAGGATCAGGGCCCTATTGTGCTACGCACTAAACAAATAGAAATAAAGATGAGTTTCTGTCTTGGTGTTGGGATGCAACAGATGGATTAAACAGAAAAATGGGTAGAGGAGTTGGAAGATGAGGTCCTAATAAAATGAAAGGTTTAGCATAAAAGCGGGTATCTTAACTCACCTCTCACCTAACTAATGCCAGATGGTAATGATTTGTAGGCATTTTTGTATATTAGCAATTTAAGCATTTCCACTCTTTCCCTGGCCGCCTTGTCAGCCCTGTGTCCAGGCGGGGCACCAGACTCTTGATTTGGGTCTTATTCTCTAGCTTGCAAAATTGTCATTTACAGTGAGCCTTCCAGTCAATAGTGTCAATTAGCAAGGTTTTGCTGTACTGGGGGTTGGAGAAAAAGCACTCCCTTATTTGGAAGCTTGTCTTTGCTGCTTTCTGTACACTATCACCATTTCATTTCAGTTCCTTCAAATGTCAGTGACCTCCTGTTAAACTATATGAAATCTGCGTAACATAAAGAGAGAGGCTTTTATATGTGCAAGTTCTGTTGCGTTTTTTCACCTACCCCTCTTCCCCACACACATCAAGAAGGAAAATAGCACATCAGACTTCAGATTGCAGTGCTTACATTGAACACAGTAATACTTGTGTGAAGTTTAAATGGTGTCGGAGATAATTAAGAAGACCAAAAAGCTGTGATGTCTAAAGTTTAAAATGCACTTTGGAGTTTGACATCCATAAATTAATAGTTTGACTCTCTAGCCAAAGCAAGTCATAGTCATTATGTTGTCATACAGTAATTAGTTTTGTTTATAAATTAAGCCTAAGAGGTACTTTGGCAATGCCTTTTACGAATCCCAAAACAATATTCAAAGGCTGCAGGCTTTTAGTTGGTCTACTAAGCTATAGTAAAAGTTTGAAATTTAATGCATTGGAGACTGTTTTTACATTTTGATCATTCTGTGACTGTTTGCTACTTTAGCATTAACCTTTAATAAAGCTACATTAAATATACATGTCCTGATGAATAATTATGAGGTTGCATGAATTTTTATTTACAGTATAAAACTTTGCAGGGATTGAAAACTTGACTAAAGATTTAGTCAAGTTATTTTTATGTGTCTTTGAATTCCTTCCTAATTTCAATCTAGAAAAGCATTGTTGATTTGGAGCAGACAGTGTCTTTTATGGTGCCAAGTATTAGAAGGGTAGCCATGTTAGTCTGTATCCTCAAAAACAATGAGAAGTGCAGTGGCACTTTAAAGACTAACAGATTTATTTGGGCATAAGCTTATGTGGGTAAAAAACCCACTTCTTCAGATGCAGTGAGTGAAAACGAAAGCTTATGCCCAAATAAATCTGTTAGTCTGAGATGCCACTGTACTTCTCGTTGTTAGCGTCTTGTGGGTATCCTGGCTTTTTAAAATGAATGTACTAAAAATGTTTTTAAAAATCATGTGGATTGAAGGTAGTGTAAAAACACTGGTTCTTATAAATATAATTTGTATTGGCAATGATATTTTAAGCCTGTTAGCACAAACATTAGTAGTATTTTATAGAAATATCATGGATAAAGTTTTACATCCTTATTTGATATAGTTTTAAGTTTGTATTATAGCCCTAAATCAAGGAGACTGTATGGTATCAGCCTTTCTTTATGATCAGTAATCCAAAATACTGGACCAGGCTCTGCTGGAGAAACACTGGACTGAAGAAATGTGACAAAATGGTCATTCTAGGTAATGGTTGTTTTGGCGGCCTGGGAGAAGGCTCATGTTGTGACAGCCTGCACCTTAATTGGACAGCGTTATAAATATTGGAGGGACTTATCAGTGCTGCTAGAACTTCAACTTTATGTATAATTCCTTACCCAGACCCCTGCACCTGCTACAATAACATTTTAAATTTGATTTATTATAAATATTTTAATAGAGATAATAATGAAAAGTATTTGGCCTAAAAACATAAATGAAAAATCTATGTAGTCATAAACTATGTATGTATGTACAGAGAACAGATGACAAGCAGCCTTAATTTTATATTATGAAGATGGTAATGTCATAAGCTGTTGAAGAACTAAATAACAAAATGCAGTATACTGCTACTTATGATGTCTCTGAGTTCAACATAACCCAGCACCGTTCTTTTGTAAACTGTGAAACAACGCTGGCATACTGAAAACACACAGGCTCATGCTTAATGTGTTAACAGAGGTACAATAGACTTATTATGTTTCCAGAGACTGAGGGTGGTCTGAAAAATTAATGACTACGGTGTTTGAAAATTAAGTGAACTCCCTAATATATACTGTTGTTGATCCACTGAGTTTAGTGTTTAGCATTCCTCAACAGAAGACTAAATCTTTGCAGCCATTTCACAAGTGATGCTGGCGCCCATAACAGAAATGCATTCAATAATTTTTTATAAGCCCATTGGACTCCGGCATTTTCCTACACCGACTGGGAGGCTGAGATCCCAGAATAAATTCTCTATCCATACATGGCAGGTGTATTGTAACAGTGTTTTTAGCAGAATAGAAAATGATAGAATTGATAGTAGGAGAACATATAAAATGTTTTAAATTTGTATTTAATTTATTGTGCAAGAAAAATAGAGAATAAGTACCATAAAATCTCCGATTAGCAGAATTAATTTTTATTAGCATTCACATCAGTTGTTTACTAGTAAATGTCACTATGATAGAAAATGATCCAAATGTTTGTAATCATATTCACACAAGAGTTTCTGATATCAAAAAACAGATCTTTCACAGATTCCCACCGCTGTACTTGTTTGTGCCTTATGATTGAGGCTCTTATGGTAAGGTACAAGCTTATTCTAAAGTATGGTTCTTTGAAAGGGGAGATATTTAAAGACTTCATTAATCAGTAATTAATATATTTTTTGTTGCTTTTACTCAACAAAAGAACAACAAAATATCTTGAACATTAATGTCTTTTTCATGAAAATAGATTGGATTTTGAGACTTTTATGCCTCTTAGTCTGTCATTTTAAAGGTGCTGTCAAAATACTTTGTATCACTTTAAAAAGCTACTATTCATCATTTAGAAAATAATGGAGCACCTAAATATAAAGAATTTTCAAAAAAAAACCAACAAAAAAACACATGGGGAAGTAGAGGAAAGTAAATCAGACCCAGGCCTTATTACAACAGCACTGCATATGTCCATTAAAATGTCATTTTAACTAAGGAAGGAGGAGAATTCCTCCACAAAGAATTTCAAGATTCTGAGCTACTGAAGCAGGTGTTGCTGTTGTCTTTTTATCATTTAGATCCAGTTCCAGCTCTGGATCTAGGACAGCAGCTTCAGCTGAAAGTCCAGCGCATGCATGATATTGAAACAGAGAACCAGAAACTTAGGGAAACTCTGGAGGAATACAACAAGGAATTTGCTGAAGTGAAAAATCAAGGTAGGTGGAAAAAATTGCACTCTTTCTCTCAGATTGTAATTCTAACAGTTTGAAGAATGTTCGGATTAGCTCTAATAGTATTTCATAAAATTAGTGTTTGCAGATATATTGGTATTAAATAAAGGAAGATTATTGCATGCTTATAGCCACGTTGAAATTTGCATGTCTGCATATTACTATTTTACTTTGACTGGACCAATAGGATTTCCTTTAGAACTTTTCCCATAGTATCATGTAATAGCTGGGGATTCTTCTTTTAAGCATTCTGTTGTTGTCTTCAGCTAGCATACTGAAGTTACATAGCAGTCATTAAATACTAAGATTATAGTAAGACTGGTCTAAGGCCAAACAGATAATTTTTTAATCCACTATTAATAACTTTATTTTGTTTTGTAAAAAAGTATATCTGCTCAAATTTTCCTGAGATAAATTAGTAAAGTTACCTCAGTACTTGCAGCATTCTGTATAATTACTATAGGGAATGTCCAGGTAATAGTGCAAACACTGAGGTAATGATTCATTTTCTAAGGCAGTCGGCAGGTTTTTTAAGGTGACCATAGTACATGAAAAGACCATTATCTAAGGTGCAAAAAACCTGCTGTCTCTGAAATTACCCAAGTTTTCTTGCCTTTCAGAAAAACATACTTCCTGCACCAGGAAACAAAATATGCTCACTCTAAAACCTATTTCCCTTTACACACAGTTTGTGGTTTCCTTGTAAATATCCAGTTCTGATCTACACTAGCAGCAAATTGTTTTGCCACATGGGAGAGCAGACTTTGTTTATCGTGTAAGACTTGGGGATTCAAACATTGCCCAGCTAGAGGGCTCATTGATAGTTTTAAATTGCAGCAAAAGGTGCATGTTACAGCCACCTCTCTCTTTAATATGAAGAGAGTAACCCATTGAGACTGCAGATCCCTCAGCATGCAGGCCTTCAAACTGCAACAGATGTACCATTGTATACTGGGGGCTCTACCCTTGGCAGTTGTGCTACTTTGATAAAAGTAGAGAGACAACCACGGTTCACTTTGTGTCACTCTATTGGTCATGCACTTTGACCACCTTTGTGTAGGAGCTTGGGGTCTGATTGTGGAAGTTGTAAAGGACCTTCAACTCTAGTTGTTTGCTATTTGTTTGTGTGTTTGTTTTGTTTTATTTATTTATTTAGACAGAAGTAGCACTGAAATACTTCAGTCAGGATCAAGGCCTATTATGCTAAATATCATCCAAACATGTAGAAGGACACATCATGAACCACTTCTTGAAACCAGTGGGAGCTGAGGGAAGTCAGCACCTTGCAGGACTGGGGCCTTTAATGCAACTACAAAATTTGCAGTTATTATGAGTGGATTTTTTATGCTATATGCATTTATTTCACCCATGTACCAATTACTTTTTGATCAGTGTTTCACTCTGGAATTACAGTTTTATGCCATACTTTAAATAGAAATGGTCTGAATATGTTAGGAATGACCTGCACAGTCCTGTTCGTAGTTGAGTGTTTTGATTTCTTTCCATAGATGGGTTGTACATGGTCTTAAATGAAGTTAAAAACGTAAGAATGGCCATACTGGGTCAGTCCAATGGTCCATCTAGCCCAGTATCCTGCCTGTGACAGTGGTCTGCGCCTGATGGTTTCTGTCAGTTGGAGGGATAGGGAGCGTGGGATTGCATCCCTGACATTCTTGGTTATAGTAGCCATTGATAGATCTTTTTTGAAGCAATTTATACTTTTGGCCTTCACAATATCCTATGGCAATGAGTTCCACAGGTTAGCTGTGCAGTGGATGAAATAGTACTGCCTTTTCTTTGTTTTAAACCTGCTTTCTATTAATTTCATCTGGTGACCTCTAGTTCTTGTGCTTTGTAAAGAGGTAAATAACACTTCCCTATTCACTTTCTCCATACCATTCATGATTTTATAGATCTCTCTCATGTCTCCTCCTCCTCCTCCCCCTGCTTAATCCAACTCTAATATGGGTTACCTAGGGAGGTGGTGGAATCTCCGTCCTTAGAGGTCTTTAAGGCCTAGCTTGACAAAGTCCTGGCTGGGATGATTTAGATGTGGTTGGTCCTACTTTGAGCATGGGGCTGGACTACATGATCTCGTGAGGTCTCTTTCCAGCCCTAGTCTTCTATGATTCTATTATCTGTTTTTGAGATTGGGTGACCAGAACTGCACACAATATTGCTGGATCTCTATAGTGGCATGATGGTATTTTCTGTCCTCTTGTTAGGTAAAAATCAGCTTGTCCTACTCACCGTCCCAACACCCGGGTAGTGCGGAGTTGGGCTATAGCTTGAAACTGCCAGAGGCCATGTAAGAAACAGCAACTTTGATCAAAGGGCACACCCCCCTCAGGCTAGTAGCTTTGGAGGCGTGTGGCAGCTTTATTAGACCAACACATCAGTATTTATAGGTTTAAGACAGACAAAGGCACGACATTGGGTATGTCTCCTGTGTGATCTTAGGCTGACCTTGCACAAAACTGCTTACCCAATCAAACAGAGAAAAAACAGGAGGGGGAACAAGGCAAACAATATTTACACAAGATAAGGAAGTTTAGCAGGGCCAGGAGGAATGAGGAATTTATTGCAGGGGGCCTCTTTTATCGAACAATTCCCCCCTCAGCAGCCTTGAGGCTTAATGAATCAAGAGTTGCTCCCAATAAGGCCAATCAATGAGGAGGTGAGTCCTTCGCTACTTCCAAGCGAGCTAATTCGAAAAGGGTGGGGTGTTTGGTTTCTGGTGGTTTAAACACAGCTTTCAATACAAAGGGAAAGCATTGGCAAAAACAAACACCTAACTTGACAAGCGAATAGAAAATAATCACAAAAATTAAACCACACATAATATACCAGAGCAGGCCGCGAAGCATTTGTGTCCCAGGACCCTTGTCCAACATGAAACAACAAGCAAACAAAGAAGGTCACAATTGTGCAGGGCTTTTGCATTTTTGCCTAGTTAACTTAAGTTCGGTGGCAGATAAAGGTGAGCTTATCCACTGAGCCGCTGTAGTGTCCCCAGGATTTGGAGAAGCTGGCGGTCCCGCACTATGATCCACTACTGCCGGCTTAACATGGGAGTGGTGGATCCAAGATTTGCATCCGTCCAAGAAAACCGCAGTCTGAGTTGTTAGGAGCACTTGATGGGATCCGGTAAACTTCGGTTGGAGGGTATCACCTCGAACAAACTTTTTTGCCCAAACAAGATCTCCTGGTTGAAATGGATGAATCTGTTCTTCTAGTGGCACAGTGTGGGAAAGCTGTGAAGCCTTCCACAAGGTACGAAGCCGGGCCTGTAAGGAGAGAAACTGAGAAGCAGTTATGTGATCCCCCCCCCCTCCCCAATAGGGAAACATCAGCACGTGGGAATGTCCCACCGCGAAAGGGAGGGCACCCATAAAGGAGTTCAAAGGGAGACAACGCCAATACACGGGTTGGGCGAGTACAGAGATGAAACAGGACCAAGGGAAGTACCTGAGGCCACCACAACCCCGTCTCTTGACAGTATTTCGCGAAGGGAGACTTAAGCACCCGATTCGTACGTTCCACCTTGCCACTAGACTGGGGGCGGTAAGGGGTGTGGAAAGAATGCAAAATACCCAGTCCCTGTCCCAAACAATCGAGGACATGTCCAGTAAAAGGGGGTCTCTGATCAGAGTCAAGCACGAGAGGGAAACCAAACCGGGGTACAATGTCTTTGAGGAGGAGTTTTGCAACCGTAGCAGCGGTACAATTCGCAGCAGGGAAAGCCTTGACCCAGGAAGTCAGAGAGCAGACTAAAACCAAGAGGTGCTTTTTTTTCTCAAAAGCCTTTGGCACATCCGCAAAGTCAATGTGGAAATGCTGGAAAGGAGCAGCAGGCAGGGGTCTTCCACCCCTGGGGGTCTTCAGAGGCAATGCAGGTCCATTACGCTGACACGTGCTGCATGCTTTCACTATTGATAAACAGAGTTTGAATGCCCGGGGCGTACCAAAAGCATGTGATAGCATCTACGAGCGCATAGGTGCCATAATGACTTCCTTTATCCTGGTGCCAACAAACCGCCACGGGGTATGTAGAACAGGGAAGGCAGAAGCGACCATCCGGCATGAGCCAGGCACCATTGATTAAAGTAGCTCCTAAAGCCTGCCACGGATGCAGTTCAGCAGCTGGCACAGACACCGAGAGGGTTGGAAGGAAAGAGGAAGTAGCCAGGGCCAGTGTAGGCATAGCTAGAGGCAAAACAGCAGCGTTTTTGGCAGAAGTATCTGCTAGGGCATTTCCTCTGACTATGGGAGTATCGTCCTTAGAATGGGCCTGACAGTGGACCACCACTAGGACCGCAGGCTGTTGAAGAGCGTCCAAAAGCTTAAGGACGAGGGGGAGATGCTGAATAGGCTTAGCAGCCAGCTGGCATGCTCGGGCCAGGGCGTAGAGCTCAGGAGCTTGGGCCCCCCAAGTCCCTGGCAGAGAGGCGGCCTCGAGAATATCCCACTCAGAGGTGATCGCAGAACCAGTAAAACGCTTACCATCGATATAAAAGGAACTTCCATCCAAAAAAAGATGAAATCGGGGTTGTCCAAAGGTTCATCAAACAGGTTCTCCCTCACCCGCAGGATACTAGAGACGACTGCGACACAATCATGTTGGTCCTGGGGAGCTGGCAACTCAGGGAGCAAAGTAGCAGAGTTAAGGGGCACACACCTTTTAAAAACTAAATTAGGATTTCCCAAAAGTTCTGCCTCCAGCTGTTGTTGTCGGTGGGCTGAAAACACTTGAGTCGTGCCCCTCTGCAAAAGAGCCGACAAGGCGTGAGAAGTCCAAACTGTAGTAAAATGGCCCGGAGTAAGGCTCTTGGCTTTTGCCACCAGCAGGGCAGTTGCCGCTGAAGTCCAAGTACAGGACGGAGTCCCCTGGGCCACAGGATCAATCTGTTGAGAATAAAAGGCAACCGGAAAGCAATGGGGCCCACTTAATTGAGTAAGGACTCCGCTAGCAACTCCACCCCATTCATGGACAAAAAGATGAAAAGGTTCGCTGTAGTTAGGGGCATGGAGAGACATAGTAGAGGCAACACTGTCCTGGAGTAACTGGAAGGCTTGAATCGTGTCTGGGGACCACTGCAAGGGGTCAGGAGCAGAGTCAGCAGTGAGACAATGAAGTGGCTTGCTCAATTCCCCACAGGAAGGCAACCAAGGGTGACAAAACCCGATCAGTCCCAGAAAACTCCGAAGCTGTTTCTTAGTGGTCGGCAGGGGACATTGTTGAATAGTCTTTATACGGGCTGGATCCATCAGTTGACCCTCCGGGGTTAACAAAAACCCCAGGTAACGCACCCTCTGGGAGACGCACTGAATCTTGTGGGGGTCTACCTTGTGCCCTCCGGAATACAGGTATAATAGAAGTGCCTTTTCATCAACTCGGAGAGCGGCTTCCTCTCAGTTTCCTAGCAGAATGTCATCCACGTATAAAACCAGTGTAGATCCCTGGGAGCAGACAAAACCTTCCAGATCGTGACAACGACATTGGCTAAAAATCGTGAGGCTGTCCCGAAAGCCCTGAGGAAGGCGCTGCCAGACATAACTCTGCCCCTCCCAGGTGAAACCAAACAGATAGTGAGAATCAGAGTGAACAGGGATGCTAAAAACAGCTGATCTCAGAGCAATAACAGTAAACCACTTAGCGTCCCAGGGAATCTGGCTAATGATGGTAGCAGGGTCAGGGACTACCGCATGAAGGGGAGTCACATATCGGTTAATAAGGCACAGGTCCTGTACAAAGCGCCAGCGGACAGGATTTCCTTCCCTTTTAGGAGGCTTCTTAATGGGGAAGATAGGAGTGTTACAGGGGGTGCGCTGAGGATGAACTAACCTTTGTGCAATAAATCCCTCCATAATGGGGCGGATGCCCTCCCGGGCTTCTAGCGATAAAGGATACTGAGGGACTGACGGAGGGGGTAAAGAGGGCTTAACTTGAATTTTGACTGGCTCTGCCGAAAGAAGCAGGCCAACATCAGTGTCAGAAGTTCCCCAAAGGGACGAAGGCAAATCAGTGAGTTCGAGGGGAAGGGAAGAAAAGGATTCCTGAATGCCCAAAACTGCGGCCAAATTTCCTAGCATAATAATTAACAAGCCCACTCCCTCAGAAGTACAGGTTAAAGTGGCCTCAAGTTTACAAAGCAAATTCCGACCCATCAAAGGGATCGGACAGGCTGGGGAAAAAAGAAAATGCTGAGAAACACACTTATTAGCAAAAACAACATTTAAAGGCAAAGTAAGCCCAAGAGTGTATGGATTTCCCTCCATCCCCATAGCAGTCTTTACCTCAGGAGATAACCAAGAAGAGGGGGCATGGTTTAAAAGAGAAAAGGTAGCCCCCGTGTCCATAAGAAAAGATACAGAGAGATCTGGAACTGAAAGTGTTAAACGAGGCTCCTTAGTGGAAGAGAAAAAGGAGAGAAGGGAGCCTGCCAAAGACATTAAGGAGATAAGATCATCAGATTGTCCGCCTTCATCCCGGGGCACCATCACTTAGGATGCTGCTGCTGTCTTCCATAGTTGACCCAGGCCTGGGGAACAGGTTGAGCAGACGGCACGGAAGCAAACTTGTCTTCGGCTTGATTGTTAGCGCCTACAGCCGGGCCACCTGAGCGTCCTCAGGGGCATTCACGCTTGAAAGGACCAGGTAGTCCATTACCCGCAAAGGAGTGATCATGTACCTGAAGAGGCATCTGGAGGAGGGGTGCTTAAAAAGGAAGTTTCTTAGGGGTCAGCCCCAGAAGAAATAATTCCCGTAACCCCTATGTCATACTACGAGTGATTGCTTTTTCCGCAGAGGAGTCTCCCCCTCCTTCCCGTTCAGCCTTGGACTCCGGAGGGGAGACCAGTAAAATCGCTCCCAACCCCTGAGGAGCATCCTCGAGGGGAGGATATATTGGGGCAGGGACGGAAGGAACCAAACAGTGGCCTAAAACACGCTGAGGTTTACATTCTTCATTAAAATAACTTGGGGGAGGGATATCTTCCTCGGAAAAAGGTCGGACTGCCATTATCTTTGAAAATTTCCACAGTCCCTCTGCGCAATCCCAACACCACCACTAATCTAACTGTCGCGGATGGTTGTCTTCGATTTGACCTCTTACTCCTCTTAAGGCGGCCCGCTCGAAAGAACCATACATAGGCCACCGTTCTTCCGGATTGGCCAATACTGCAGTATACCCAGTCCAAGTTGCCACACAGAGTGTACAATTTCCTTTTAGTCATTCCCTTTTGGACTGGCAGTTTTCCTTCATCCCACAACTTGTTCATTATACCCAAAGGGGCTCCCAACAGGGACACTAGTCCCTCGCCCCATGGCGTCTGACAGGAGCTTTCCAACTGACGCTTACCCTACCGCTCGCACACGACTCCCTAATACCGAATTGGCTGGGAGAAATCTCCTGTGGCGCCGACCGATTCGTATAGGGGTAATCAAACTGCCGGGCGGAGGAGCTGCACAGAGGAATCCCGGACGAGCCCCCAATATTGTTAGGTAAAAATCAGCTTGTCCTACTCTCCGTCCCAACACCCGGGTAGTGCGGAGTTGAGCTATAGCTCGAAACTGCTAGAGGCCATGTAAGAAACAGCAACTTTGATCAAAGGGCACACCCCCCTCAGGCTAGTAGCTTTGGAGGCGTGTGGCAGCTTTATTAGACCAACACATCAGTATTTATAGGTTTAAGACAGACAAAGGAACGACATTGGTATGTCTCCTGTGTGACCTTGCACAAAACTGCTTACCCAATCAAACAGAGAAAAAACAGGAGGGGGAACAAGGCAAACAATATTTACACAAGATAAGGAAGTTTAGCAAGGCCAGGAAGAATGAGGAATTTATTGCAGGGGGCCCCTTTTATCGAACACTCTTATTTACCTCTTTCCTAAGGATTTCTAATGTTAACTTTTTTGACTGCTGCTGCTACACATTGAGTGGATTTTTTCAGAGAACTATCCACAATGACTCCAAGATCTTTCATAAGTGGTCTTAATTTAGACCTCATTATTTTGTATGTATAGTTGGGATTATTTTTTCCAATATTCATTACTCGCATTTATCAACATTGAATTTCATCTGCCATTTTGTCATCAGTCCCTTAGTTTATTTAGTGAGATCCATTTGTAACTCTTTGCAATCATCTTTGTACTTAATTGATTTGAGTAATTTTGTATTGATTGCCAATTTTGTCACCTGACTGTTCAGCCCACATCCTCTACAGTGAAGACCGATGCAGAGAATTAATTTGGCTTCTCCACAGTGGCCTTGTCTTCCTTGATTGCTTCTTTAGCACCTCAATTATCTGGTGGTCCCACTGACTGTTTGGTAGACTCCCTTTTTCTGATGTACTTTAAACATTTTTTGCTGTTAGTTTTTGTTTCCTTAGGTTAGTTTTTTTTCAGATTCCTTCTCGGCATGCCTTATTGTACTTTTATACTTGATTGCTTCTTTCTGTATTCCTCATTTTGCCTCTAGCTGCATCTTTTACTCTGTTGTTTAGCCATTGTCGCATTTTTTTGTTTGTTTGATTTGAGATATGCATTTAGTTTGAGCCTCTATTTTGCTGTTTTTCAGTCTCCATGCAGTTGGCAGGCATTTCACCTTGTGACTATCCCTTAATTTCCATTTAACTAGCTTCCTCATTTTTATGTACTTCTCCTTTTTGAAGTGAAATGCTGCTGTGATGGGTTTCTTTTGGCATTTTGCCCCTTAAAAGGATGTTGCATTTAATTATATTGTGGTTGCTGTAACAGAGTGGGTCATCTCTATTTACCTCTTCCATTGGATCCAGTGATCCATTTAGGACTAAATCAGGAATTGCCTCTTCCTTTGTGAGTTCCACGAGCAACATCTCTGGTGACTGGAATTTTATCTCTGCATTCCTTTCTGAGGTGACACCCAGTCAGTTGGAGGATACTTGAAATGTTCCATTGTTATTGCTGAATCCTCTTTTTCAATCTCTCTGAGCATTTCATAATGGTTGTCACCATTCTGGTCAGGTGGTTGGTAGTATAGTCCTACTGCTATACTCTGATTGTTCAGGCATGGAATTTCTATCACTAAAGATTTTATACTACAGTTTGATTCATTTAAGATTTTTACTTTTAATTGACTCTATGCTTTCTTTCACATAGAGTGTCATTCCCCATCAGCACGACCTACTCTTTGTCATGCCTATATATTTTGTACCGTGGTATTATTGTGTCCCATTGATTATCCTCATGCCACCAAGTTTCCACGATGCCTAATATCATTATCCTTGATTAATACCACCCACTTTTGATTCACCCATCTTAGAATTTAGACACCTAGTGTTTTTATAAGTGCGCTTGTACATTTTGTCAATATTCAGTTGTTTGCCTTAGGTGTTGTATTTAAATGGGACTCTCTTGTGTTTGACTGTTTCTCACTAGCTGCTCCCTGTACTTTACCAACTTCTTTTGTATCCTATTCACTAGGATATAGAGTTCCCCCATTAATAAATTCATCCCTAAGGGATGTCTCTGATGGAACCATGTGCTTCTCTGAATCAGTCAGCTTTCCCCCAGTCCTTAGTTTAAAAAATCCTCTACAACGTTTTAATTTTACATAGAGTCATAGAACCTTAGGGTTAGAAGGGACTGCAAGGGTCATCCAGTCTAGCCCCCTGCCATGATGGAGGATTTATTGTGTCTAAACTATCCAAGACAGATGGCTATCAAGTCTCCTTTTGAAAATCTCCATTGAAGGAACTAGCAGCAGTATAGTTTCATTTTGTTTTAGGTGGAGCCTTTCCTTCCTATATAGGTTCCTCCTTTCCGAAAAGGTTCCCTAGATTGTAATAATTGTACAGTCCTCCTCCCTACACTGTCATCTTATCCATGCATTGAGACCTTGCAGTTCTGCCTCTCTTTCTGCCAATGCACATGGAATTGAAAGCACTTCAGAGGTTCTGGACTTTAATCCCTTACCTGTCAGTCTAAGTTTGGCCTCTGGGATCTCTCGCTTGCCTTTCCTTTTGTCACTGGTACCTACATGGACCACTACCACTAGCTGCTACCCAGCACTGCACATACATCTGTCTAGATGTCTCGTGAGATCCGCAGCCTTTACACCCAACAGGCAGTTTAGTATGAGGTTCTCCTGGTTATCACAAACCCAGCTATCTGTATTTCTTCCTTGAGGAGTGTCCTTGTGGGTGCTCCACTTTAGGTGTCTTGATGCCCTGCGCTTGTAATCAGAGATTTGTGGTAGCAGTGACCAGTTGGGCCGCGCACACGCCATTGCTTTCTTTCACCATTTCGAGCATAGCGGTATGCAGCCAACCATCTCTCAGTTCCTTCTCTTTCACCTTTAAATTGAATCAGAGCTATCAAAGGCAATCTCTTTCTTGTTAGATAGATTAGAGTCTGTTAGTATCAGAGGGGTAGCTGTGTTAGGGCATAGTTAAACTTACAGGTTTATAGCGGTATTGGTAATAGCTGTCTTCATAAATAGCTATAGGGGTAGCGCTATAGCGTGTCCACACTGATACCTGCCAGCTGTGTAGCATGGTCACATTTCCGGCACTTGCAGCGGCACAGGAGTAGTGCATTATGGGCAGCTATCCCAGCATTTAGCTGGGTGCAGCGTGCTTTTCAAACGAGGGGGGTGAGGGGAAATGTGTTGCGTGTATGCGGAGGGGGAGAGTTCGTCCTTCTGAGAGCCTGTCAGTAAGTGTCCTTCCACAGAGAAGATTAGCAGGCTTTGTATTTCAGACAGGCTCCCTCCCTAAACATTTCCATTACTTATCTTTTGACTTAAGAGAGAGACTCTGAAAACGTACTTCCGCATTCCTCCTGCTGGAGTTCAAAACAAAGGGAAGAGACGTCAATTGCCTTAAATGGCTTGGGGCGTCCCCAGAGATCACTTGTTGCGTTATCTGTGTTAATACTTCACACTTGAGATAAGATGGAACATGGAATACGCAATAGCTGTTAATCCTCTGGGAACGGAGGATTACCAGCAGTGGTATAACTGTGGGTTTATAGCAGTCTACATGCCTCGCCAGTGTGGATGGGTAGTAAGTTATAGTGCTCCTGGAGGCTTTATAGTGCTATAAAGTGCCAGTGTAACCAAGGCCTTAGTCTGTATTCTTAAAAACAATGAGGAGTCCAGTGGCACCTTAAAGACTAACAGATTTATTTGGGCATAAGCTTTTGTGGGTAAAAAAACCCCACTTATTCAAATGCATGGCATGGAAATTATCATAAGTATTATAAAATTACCATATTTCCAGAAATATTACCATAAAATTACCATAATTTTCACTACATGCATCACCCCCTCTACTTTGGAATTTAAAATCGGTACTCTGAGGTAGAGAAGGAACTAAGGAATGGTTGAATGCACATCACTGTCACTGCTCAGAACACTGCAAGATGGCAACAGTGCGTGCGTGGCCCAACCAGGCACTGCTGTCACAAATCTCTACTACAAGTGCAGTGTGTGAAGACATGTAAAGTGGAGCACCCAGAGGGACAACCACCTTGAAGAACCTCAGTTATTACACAAGGTGAGTAATCGTCTCTTCTGATAATCAAATACCCATCACCATTACCTGTCTCTTTCTAATAACTGTTCCCTGACCTGGAGGGATATCCTCAGTGCGAGAGGATACCATTACATAATCTGGAAGAAAGGTCCCAACGATAGGGTTGTTTCCTTCTGCTCCAGCCTTATGCGCTCCTTACCTGAGATTTTCATCCTCCTCAACGCTACAGAGGCTGTCAGATTGAGGGTGAGACCACTTTGTTGTGTGCCTGAAAGGCTCGTCTATGTTCCTCTGTTCTCCTTAGCTATTCAGTTCAGCCACTCTGGCTTCCAGAGCCTGTACTGTGTCTGTGGGGGCCAAGAGCTGCTTGCACTGCATGCGCACACACACACGCCACTTGCCCAGAAGGCAGGTAACTGAACATGCCACATTCAGTGTAATAAACTAGGTAGCCCCATGTCTGTTTCTGGATTTCTGCCTGCGTTATTTTTATTCTTGCAGGATTTTTTTGTTTGTGTGTGTGTTTGTTTAGTTTGGAGGGTTGCTTTTTTGGGGAGGGGAGTTATCGGTCTAAGTTTAGAGTGTGTTTTTTTGGGTGAATCTGCCTGTCTGTCTCCCTTACAAAACTGTCATTTGCTGCTTTTGTTCACTAGCTTCTCTGATAACTTAAGAGCTGGCTTTTTAAACTTCTTTTCTCCCTGAGTTAGCCCTGCCCCTTTGTCAAGGGATTTTAAAGGGGTTAGGGTTCAAAGGATAGCAGGCTAGAGGCTCATTAGTAAGCTGTCAGCCTAGGATAGCAGACTGCTTGGCTTAGCACACAGCCCCCAGAAAAAAACACGTTATATCTGTCAGTCTACCAAGCACATGGCAAGCAAGCAGACAAAAACAAACAAACTGAGAAACTCGCCCAAGCATAACGTAACTTCTCCTTAACCTGGAGAATTCCCTCGCAAAACTTTCTTGTTCCTGTAAGTACCATCCCCCAGAAATGGTATTTCTGTAATTGCTTATTGAGCTTTAGTCAGCACTGATTATAAAGAAGGTGCTTACTGTGATGGGCTGGATCACAGAAACCCTCTTGGGGCTGCCAACTGATGTGCAAAGACTACTCCTACCCCTGCTTTCCTGCCCTGGCAGCTTGGGACTTCAGTACCCTGCCTGGTTTGAGCCAGACCTGCTAGCCTGCTGCAAACCCAGACCTAGGCCTGAAACCATGTCACCTAACAGATGTAGGCTTAACTGGAAGCAGCTTAGGAAGTGTTCCTGTCTTTGACACCCAGATGCCCAACTCCCAATGGGGTCCAAACCCCAAACAAATCCATTTTACCCTGTATAAAGCCTATACAGAGTAAACTCATAAATTGTTCGCCCTCTATAACACTGAAAGAGAGAGATGCACAGTCCCCGTCCCCCCTTCCCTCCAGGTACTAATACATACTCTGGGTTAATTAATAAGTAGTAAGTGATTTTATTAAATACAGAAAGTAGAATTTGAGTGGTTCCAAGTAGTAACAGACAGAACAAAGTGAATTACCAAAATAAAATAAAATACACAAGTCTAAGCCTAATAAAGTAATAAAACTGAATACAAATAAAATCTCATCCTCAGAAATGTTTCAGTAAGTTTCTTTCAGAGTCTGGATGCCCTCCTAGTCTGGGCACCATCCTTTCCCCTGGTGCAGCCCTTGTTCCAGCTCAGGTGGTAGCTAGAGGATTTCTCATGATTGCACACCTCTCCCATTTTGTTCTGTTCTACCCATTATATGGCTTTGGCACAAGTCAAGAATCTTTTGTGTCTCTTGGTTCCCACCCCCAAAATGGAAAAGCACCAAGTTTAAGATGGATTTCAGTACTAGGTGACATGGTCACATTTCCTTTGAGACTCCAAGCCTTCATTTCCTCCCAGCCTAACTCACAGGAAGGTCTGACTGCAAACAGAGCCGTCAACAGACAGTTGTCCTGACTGATGGCATCAAGATTTCAAACCACCATTAATGGCCCAGTCTTTGCATAACTGCAGTAGGACCTCACGGTTATATTTCATATTTCTACTTTCAGATACAAGAGTGATACATTTATACAAATAGGATGACCACACTCAGTAGATTATAAGCTTTGTAATGATACCTAAAAGAGACCTTTTGCATGAAGCATATTCTAGTTGCGTTGTTTTCACACTCGTTAGCATATTTTCATACAATCATATAGAGTGCAATGTCACAATTGCTTATTGAGCTATAGCCAGCACAGATTATAAAGAAGGTGCTTACTTCCTGGAGTGGGGTAATTCCATTGACTTCACTGGGACTACTCGCATAGGGATGGGTGTGAACAGGGTTTGGGCCTAAATCATGACCTTTTATTCGTACTTCTTTATATCTATGTAGCTTGGAATGAGTCAGGCATTTTGGTACTTTTTTTTTTTTTTTAAAGTCTCAGGGTCAAATGTATGATTGGTGCAAGCAGGAAAAGCTCTCATGGTCCTTAGTGGAATTACTTATTCATTCCAGTGCTGAATTAAATTCTCAATATTACTTAGTTCATTTTGTTTTCTTACATTTTAGTGATGAAAATATTTAGGGCAAAATTATCTCCAGTCCAAATGGTAAATACCAATTCTGCACATCCAAGAAAATATCAGTTTTCAAATCTACTTTGCATGTCTGAAGGAAGAATTTTCCCTTGGATTTTCAAGAATACGATTGATTGATATATGGTAAAAAGGGATGCCATGCCATGCCATGATTTAATGAGCCTCAGCTGATTTTTTTTCCCCAGTGTCTAAAAGTACTATCGTATTTAGTCAAAAGCAGGTGGTTGGTTATGTGCATTTGTTATTTCAATTCTTCCCTATTAGTTGGTCAAAATGGCTCTGACTTTTCCCTCTGTGCTCCCTACACCAAGATTCTGATCTCACTTATTCTGGTTTTATAATAACAAAACTCCATTAACCTAATTTTACATGGTATATGTTAGATCAATTTCAACTGTGGGCTTTAATTTTTATAGTGGCATTTGTCTTTCCAACTTGTTTATGGACAGTTTTTTTGCACCTGATAGTAGTTCTCTCCTTCCACCAATATTGCTGCTAATATCACTTCTTGAACTGCTACATCTCTCCTTGGCAGCATCAGTGTGTTGCCAGCCTATGAGTCTTCTCTAAAAGTGATTCCTTTCCAGACCCTCTTTTTGTTGCAAAACACATTAGTCTTGGTTCATGTCTTGCTTTCCTATTGTAAACCTTAAGGCATAAAGAATTCTGCCCTTAGGTGTGAGAGGAGTGACACTGTCAGTTACTCTAACAAAAATATTAAGGATTCCAGTTTGTCTATCAAATCTGATACATGTGTTAACAAAGCAGTTAAATCCTAACTGCGATATTTTTCATCTGTTGTGAAGCTGGTGTGTGCTTAATTAATGAAAGATTGACTCTGCACAAGAATTTTATTGAAACTGCTTCTTTTTACGTGAGCACGGTAATGTGAATGAACTATTTGTGTAAATTCATACTTAAACCCACAGTGGGACTTTAGCTCTCTGCTGAGTGGAGGTGAATAATTTGAGACTAGTTAATAAGGCGATACTATATTTTACAATTGATTTTTTTTTCAGTCATGTTCTAGAAACCATAGCTCTGCTTCCCAGCAAAATCCATTGATCCTTCTCAACCTAAACGTTTGAAGTTCAATTTAACATTTAGGGAGTAAAAGGTCTCTGAAGGGACTTGTATCCATTGATTTTGTGTCAGAGTTGAAGAGCTAAAGTTTAAAACACATTGAGCCTACAGGGTAAAGAAAGTCTTGTATTCTTGTAGCCACGTGGAGCTGTGTAAACTCATTCTTTGCCTATTGTTTTTCTATAGAGGTTACAATAAAAGCGCTTAAAGAGAAAATCAGAGAATATGAACAGACCCTGAAGAACCAAGCAGAGAATATAGCTCTTGAAAAAGAACAAAAATTACAAAATGACTTTGCAGAGAAGGAAAGGTGAGTGTTTGTGCGTGTAGGTCTTGTATGGAGGGAAGGAAATAATAATTTTCTGTTTAATCTTCCCAGCCAGGGTCCTTCCTTCAGTTCATTGAGACAGCTCATATATTGAATCATTTTAGTGATTAATGTGTTTGACACAGAATCATTTGATACTCAACTTTACACAGAAAGACAATTGTGCAAGTGTGTAAGTGAAATAAGGACAAATTGTTGTTCAGTATCTTCATAAATGATCTGGAGGTTGGCATGGATTGCATCCTCAGCAAGTTTGCAGATGACACTAAATTGGGAGGAGTGGTAGATATGTTGGAGGGTAGATATAGGATACAGAGGGAACTAGACAAATTAGAAGATTGGGTCAAAAGAAATCTGAGGTTCAGCAAGGATAAGTGCAGAGTTCTGCACTTAAGACAGAAGAATCCCATGCAGTGCTACAGACTACGGACCAAGTGGCTTGGCAACAATTCTGCAGAAAAGGACCTAGAGGTTATACTGAACAACAAGCTGGATCTGAGTAAACAGTGTGCCCTTGTTGCCAACAAGGCTTACGGCATGTGGGGTTGTATAAGTAGGAACATTGCCAGAAGATTGAGGGATGTGATCATTCCCCTCTTTTCGGCATTAGTGAGGCCTCATCTAGAATACTGTATACAGTTTTGGGCCTTATGCTAGAAGAAAGATGTGGACAAATTGGGTAGAGTCTAGCAGAGGGCAACAAAAATGATTGGGGTCTGGAGCACATGACTTATGAGGTGAAACTGAGGGAACTGAGATTATTTAGTCTGCAGGAGAGAAGAATGAGGTGGGATTTGATAGCTGCTTTCAACTACCTGAAAGAGAATGAATCTAGACTGTTCTCAATGATACCAGATGACAGAACAAGGAGTAATGGTTTCAAGTTGCAGTGAGGAACGTCTAGGTCGGATATTAGGAAACACTATTTCACGAGGAGGGTGGTGAAGCACTGAAATGGGCTACCTAGGGAGGTGGTGCAATCTCCTTCCTTAGAGGTTTTTAAAGTCAGGCTTGCCAGAGCCCTGGCTGGGATGATTTAGTTGGGGATTGGTCCTGGTTTGAGTAAGTGGTTGGACTAGATACCTTCTGCGGTCCCTTCCAACGCTGGTATTCTATGATTCACTGCACTGATGTATTTGGGATGTTACTTGCAGAAGAGTGCAAACCTACTTTATTCTTCATTAGCTGGATTGTCGCTAATCTTTCTCCATAACACATTAGCCGACAGTGTAATTGGCACACAAGACTGACTGACAGTACCATTCTACATCAGTTCAATGCAGAGCATTTAGAGAGGAAACATTGTACTCATGCAAGTAGGGATCCATATTATTAATAACAGGAATCTAGCAGTGAGGCAGAGCTCTGTGGCTCTCTCTCGAAAAGAGTTTGCATGCTTCTATATGTCAAAATAATATGTAATTAATTTCTCACTTAATTATTGATTTTTTTTTTTAAAGCAAACTTGGAAGCATTTCTTATTTCTCAAAAGCTAGCAAAATGGAATGCTAAAAGCCTTTTCTATAATTTAGATTAGCTGTCAGGGAAGTTAGAAGGAGGATATTAACAGGTTGTTTACTGCTCTCTTAGTCCAATAGTGCCTGGATCTGCGAATCTTCAGTACATACTTCAAGATGTACCACTTTCCTGAGCTGCTTGAGTGGGTGGGTCGGCAACCTTTCAGAGGTGGTGTGCTGTGTCTTCATTTATACACTCTAATTTAAGGCTTTGTGTGCCAGTAATACATTGTAACAGAGGGGTCAGCATCCTTCTGCCAGCCAGGGTCTCAGCATGCTGCCAGCCTAGGGTTCCTTCACCCAGGCCCGCAGCGGGCGTTAAGAGACCCCGGCTGGCAAGGGGACAGCAGCGGGGGCTGAGTGAGTCCAGTGGCAGGACCCCAGCTGGCAGGAGCCCCTGGCGGGAACCCCAGAGTGGTGGCGGGCTGAGCAGCTCAGCCCACCGATGCATGCCATCAGAAATCAGCTCACGTCCCACATTTGACACGCATGCTGTAGGTTGCCGTTCCCTAATTTAGCGTATGAGTTGGATGGAGCTACATATGAACTGGGAGATACTTTTTAAAATTAACATTTTATAGTCACTTTTTTTGTTGAACAATAGAACCAAAGTTTCTTGCTTCTATCAAATCCAATTATATCTATATCTATACAAAATAAATGTGTGTGTGTGTGTGTGTATGTGTGTGTGTGTATATAT
>ML677374.1:15583767-15783892 GCA_007922305.1 Dermatemys mawii
TGTGTGTGTGTATATATGTGTGTGTATATAAAAAAATAAAGTAATGGCAGTTCAGCGGAAGGTAAATTACAGAAAAGGTTGTGTTAAAGAGGTGCTTTTTGACTACTAAACACAACCTAAAATTATATCGTTTAATGGGAGTGCGGGTGCGGGGGAGAAAGAACTTTGACCTGAGTTTCTTGCAATAAATACTTGTTGACAAGTTTGATAGAAAAGAAAATGTGTTGTCTGGTTTTAAATTACTGTATCAGGCAATGTGTAAACATACGAAGTAATACTCAAGATCTGTGACAGTTAGGTTTGGTTGATTTTGTCTGAAGAGGATTTTTTTTAAACATGTTCCTCAGGGAGAAATTTAGGATGCTGGGCGCTTTATGCGCTATCATCACTATTTAATATCTGCAGATAGCTAAAAGTCTCCAGAAGCATGTCACAGCAACTCTATGCCTAGTATAGGCTTTATAAGTCTGGCCTTAAGCAAAAGGTCTGGTGACTGTATGGCCAAGTGGCATGAAAGTGTGTGCTGTAACTCTCACAAACAAAGGAACATTGCTTATGGGCATAAGAAATGTGAGCATATTGAAAGGTCGGGTCTTTTATATAGTAAATAACAATGTAATATTTGTTTTGTAATGTGCATAGATTTTTAGAATGGTTAATACTGTCATTGCATTTAGAATCCATTGAAATTATGATGAAACAGCTGTCAGATATATTGAGGATATCATTTATAGCAACAAATTCCTTCATTATGACAGAAAAATGGAAATGTATCATTCTTCTTGTGCTAACTTTGTACAATAGTGGGTGCGTGGTGACAATTTTCTTAATATGTGTGACATTTCCAAAAACAAATTAAAGCTACAGAAAACCTTCCACTAAAGATATCATTTAGATAGCAGTCAACTCTTGTATTATGTTCACAGCTTACATTTTGAAGTAGCTACACTGTTAAAATTTTATTATCTGGGACTCCAAAATATGCACAGCATTCCGGTGAGAATTGGCTTATGGCTTCCATTGTGGTATCTTGTAGTATACATGGTGGTGTCATTTGCCTGATTACAGTTGAACTGGTTAATCTCTTGTTTCTCTCAAAATTGCAAAATACAATTCAGTTGGTAAACAAGATCACTAGCTCCATTTTCATCTCTCCTTTTTTCTTTTTCAGAAAGTTGCAAGAAACACAGATATCGACAGCCTCAAAGCTGGAGGAGGCTGAGCACAAAGTTCAAGCTTTACAAACAGGTTTGGCATTGCTCTTGTGATCTATACAAATGGCCAGGATGGTGGTGGGATAAATACAATGAAAAGAAATCAGGACTGAACTTGAACCAGATCTTACAAGCCTACGTTAGGACTCAGGGGAAGATCCAGCAATGCTTAAAAATTGCCCTGCAAACCAAAGCTTCTGTTGGCCTTTTTACCCCAGGGGTTTCAGATATTGGTGGCATCTTGATCTCTCCCCTGTTCTCTGTCTGTGGCACACAGCAGTTTAGTCTCCTGAAGACTGAAATGCTGTTGTCTAATCCAAATTATTGGGCTCAGTATAGAGGTAACTGGGTGAAATTTAGTGGCAAGGGACAGATCAGTCTAGATGACGTAAAGGTCCCTTCTGGCCTTAAACTCTACATCTATAAAATAAATGCACACTTGTGCTATAGCCAACTATTAGTGGATGTAATTGGTAAAACTTGTATAGTATAGTAGGTATGTCGTTGGAATGTTCCTGCAACCAAAACCGGCCACAGAGCTGCTGACTACGTCCATATTTGCCTTTCCTCACTGTATTATGATATGGTTTCACACACCCCTAATCTGCGCTATATATAATGGTCAGAATTCAACTTAAACCTTATTTCTACTTCACATCAAGCAACTTGCTATTTACTTTGCTATTCATCCTTGCACAGTTACGTTTGCCAATCCATCTAAGGTAGGGCCCACTGGATTTCTTTTTCCCTGTGATCACAAGACGTTTAAATTTGACTCCATGGACTTATTAGAATAAATATTTTAGTTGAAGGAGCAATGTGAAACGAATAATGTCTAGCTACATTAAGCAGAATGGTAGCTGGAAACTTTTACAATTCAAAAGAAACAGATTAAAAAATACAGATTAGTTGAAGGAGCAATGTGAAACGAATAGTGTCTAGCTACATTAAGCAGAATGGTAGCTGGAAACTTTTACAATTCAAAAGAAACAGATTAAAAAACTCTCTTAAAACCTTTTCATCATCTAAGTCTTTAGTCAGATAGAATCCTTAATGGCAGATTGTTTTTGGACAGGAAACAATTTATAGTGGGATATAAAACGGAGTAGCCTTTTTACATTGCACAAAGTACTGGTCTGTTACAGTACCAGTAATGTTTCAATGTTTTATGCCTTCTAGCCTTGGAAAAAACTCGGACAGAATTATTTGACCTAAAAGCAAAATATGATGAAGAAACAACTGCAAAGTAAGTTTTCACCATTTTCTTTTTATATATCTTCCTTTAGTACCCCACCTTCCTAATTTTGCATGTTATATCTGGAAAGAAGGGTGAGATGGAGATGGTTTTGGAGTAGAAATAAGTAGGAAAACATTGGCATAATTGAATGTCCTGAATACACTAGTGTGTCTTCCACAGAGTCCCTAGTCCCTCTCATATCTTGGGTGGGCAAGGCAGGAGGTGATGCAGCAGGGCAGAGAGTGGATGGAGCCTTGGTTCTGTCCTAACCAAGGAACCGGTGTGCTAGAGGAACATACAGTGTGTTGCATAAGGACCTTGGACAATTTATTCCCTCCGTGAGCAGTAGGGAGACCAGGAAGAAGATTGACTCTCCAAGGCACAATCTCCCTCCTGTGCTTCCCCAGGGAAGCAAAACGTTACTCCTTACACTGGGCCACAGCGTATTGCCATAATCTCTAGTCCTTAGTAATAAGAGGAATGTGGTAGTCCTGTGTTTGCCCATAAGATGTTGGTGGGTGGAGATCTGTCTGTAGTAGAGGCCTGCTGGCATCCATTCTTCAGTTGTGTCCAAATCTGCATCAAAGTTGAGTTCTTTAGAGACTAATCTTGCAAATTCTGGGGATTCTTAATCCCCATTGAGATCCTTGGGAGCTACAGTGTTTGAAACTTGTGACTGGGCCCTTAATTGTTAAGGTTCAATGTTTACTATAGAAGCAATTTTTATCCCCTTCTTACATGGACTCAATTAATTAAATTTTTGCTAATTTACATTTTTTAACTCAATTGTTTGAAATGCCTCATTCAGAACTTGTATGTATTTTATTTTCTTACTGATTGAATTCTTTTCCAACTGATACACACTGATAACTGTGTTTCTAATGGAGCTAGAAATTAACATACATTTTACTTATCTCTTTCCCTTGGTTGGTATCATTGATACTAGATCTGTTATTAAAAGTTTCTATTACAGTGGATTCTACAATCCTCAGCCATGGCTGAGGACACATGTACGAGGTGGTGTACAAACATAACATGTAAAATTTTGTTGTTTTTTTTAAATAAATCTTTCACTGGCAGAATGGTGGATTTCTTCTTTTCACAAAGGGGGATTTCCTTCCACTGTAACTTATTTTACTCTAACCTATTTGATAGACTCTCTGGTGTAGTTTGCTCCTTCTGAGCTATTTATATACAGAATATTTGGAGTTAATCTCACCTATGATCCTTGCTGGCTATTGTATTATACATACAATTAAATAGAATCAATAAGTAGTACATCAGATAACATTTTCATTATGTTCTGTAATGCAGTGATTTTGCAGCCTGAGTCAAGAATATAACAGTCATATCACTAAATTCTGTAATGAACATTCTGGCATGTGTTTTGTCCTTTTACATAAGTTTGTTTTTCTAAAACCTTAGTTTTTTAAAACCTTAGTTTAATCCGACATCAACAGAAATGTTCATATGATTGTTTTTTATTTCCCGTGTAAATAGTTTGGTAAAACAATCTCCTTCAGTGTTTGCAACCCAAATTTTGCAACTTGCAAATCCATGAAAATACGAAAGGGGAACTGACTAAAAATCAGGGATTGGCAAACTTTAGCCTGTTTCCGGCCCTTCCCCCGGAGCCTCAGCGTGCCGCATGGGTAGCGCTCTGGGGTGCAGAGCTGCGTGTTCCTCCATGAGAGCAGTGTGTTTGACTCCAGCTGGGCTACCAGACATATTCCTCTGAGCAGCATGATAAGGGCGCTGGGGCAGAGGAGTTGGATAAGAGGCAGGGAGTCCTGGGGGGCAGTCAGGGGTATAGGGAGCGGGGTGGGGAGGTGTTGGATGGGGCGGAGCTTCTGGGGGTGGTGGTCAGGGAACAGGGCAGGGGGGTTGGATAAGGGGACAAGGAGGCCCAGGTGTTTGTCAGGGGGTGGGGGTGTAGATAGGAGTCGGGGCAGTGAGGGGACAGGGAATGGAGGGGATTGGGTAGGGAGTTCTGGGGGGGGCAATTAGGGTGGGGTGGTCAGGGGACAAGGAGCAGGAGGGCTTAGATAGAGGAAGGGTCCTAGATAGGGTGGTTGGGACAGGGGTCTCTGAAGGGGGCTGTCAGGGGACAAGGAGTGCGGGGGAGTTGGATGGTTTGGGGATTCTGAGGGGAGCAGTCAGAGGGTGGGAAGTGGAAGGGGGTTGAATAAAGGCGGGGCCAGGCTGTTTGGGGAGGCACAGCCTTTGCTATCCAGCCCTCCCTACAGTTTTGCAACCCCAGTGTGGCCCTTGGGCCAAAAAGTTTGCCCACCCCAGCTATAAATGAAAGTTAAACTAAGGAGTGTATTTTCATTGTCCAAGTTGAAAGAAACATGAAAAGTAAACAGCAAAAAGGATGAAAGGGGAATTAAATTTTTAAAATTCTTTTAGTCTAAATAATCTGAGCTGCTAATAGCCTTGACAGATTGGAAATTTTTATTTTAAATATATATGTGATTAAGAAAAATTGTCCCTCTGTGATTTGATGCAGATGAATTGGAATGCTTACAGATAAGTCAATTTTGGACAGGGGGGTTAAGTTAATACTGGTTGTATGACTTTCGATTGTAGAATGCAGAGATTGCTGGTAATTGTTTGAAATGTCAAAGGTATCTGAATATTATAAAAAAAGAAAAGCACAGCAGGAAAAGTTAAGGCTTTAGGTATCTCAGCATAACAAGCTTGGATTTTTCTACAGCAACTGTTCAGAATCATTATGAAGCTGAAACTTAATGTGTAAAAATTGCTTGTTTATCTTTTGGTGGTTTTCTAAAATTTGCAGTACAATGTGGTATGTGCAAAGCTAAGCGCAACCCAAACCAAGTTCTTGACCATTTGCTAGTAGTACAGCTTAGAATGAGATCAGTTTGTGAAATTAAAACTTTTAATAGTATTAGCCCCTTTTGTTACGTCTTGCATAAAGATTTCCCCTTCTTACTAATGAGCAGGTAGACCACTTAATATTCTTCTTCTGGGTGACTTGTCATCTGAGCACCCTTCTTCTGGCCCCTTTTATTGGACAAATGTCTCATGTCTAGGTCATTGAAGGTGTTAATGACAAAAAGAAGTTTATGATGTGCAGTCATTGCAGTGTGTCAGCTGGAATATCAGAAGCTGAATTTGACAAGATGGCAGCAATAAAGTTTTCCATGTGTAGGCTTGAAGTAAAATGTAATTAGCCTTTATACACAGAACAAGGATCCATTGATGAATACAGCTGGTCTTTGTTTTCTTCTGTCATTGAGTGTGGGAGGTAAAAGTGTTCTTCTTCATGTTTATTAATGCAAGATTCCTTAGACAAATGGCAAGCACAGTTTAATATTTGTTGGAACACAGAGAGGCTTGCCAAAACAGTTGTGTAAGAGGATTTCAGAGTTTTCAGATTATAATCATGTCTGGGTTAAATAAATGAATGATTGCTCTGCCTTTTTCAATTAAAGAGGCACATCCTCTCTTGAAGCCTAATACTGATTTTGTTTTCAGTCTCACACGTTTCTATCAGCAAACCTGGATTTAACCAACACTAATAATGAGTTTGATCTGGAGATTTTATCAAAGCTGGAACAGAAAAAGCAAACTTGGATCTTGAGTTCCTGTCAAATTAAAGAAAAGCTTTTTTCCTAGTGAAAACAGACTTTTTGTCTGTGAAGGAAAAGAGACACTCTACATGTATTTCCTTTTGTTTTCTCCAGAACACACATTCTGCTCATATCCTCTTTCACTTCTGTTTTGGTGCTGCACACTCCAACAAGTGTTTCAGATTCCTAACCGAGTTGTTAATGCTCAGTCAGCCAAACTGCTGGAACACAGTTTTAAGTGAACTCCGGAGCCATCTCTTTGCTCTTACACCCCCAGAACATAAGTGAATTCCAACTGGGAAAGGACCTTCAGTTGTAACAAACCTACTGTGTGTGCTACATTACTGTTAACATGTGGGTTGTGGTGCCTTTGATGAAAGAAAATATCACTGAAATACCACACTCCTGGTAAATTCTAAATAGTCTTATGAGGATTTTAGATACTGTAGCTGTTCCTACAATAGGAAACTTCCATTAAAAATAAAATAAAACAAATTAGGAAGAGAAACTCACATCAACTGTACAGCCATGCTTCTTGTGCATGCCCATTTTGGTAGGTACTGTGCAAACGTCTCTGCCCTAACAAGCTTAAAGGGTATATTTAATTACAACATACAACAAGTGAATGAAGCCAGTAAATAAGTACAGAGGCATAGGAGAGGGAGGACAAAGTATTACTAGTACAAGTAAGTTTTCCATATTCACTAGCTGTGCATACTGTAGCTCACCCATTGCTTAGCAATCGTTAACTGACAATGTTATACAAGCATCATGGCAGATGGGAGCCTTAAGAATAAACCTGAAGGAGGATAAAGCAGTAGTGGCTTTACATGTAAGTAAAGGTTGCAAGACTGGGCCCTTAGCCAGAAAGCAGCAATATTTTTCCACTTTCCGTCCTTGGGAATTATCCTTCCCCAATATGGTGTTAATGAACTGGGGTTCAAATATTATAAAATAGGGACAAATTCTCTCATTTACGTTGGTGTGAAACCAGATTAGCTTTGTTGACTTTGGTAGAGGGGTTCAAAATTTACAGTGAAAACAGAATTTGTCCCTAAGTATTTAGTTTTGCACTTTTTTTTTTTTTTTAAGGAATTTTTCTCCTTTAAGTACCAGTGTTGTACTGATATCTCACTTCTCAAATGTTTGTCATTTTCCGGTTTGTTGGTGCTAGAAACCAGACTGAATTAAAAAACAGAAGTCTTGCTCCAGCATTACATAATTATTTTGATAGATGTTGTTAAATGTTGCTTCTCCCCATTGAACATGAAACACTGTAATTAGTATGACTGTGTTGTATGTGACATGAAATAGTTTCTCTTTGCTGTGCCTTTAAGGTCTTAAAATTTCCTACATCCTGTCCTCCTGCTGAGTCATTAACTTCTAATGCATGTCTCTGGAACTATTACCCTAGTTAAAATGATTTCCCTAAAAGCAGGGAATAAAGAGTTTCATAAGCTGTGTATGCTCTAGCCTTTTTGCCATAAAATTTCCTACAGATGCCACCACTGATGCATCCTCAACAGTGATAGTAATGGGAGGAAATAAAAGAGAGGAAAAGGCTAGCGTAGGTAAGACCATACAGTCCTCAAGGAAAGAATTTAAAGAAATAAGAGCACAACTGCACTAAACGTTACTGAACTCTAAATGGTTTTTGGAATTTGAGAGAGAGATTTATGAAAGTTTTAAACCATACTTCATGCAAAACTTACAAGGGTTTACAAGACCTACTTGGTAATTTGCTTAATGCATTAAACATTAGTGATGGGTGAAAATATTTTGGAAGTTTTGGTCAGACATTTCTGCAGTTGATTCAAACCTGGTTCTGTGAAATTGGGCTGAAAGTACAAACTGGCTTTTTTTTTTTTTTTTTTTTTTAGATCTTTGTTCTAAACTTACCATTTCCATTTAGCCTTGTAATGTTTTATTGACCTATTTGCTGCCTGTAATGGAGTTCTTCTCTGAATTACAGTATTACTAGGAAAAAAATTTTCACTAAGAGGGTGGTGAAGCACTGGAATGGGTTAGTTACCTAGGGAGGTGGTGGAATCTCCTTTCTTAAGAGGTTTTTAAGATCAGGCTTGACAAAGCCCTGGCTGGTTTAGTTGGAGATTGGTCCTGCTTTGAGCAGGGGGGGGTTGTTTGGACTAGAAGATGATCTCCTGAGGTCCCTTCCAACCCTGATATTCTATGATTCTATACTACTATATATGAACCCACCTTTATAAAGCACTCTGAGAGCTTAGTATAAATGTTGTCATTAGCCTCTGCTTTTGAATGGGGAAATTGAGGCCCAAAGAGATGAAGTGACATGCATAACGCCAACAAGTCTGCTCCTGGCTGGAGTCTTGAAATGGAGGGGAGGTAACATAATGGGATAAAAGTTTTCTGAATTTTAAAAAATCTACAATGTGAGCATTTTTGATAAATCTAAATAAAGAGGACATCATAATATTTGAAAATTACTACTGAAGTCAAGCTGTTTGGACTCTGTTAAATTCTTGTAACTAGTTTAATGTATGTACTCTTTTGATAGTGTAGACCCGAGCTAACTCTTGCAAGAGTTTCTTAAATATCTCTGTTGAAAATAATCAATTCTATTTTCTGGTATAATGTAAAAGGCAGTGAGTTTTTAGCAGTTTAGAAAGGAATTCAGACATTCAGGCACACCCCTGGCTGTTATCCTAGTTCATTTTCTTTATCCTGACATTTATAGAGGTCTTCAGATGGACGTATATATAGTTCTGTGCAGTCTGACCGCCCCTCTCCTCCAATTCGTTCTTTACTGCCTTTGGTCTAGGACAGAATCCTCAGCAGAGCCCACGTATCCTGTTCCCTCAGAAGTGCCGTAGCTGTTAGTTGTAGTGTAGTTAGTACTTTTCTTCTGCTGCTGCTCCTTTCCTCTATTGAAAAAAACAAACCAGAAGTCCTTGCTCTTTTTTGTTTTAGCTTTACCTTTACAGTTATTCCATAGCTTAGGTTTCCATTTCCCCGCTTCCCGCCCTTCCTGACCAGGAAGCATTGTCCCTAACCCTTATGCCCAGATCTCCTGGGTTTAAGAGGTGCATCTCTCACTGAGTCGATTTCCTGGTAACAGATGGCGATCTGCACCGTATTTGCTGGCTGGGAGAGTGACACATACCACAAAAATGTTCCCACTGCCATAGTTGGATGGCCAGGGCCAGAAAAGACCGGGACATTTGGTTAAAATTTCTCCTCTTGGGGAAATGGCTGCATCTGGCATTGGACCCGGGCGTGGACTCTCATATTATGAGGCCCTCATGCTCTGCCAGGTCATCTGCCGATGCTCATTCCCCATGTCCCTCTAAGGGAACATAATTTCTTTCTTGTTCTGATAAGAAGAAACAGACTTCCTCCTCACACTCTAAGGCACAGCCTGCCAGAACACCATTCTCTGCGAGATCAGTCGCCTCAGCATCCTCTAATGGGGGACATAGCTCCACAGCCCATCCAAGTATCATCGGCACAAAAGAACCCCTAATAGGGCAGACCTACAGCCCTTGGTACCATCTCTCAGCTCTGGAGTCCGAGACAGACCACCTGTGCATGGATTCAAGAGGGGATAAAGGAGTCTTAAACAGTATAGTCACCTGAGCTTGATTTTTTTTTTTCATGCTGTCATTTTAGCCACACATTGGAGGATAAGAGTCTAGTGTGTTTGTGTCTAAAGTAGCTAAAGTATAGTATGTCTTTGTAAGGAAATTTTTCCCTTTTAAACAAAGAAAGCACACAGTATCTGCCATGGTCCTTAGGGCATAGTTACTGCTCCACTTGAATAACAGGAAAAGATAATCTGAATAAATCCATGGATCATCATGAACAAACAGTTAATCTGTTTTCTATAGGAACCTATCTTGCGTGATATGCAGGTTTGCATATTTCTAATCAAAGCAAAGCCCTTTGTCAGGTACCATATTAAAGTGGCAAATGCTGCAATATACTTTTCCCTATCTAGCCAGGCATTTAATACATAATCTTTCTTAACATTTATTTGGTACTTTTCTAACACTTTGAAGACAGATTCCAGCTGCTTGTCCCACTCCTACATGGTGATTGTGTGGACAAACAAATGAGTACATCTTGTGTGTGGTATGCTTCCTAGTTTAATTGAAAAAGGTGACTGCTCAAAAATGGGAAGCAAGTAAAAAAAAAACAAAAAAACAAAAAAACCTTCCCTGTTCTGTGACCTTTTCGGGCTGTGAATTACAAAATCCAGAGCCCTGAAAACACATAGTGTCACTGTTCCCTTTATATTCCTTTACTTTCTGGAAAGTCACACATTTTCCATGAGTGCTAGAGGACCATCTTGATTATATGCAGACATTGGAGTGCTTCATAATACCATTTTGCAAATTCATCCCATGTTTCCATTTTGGTTTTATTTTTTATTTTTAGAGAACTCCTTGTTATCTGTCAATTGCTACATATCTGGCACAAAGCTTTTTAAGTTTCATTAGATATCAATATGCTGCTTCCTCATTGGTCTTTTTTTGTGTGTGTGTCTCATTAGTTATGACCATAAATGTACCTAATCCCTTCACTCCCTTTACATTTTGATACATGGTCTAAGATATCATATAGCCTCAGACCATAAAAACTAGCATGCATCTCTTATGTAGTTAGTAAAAAGAGTTATTGCACAAAATGCTGGTTTTATACTGTAACTTTCAAAGTATTGCACTACAGCCCTTACTGTATAAGGTCTGAAATTGAGAATTGTTGAGTATACTCACTGCTCCTGTTGACTTCAGGGTCTTAATCAGGGCCAGAGAAAGTAAATTCTACAACTGTCTTGATGATTTACAGATGAAAGCTTCAGCCTGATTTAGGAGTTTAAAACTTTTGAGATCATTAATTTCTCCATCTCACCCATATTTAACGAGCTTTTAAGGGGCAGTATAAACTTCTGTACCCTCCCACCCCCCCAAATTTTGTTGCTTTCCAAAATGCCATTGCTATTTTAGTTTTAACCCATCTTTCAGATGTTTGCAACCCAATTAAAGCAGCGAGGGAATTGCTCTTGTGGAAACATGTCGCTGGGGCATGAGTGTCCCTGCATGCCCAGAGGCAATCTGTCTGTACCTGTCTGGGTGAAGGAGGGATGGGCAATGTTCTAGTTAGTGAAAAGGAGGATTGTGTTGCCTTCAGATATTCAGCAGGTTATGGAGTAATATGTCCCAGCTACTACTTCAGAGTGGTCTGACAGTCACAGGGATGTGTCACATGGAGTGACCCAAAAATTACTTGTCATTTGCAGTAGTTTAACCCACCCACCCAAGTTCCTTATTCAAGGAGCAGCTGCAGAATTGAGAAGAGTGGGGGTAAAACATATGGCTGTACTTGGCACAGAAATAAAGCTTCAGGTCAGGGAGTAGCCTGTTTTATCTGCTTCAGAACCTTCTACTGGTCACAGGGACATGTCACTTGGTGTGAGCCAAGAAGTATTTTGTTTGTTACCTATTCAAATGAAGAGACAATTTCATCATGTAGGGTAGGAGTTTTATTTTTTCCACAAAAGATGATGTGAAATTAAACCACAAGTTGGTAAAATTTCTAAAAAAAAATATATATATATTTATCAAAGTATATTTTTTAAAAATCAGCCTTTTGAATAAGGAATGGTAACCACAAATTAGGAATATGAAACCAGCAACCAGTTTCAGTTATGTCTTGGTGTTTGGGAGGGAAGAATGTACTTACAAGTTGCAAATCTAATAATAATCTTATGTTTATCTAACATGACTCTCCAAAGAGAGATTTTTACAAATATTAATTCATTGCCTAGCACTGTGACAGTTCTCTATTTTATAGATTGGGGAACTGAGGCACATAGCTGTTGATTAGGCTCATAGAAGGGAGTTAGATCCCATAGAAGGGATCAGAAGTCATATCAGTAGATAAAGGTCATATCTCTGACTCTCCAGCTCTCTGCCTCTTTCTGTTATATAGCACTTCTCAAAGCTCAGTTTGAATGCTGACTAAAATTTGCTTGTAAATTTAAAGGTGGGGTTAACAACAATATGGTTTGTGTTAACAATATAGTGTGTGTTGACAGTAGCCCTTTAAAAGAATCCTTTGCTCAGTAGCTCTCAACATCTGATTAGCCAGAATTTTCTAATTTCATGATTTTTAGCAATGAAGGCTGGTGTTGCAAAATGCTGACTGTCAGCTTCTCTTCAGTCCTCTTTGCACATCAACAAGCCCTATACTTGTTTTGAAATGATTTTTGTTTAATTTTTCTTTTGGGTAGCCTTGAAGTTTAATATGTTAAATTCTTAGCCATTGCTTGATATTTATTTGCTACAGTTCTTTCAGCTCTGTTATATCTATTTGTTACACAGTGCTACTGTCTTAGTAAAGTTTTAAACAACTCATGCAACTGTGTAACTACAGAGTAACTAACTGTCTTATAAGATATAAATTCAGTCTTTATTGGAGATGCTTCTGCAAAAATGGGAACAGTTTATACAGTGTTATCCCACATGGCTGATAATGTAAAGGAAACTGGAGTCACACTGCAGAAAGACAACTATACCCTGCTTTGCCTTTCACTGTGTGTGTGTATGGGAATCTCTGTCTTATGTAAAACAAATGAAATGCTACGCCAAACAGCTGGCTCTGCAACCAGAGTGCCCAGGATCTTTGTTCAGGGCCATCGTTAAAAGATTTCACAAAACAGCCTTAAAAATGAAAAGTTTCCTTTCTGAGATAGAGATAATTGAACTCGTTGATTTGTTTCATGGTTTGTTTGCCCTTTCATTCCCTTCCTGAGGTGCTATTTGTTGAGGAATGTCTCCAATTGCCAGAAAGACAGTGGGGTGTCTAATATTTCCCCAGCAGCTCTGCTTTCAGCCAGAGCAGAGTATTGTGGCAAGCCTGCGATATGAATTTTTAATGCAGAACTTTATAACATAGCCCTTGCAGCACGGCTGCACTACTCTCTTGAGCTTTCAGATTTAATGCTCTGATGAACAGAGCACAGACTAGGGGCATTCTACATCAGTCAGAATTAACCCCTCAGTTACCAAATGTAGATCAGTTAATTTCCCTGAAGATTAACATAGAGTGTTGGAGAAAGGTTTCAAATAATGTGCTCCAAAAAGGTATCAGAATAACTTTGAATTTGATTCTTAAAATGTTGATCTATACTTCATACCTAGGCCTCCTTTTCTGATTACGGCGGTCTTCTAATGTTTGTTACTCTTTGTTACAGTAGGAGGGTGGTGAAGCACTGGAATGGGTTACCTAGGGAGGTGGAGGAATCTCCATCCTTAGAGGTATTTAAGGTCAGGCTTGACAAAGCCCTGGCTGGGATGATTTAGTTGGTGCTGGCCCTGCTTTGAGCAGGGGGTTGGACTAGAACCTTCTGAGGTCTCTTCCAACCCTAATCTTCTATGATTCTGTTCTGTCTGGGGTCCTGGCTCCCCACTCCTCACTGGGAACCTGAGAGCACTGAGTGTTCCCATTGGGAGCCAAGCACCTTATTTCCAGTCAGAGTTTGTCTAGCTTCAGCTTCCAGCCATTGGATCGTATTATGCCTTTCTCTACTAGATTGAAGAGCCCATTGTTAAGTATTTGTTCCCCACGTATGTACTTACAGTCTCTAATCCTGAGACCCTTTAGCCTTCTCTTGGTATCTTTAAGAGGCAGGAAGATGCAATTACTGACGTGGGAGGATAACTGGTTGATGTACCCTCTGCTGTCAGTTAGAATGTCCTAACACTGAACTACTGCACTAACAGGCAAACATTTTCAAACCTAGCCACTTAAAATTAGGCATCTACATCAATGTTTAGGCAACTAATTAAAGAGTGGCCTGATTTTGAAAGATACTAAGCCTCACTGGCTCCCATTGTCTGAAAATTTCAATCACTGTATTTATTTCACTTAATCTCAGAGATGAGAGTCCTCAACTTCTAGTGAAGTCAGGGTACTTTCCAGCATCTGTCTCTTTGTTTTCAGAGTGTTGTGACATCCCTAGAAGATGAGATGCACTAGAGGTACTGTATAATTCTATTCTACACAGATGACTTTGAAAAAACAAGAGGTGACCAAAGTCATGTTTGGGATGATGGAGCTACAAACTCTTGTCCACAGAATCCATGCAATTTAGTTAAAACTGTAGTCTTTAGGACTGACCTTTCACATCTTTTAGTGAAACCTTGCAATGAGAATGACATGTCTCACTGTGGTCTGATTTATGTTTGTGTCTCACACAAAAAAACAGTTGCTTTCGTCAGCAAAAACACCATATGCAAACTCAATGTAAATATAGGACTATTATTCAACAGAATTTTTGCCTCTTCTCTATAATAGGAAGTATAAATATATTGTAGGTCTGAGCTAGCAGAGCAGTTCCTTTTAGCTCAGTAGCGTAGAATTTACCAAAGAAAACAGGAGACCAGAATTTTATTCCTATTATTGACATATATTCCCTGTCAGTTCCCTCCTTCGTCATAGGCAATCTAGAGCTTTAATGCATTAATGCACTGTTTAGTAGCCACACCTCTTCCCCTGAGGCTCTGCCCCTGCCCACTCTTTTCTCTCTACCCTCCCGCATTGCGTGCTGCTTCTTTTCTTCTCACCCTCTACCCCCTGCCTGTGTCAGGAGGGACTTACCTGCGGAGCTAGGGTGGGAGTTGCAGGTGCCTGACAAAGGTAGGAGGCAGCGCAAGCTGAGTAAGGGCTGGAGCCGGCATTCGCAATAACTGGACTTTGGGTGTCCAGTCAGTAGATCTGACAGGATGCTGTCAGGTCCTTTTTTTCGACCGGACTGGGCACCTGGTAACCCTATTAGCACTCTGGAACTCCTGACCCTAGGCAAGAGGGAATGACCTGTGGTTCTATTTGTACAGAAAGATAAGTGATAATCTGCATTTGGGCATGTTTGAGCAAGGAAATATTATCAGTATTGTCACACATTTCAGACCCAGAGAGAACATGGACTTGTCATGTTTGCAGTGTGCACCTTTTCTGAACCAAGTGTTCAGATACACAATTTGTGAACAAAGATGCCTGTTTTTAACCTGCAAATGCTTCAGTATAGCTAACTTCTGTGTAGTGAAGTGCAAAAGAGTTTGTTTTATTTGAATAACATCACAAAGAAATAAATAATAATTTGAGAAAGACATTGTTTTGGGGGGAAAGGAATTATTCTCATGCTAAGATTTCATTAATTACTCTGGAAAAAGTGCTGATTGTGTTTTTCCTTTGAAGTGAGAGAGCTTTTCCAATAGCTCCTCTTATTATCCCCTCAACTACTGCACACTTACCCGACACAGTAGCACATCTCCAGGAGGAGTCAGATACAGACAGTGCATCTGGGTACAATGTAAAAGTTGTTAAGATGTTATACAGATAGTTTAAAGCTGACACCTATACATTACATCATAGAATCATAGAACTTGGAAGGACCTTGAGAGGTCATCAAATTCGATCCTCTGCAGTCAAGGTGGGACTAAGTATTATCTAAAGCATCCCTTACAGGTGTTTGTCTAACCTGCTCTCAGAAATCTCCACTGATGGAGATTCCACAACCAACTTAGGCAATTTATTTCAGTACTTAACCACCCTGACAGTTAAGTTTTCCCTAATGTCCAACCTAAACCACTCTTGCTGAAATTTTAAGCCCATTGCCTCTTGTCTTTCTCCTCAGAGGTTAAGGAGAACAATTTTTCTCCCTCCTCCTTGTAACAACCTTTTATGTTTCTCGAAAACCATTATGTCCCCTATCAGTTGTCTCTTCTCCAGAATAAATAAACCTAATTTTTTCAATCTTTCCTCATAGGTCATGTTTTCTAGATCTGAAATAATTTTTGTTGCTCTTCTCTGGACTTTCTCCAATTTGTCCATATCTTTCCTGAAATGTGGCACCGAGAACTGGACACAATACTCCAGCTGAGGCCTAATCAGCACAGAGTAGAGCGGAAGAATTACTTCTTGCATCTTGTTTACAACACTCCTGCTAATACATCCCAGAATGGTGTTTGCTTTTTTTGCAGCAGTGTTGCACTGTTGAGTCATATTTAGCTTGTGATTCACTATGACCCCCCAGATCCCTTTCTGCGGTACTCCTTCCCAGGCGGTCATTTCCCATTTTGGAAGTCTGATACCGTTATAAGGAATGACAGCACAGCTGAAAAAATTGAGTACCATGTCAGGAATTGGGTGACTCAGATTCTAGTCTCACTTCTGCTGTCTGACCTGCTGTGTTACCTTGGGCACAATACTTACTCTATGCCTCAGTTTCCCTGTTTTCAAAAAAAAAGTCACCAATTTCCGTAAGTCTGTTTGAGATCTATGGATGACAATTGTGGCCGTGTACCAAGGTTATCACTATAATAAAATTAACTTATTTTAAGACTGTACAATTTCTTTTTGGTAAGGGGAAGATTTGTGTGGCCCTTGATATTGGCCTAATGTTTTAAAAAGCTCTACAAACACTATCTTCATAACAGTGCATATGTGCAGAATTGCTCTTTTCAAATATACACGAAAGGTATGGGTCCTTTTATTGTTTACTGATTTAAACTTGAAATGATGGACTAGAAGCTTCCCTTTGACCTTAAAAAAGACACAACAAAACCAAACAAACATCACTAAGGTGTGATAAGCACAAATACAATTGAAAATGAAGAAAAAATAAACATTAGCATAAATCATATTTGTGGACATGGTTTCAGTGTTCTTTAACAAGAAAACAATGTGTGCGCACACAAAAGGCATGTAAAAGTACTTACAGCAACAGCAAATTTTGTATGATTTTTGCTAAACTAATTATTTAAATTTGTAGCTAATTAGATACTTTTCCAGTAATCTCACTTTGGACACAACCAGCTATCTTAAAATGGAACCAAAACTAGATCATAACATATTTCAGTTTTTATCAAAATATTGGAAATATAGCCTAGGGAATCCTTTAAATATAGGATTAGAATTAAAAAACAACCTTATTTATCACTCAGGATTTTTTTTTCTTATTCCCTGAACAATTATAGTGATATGATAACGTTTATGACCTAGCCATAAATGTATTTGGAGTTCTCTATTTACATACTATTGGTCTTTCAGCACCTTAGCAAATTGACACATTGTTTCATAGTTTTCCTGTTGCCAACCACACAAGTAACATCACACGCAGCTTTGCTCAAGATCATATTCCTTTCAGCATATTTTACGCAACAGCTGCCCTTTCTTGCAAGGGATGTTGCTTCCTTCGCCATCTACTCTTATTGGCTCTTTTTTGTAGACACACACATGTTTTTCTTGTTTATTTTTAAATGTTAGACACACAAGGGAACTGAAGAGGAATGGTCCATCTGTTAGTACTCTAGGATTCAAGATGTGCATTTGCAAAGTTGATCACCATCCTGCATAACTTTTGTTTTCAGGTGGTCTGGGGGTCTCTGTTAAACTGCGAGCAGCCTTGACTGCAGCATCCTAACTCAGTGAACCAGCTCCAGAAACCTGATTCAGGCCTGGATTGACAAATTCTTAGTCATTCCTTCAAGTATCCAAAACCACCTAAGATCCTGCTGTCACCAATGAGTTTGTTGTACCAGTGTCCAGTGACCTGTTCAGGGAACAAGAAGAAGATACTCCCTTCTCATTTTTTCACCCTAAAATTTGTTTCATGGCATAAATCAGTCCTTGGTTTAATCATTGCTTTCCTAATGCCCCATTGCTTCTGGATTCTCCTTTGCAATAAAGTTAACTGTTAAATTAAAGTTAAGTACAGTTGCAATAAAAACTAATATCATTATGGAGTATATTAACCGGAGTGCTGATTGGACTAACACCTGTCAGGGATTGTCTGTCTAGGTTTACTTAGTTCTGCCTCAGCACAGAGGCTGGACTTGATGGCTTCTCAAGTCCCTTCATGCTGTAGATTTCTGTGATTCTTCAAACTAAGAGGGAAGAGACACTTTGGGACATTACAACCTGGCTTGAATTAGCCTTTTAGTCCCTTTTCTGAAAATATGCCTTCATAAGTTTTATATAATTTTAAATATATATACTATTGTAGTATGTTGAGCCAGGTTAACTCAATAGGAAACCACTTCTGTATCAGGACATACTGCAGACAATAGCTATACTTTCAGTCTTCTTGACTGAAAGGCAGAAGCCACTAAACAGCAGTTTGAACTATTTTTGGTTACATAAGATCTCCCTCTGTCTGTACGGTGCTGAAATAATCTAATTTCCTGGCAAAGTAGTAGAAGTTAATGTTATTAATCAAAAACGCACTTAAGTTGTGATACAGATAACTTGTTTCTTGAGGGAGGTCATTGATTAATTCTGTCGCTATCATCTTCACTGATGCTGTGGCATGTAACTGATCAAATCAGGAGTGAGAAAAGTTGGATGGACAAGGAGCTCTGACTCAGGAGTTCAGTATTAAAAGGACTTTGTGTGATGACCCTGAATGGTTGCGAAACCTTGTTCCTTTCTCTTGTTTTTCTTGTAAAAATTCTTCTTCAAATAAGGTCCCTAGGGGCTCTCCACTTCCGGAGTGTGTGCACGTCTTTTGCCCTCATTGCAGATTTTTGGTAGCAGAGCCCATTCACCCCATGCATGCATCCTTCCTATCCTCTTGTTCTGTACTGAGGGTATACTGAGCTATGATGCATGAACCATCTTCAGTTTTTTCTCAACTGCTTCGGCCTAAGGTGGAGCATTTACTAGTGCCGCCTTATGTATGTAGCTACCCTGTTTGTACTTTATAGTGTACTTAATCTTTAATTAGTACTAATATATTAGTGTCAATTGTTGTAGTTTTTATTGGAATTTTTTTTCTAGAGGCTTCTAGTTTCTTCTTCCTCCTGCCCTCCTTTACCGGTGGAAATTTCCTTCCTTGAAGGAGCTCCTTGGGGCACGACTAAATCCCCAGGGTTCAAGCATTCCCTCACTTGATGGGAATCCTTCCCAGTTAGTGATGGCCATTCGCACTTGGGGATACTCAAGTGCTATCCAAAGGCAAGATCTGTACAGATTCAAGAGTTGTTTTAGGAGAGACAGAGAGAGAAAGCTTTGACTCCTCATAATGGAAAGCGCTCTCTGACTTGTGTCTGACCCAAGCCCAGGTACTCCTCTGATCAGTTTTCAAGTGACTACAGCACACAGCCACAGCACGTCGACATCTGTAGCTTGATCACCTTCCAGATTTTTGTGAGATAGTTTTGCAGTGAGAGTGCCAAATCTCCTGTCAAGAGGAGCTCTAAATCTCCTCAGAAAGAAGCTGGTCTTGCAAGACCTGCTGTACTCGAGACCTTGCACCCCATGCAGTGTACCGCTGAGGCTTCAAGTGGTCTTGGTACCAAGAGTCCCACTATAATTAAACCCTTGAGTACATCTAAACCCCATAAAACCCAGTGTTTGGTACCAGAGCATATCTCAGTAAAATCTAAGCACAACCAAGATGCTAGGGATTCCAAAGACTCTGCACTAAGGAAGAAGGCACTGACTGTGTCCTCCACTTCTCCACTTCCTCATTGTTGCCTATGGTAACCAGATCCATCAGTGAACCAGTACTGGCACATTCTGTGCCACCCTGAATGTAGCAGGCTTCTACTGCTCAGACTCATTAGGTTTCCACAGAGATACCTCCATTGCCACAGAAATGCAGATTCTTTTAACTCCCAATTTGTATCCACAGTTACTTCGATTATCAACCCAAATCTGACTCCTCTGGAGCCTTCTCATTAAGGTTGCTTCCACTTTGAGCCATTCCTCATTCCCTTTGGTGTAACCAACATTGGTGCCTCCCTCCTTTTCTTAAGGCCCTCCTTAATAGCCACTTTGGGATGTTGGGGCAGACTACTGTCACAGTTCTCCAAGGCACCTAGCTCTCAGATTAGCATTCAGAGACTGTACTCTCCTGTCCTATCCATCCCCCACATCATCCCAACCAAAGGAGCAAGAAATAAGAGCTGATGAGGTGGCAGTGCCTCAGAAAAATATTTCTTCATCCTCCCTGGAGGAGGCAGTTATTGCTCCCCACCCCTTTACTACAGTTACTGTATTTAATATAAGAAATACCACATCTCACATAGCACTGAGTGGGTTTTATGCATAAATACTCACTTTTAAATGGTGAACACTGGGTATAGTTTTACTTTGGATCTAAAACACACATACCCTTTTTGTTACACAGTTTAGCTTTTGGATTAGGTAAATGACATTCCTTTGGATGTCCCGGACTGCTTTACACCTGCGAGTGAAAGCTACGAGGTCCCTGGAAAGAAATGAACACAGTTAAAGGGGCCAGCAAGTCTGGCCTCATCTTCTCTGTTTGTATAACACTTCAAAAGCAAAGAAGGGATGGCTGAATTACTGATTTACTACATATCCCCATAAAAGGAGCTTAGCGTAGGGAAAATCCAAAGAGAAAAGACTGGATATACTATAGTTGAAACCATGTTTATTGCATTAATTCCTTTACAAGAAGAGCACTAGATCTGTTCTTGCAAATGGCCTCTTAACTTGCTGTCAGTATATCCATGTGATGGTACATCCTGTAAATAAATGTTGAGCTATTATAGAGTAGTATCGTACTCTAGAGTGAGGAAATCCCTCATTTTACTATTTTTATGATGCTTGAAGCTACCATACTTTCACCTTCAAGCAACGTAAGAAATCCTAATTACTGCTTCTAATATTGTTAATATTAAGATGACTCTATTAAGCATGTTTGTGTCCAAGACACAAATAAAAATAGTCTCCCTCTCAAGAAACAACCTTGGACCCGATCCTGTAGTTGATTCTGCATAGGCAGACCCTCCTGCATACACAGATAGACTCTCATCCAATGAGAGGTGCTTGGCCTGGACACAAAGAACTGCACATATGTATCCTCATTTGCCTGTTAATAATCCAAATACCTCTTTTCTGGCCTTAAAACTTAATTGCTACTAAAGTCAGAACACACATTTCAAGTGTGTCCCGTTCCCCCGCACCCCCAAATCCTGTAAACAAATCTGTATCATCCTGTTTCCTTTCTCTATCTGCAAGAGTTTTTACATTTAAAAAATGTAATCTGCATTCGTTGAAAAAGATTGACATCACCGTATCATTTTGACTTAGTAGAAACTTTTACCAAATTCTCATGGGATAGAATACAGTTTACAACTGGATCTCTAGTTCAGTGGAGTGCTGAACCTATTTGTGTTAACTGGTACAAAAAAGTAATCAAAAGGTTCCATACTGCAGTTTACAACAGCAACCTACAGTTCAGCCTGCAGCTATTTTGCTGTTACAGTATTTTAAAGGTTAAACAACTGTGGAAAGAGAACTAGAGAATCTGAAATGTGTTCCCGAAAATAAAATTGGAAAAGGTTAAATTGGAAAAAATAGCACCATCACCACAGGGAGCATTTGCAATAGGATCTGGACTTAGTGTTGCCTGTAAGGGATGATTATTTTGGAATAAATAGTTTTCATATATACAGCTATTATGTATGCCATACCTTTGACTCTCTCATAATCCTCCAATGTCTGGAAACTTCAAGAGGAAAAGTGTTGACTCTTCTTGGTTACATGAATTCACTGCTATTATATTGTCAAGGTAGGTGTTTGGTTTTTTTAAGAACCAGAAGCTAAACTTATATTAACTAGATCCTCGGCTGGTATAAACTGGCTGCAGTAAAGAATTCAATGGAGCTATGCTGATTTATAGTAGGTGAGGACCTGGCCCATGCAAATCTAAGGGTTGGAGAAAAGCACTCCTACGAACAGCCTTCTATCGAGCTCTCCTTTCCTGTGCTTAGCCACTATCTGAGGCAAATCCAAGTGGTTTTATGGGTCCTCACTCTTTTCATTCAATGGCCACAAGATTCCTCTCTACTTCAAATGAATCTTGTCTAATAATAAGTTAGTAGCTGTTGTTGATGAGATTGTGATAGCTACCTTTTTCCTTTCTCCTTCTTTGTGCATCCTCTTCATCTCGGCCTCTTCTTTTTTTTGCCTCCTTTTCTCTGCTCAGTTTCTTTTCCGAAAACAAATCCTCCACCATTATTTTTATAAGTTTCTAAAGTTTCTATAAGTTTTTAAAAATTTCCAACACCATACAAGATCACAACATCCTGGGGGAAATCCTGGCCCCATTAAAGGCAATGGGAGTTTTGTAATTTGTCACTATATTAAAGACATAGCAGTCAATCCAGCAAGGTACTTGGACCCCTTGACCCTGAGCCAGCAAAATGTTTGCTCAGTCAAATCTGTATTTACCAAGCAAACGACAATATTTGTAAATTTTTCAAGAGTGAGGTAAATTCTAAGCGGGAAGTTATAGTAAATGAATTGAAATCTAGAGCAACTGACAATAAATAAAATCAGTTTACAGAAATGTAATCATTACAGTAAGACTGCTAATTCCTGGGAACATAGATACTTTATTTTTTAAATATGATTCATGTTTTTAATCAAATAATACTGTCTAATATGATTGTATTTTGAAAGATCAGCTGTCACAAAACACATTTCCACCTGGATTTTTTTTACCTGCTATTGTTACAAGGAATAGTTAAGATTACTGTAATGGAAATATTGCAGAAACTGATTTTTCTTAATTCTTTCTGTTTGCGTGTTATCTGCATTTGACAACATTTTTGGATAGTCACTTTCCTCTCTTCTGTAGCCAATCAGTTTCTCATCTTGTTTGTATAGATTTTTCTTGCTGGAACCTGGGGATGAAAAACAGCTAGAAATTGGCAAATGATAGGTGTAGAACCTGACACTGCTTTAATTCATGTTTTGAACTAGAAAAGATTTTAAGTAGAGTATCATTTTTAATTTGTGCAAAGTTAAATTTTTAACAGTGCAAAGTCCTACAGACTGGATAAGTTTTTACACCTTGCCTTCAACACTTGTAAAAACTGCCTTATCTCTAAATATTGATTAATAAATTTGAATAATCCTTTTATTTGGTATGCTTTATTGAAATGAATTTTAAATAGCTTGTTTTCAAAGGAATCCCTTAACTCCAAAGGTTTCTTCAGTGAGTTTTATTAGCATTTCTATTTCACTGTACTTTTTAACCAAAATACACATTTATTAAAAAACAAAATGAAACAGGCAGTCAGGAAATTTGATGTCCCAAAATAAATTGGTTTATGTCACCATTATCTAAGAGGGTGTTATGAACATAATAAAGCTAAAGTTATCTTGGACAATTACTTGGTAAACCACCTTAGTCAATACATTATGGTATCAGTGTAACCAGATATGTCATCCTAGTGGAAGACTGTAGCCTATATTTACGGAATGGATGATCTCAATCTGATAAACTCTTTTTATCTCTATGATCCTGAAGCAAGATCCATATCTGATGGGATTTTGCTTACAGTATTAAGTACCTATTACATATGACATTTATAAGATAGTGCTATCTAGAAACCCAGTACTGCAATTAAAAAAGAAACCTTCACTGTTTTTTTTTTTACAAAGAGAGCAGTTTCTCTGCTTCCTAGCTCAAGGAAAAAATATGCTTTTTAGCTGGCACTCTGGCTAGTCATAGCACTCTGTTCTGCAAGAAGCTTTTCAGTGACTGTACAGCTAGGATAATCATAAGATATTCTATTATGTATATGTACATACAGAACATATATGGGGTGTGAGGGAGAGGCTAGCTAAGGTTACCAAGTATGAATGGAAAATTCTTGTAAAGGAGTATGTAATGTGTTTCAAAGCAGAGGTGAGATGATGAGTATACTGACAAGGGGAGGAGTTAATCTAGGAGATATTGAAGTACTTAAATCAAATGATGGGGAAGCAACTAGAGAATAATAAAAAGGTGGTTGATTTCTGATGCTTGTATGCTTAAGAAGCAATGACAGCATCATCAAATATAGCTATAGAATGGACCCCAAAGAATCAAACCGAATAAGATTACATTGGATATAATATTTAATACTGGTGCCATCTTAATGTTTTTAACAAGACTGATGATTTCCCACATCTTACCAGCAGACTATAACTCTGTTTTGTATAATTGCTACTACATTGTTATATGTTGTAGGATGGTTAGATAAACAGGAAGACCACTGAGGAATGGAAAACAAAACAGAAATAATCAAACATGTTTATCACTGGAACAATAAGATGGCTCCAATGGCAGACACCAAATGAATTATGCAATACATAACTTAATTTTCTGGGGCACAGATGTTTCTTTTTTCCTGTATGAAGATGACTGAACTTTGAAAGACAGTTGCAGGCAGTCTTTGATTGCTCTGTGGCTCACATGCTTGAGTATGACTTGCATTTTAGTTGCTTTGTACATGCTGTTGCTTTATCGCACATAGAAAATTGACACCATATTGGGCTGCTCAAGGCCAAGCCAAGAGTAATTCCATAATTTTGATATGCTTTGCGTTTAAATGAGGGAGAAGAAAAATTGCTGGTATTTGAATTCTGCAGCATTATTAAATCAGTGAAAGATGGAAGAAAGGAGTTGTAAAAAACCCTCTCAATTTATAGTTGGAAACAGTAGATTTATTGTCTGACATCTGTTTTAATGATTAATGCTATATAGCTTTAATGTGATGATTATGTAAATGAGGGGTGAATTGTGGTGCACTGCTGAACAGTCATTTAACACTTCAGTTCTTCTTTGAATATTGTTCATGTAGATCCTGGAATCTTTTAACCATCAGTGTTTGGTGGGACTCTGCATGTATCCTGTACATTCTCACATCCCTTACGCTGAGGGTATAAAAGGCAGAACAGCCTCAGCTGCTACTCTTTCCTTCTGGGCAGGAGTAAGCCTGAGATTTGAGACACATTTCTACTTTGCTGCTAATAGAACCTGATTTGTCTCCCCCACAACCCTCCTTTTAGTTCCTTAATTCTAAGGGTTCGGATTAAGGTATTCCAGGACAAAACTCAGGTGATATTGATAGCTGCAGCCTGGGCATGTCATGTATTCCCATCTAATGCATCAATTGATCAGTCCCTCTGTTCCTCTTTTTGGACCTACTGAACATCATCTGACAGAGGCAAGGCCTGATGCTTCCCAGACTCAGAGTCCATACATTTTAAGAGCATAAAATCTTGCTGATTTTATTTTGTGAATAGATCCCATTCATCATCTGTGCAAGAGGTTTTGATTCAAAGCAGGAAAGCTTCCACGAAAAAAAATATATCAAGCAAAGAGGAAACGCTTCCCTTTGTAATCTATTCAGAATCATGTTCAACTTTTGGTTTCTTCTATTTTGGGCTAGTTATTGTCATTAAAATGTGTGGCTTTTGGTTAGGTTGGTTGGAGTCCATTTAGCCTTTGTATCAGTATACTATGCACCCACTGACGATCATCCAATTCCCCCCCGCATCCCACTGTTTATACATTTTTTTAAAAACATGATTAATGGGTTTCTACCAACGAGGAAGCTATTCTCTACCAGAGACTTGAATGGGATACTTGCTGCTTTGAAAGACTCTCCTTCTCAGCCTATGTATCACCTTCCTGATAAAATAGTCATTTTAATCCCCATCATCTTGGCTTGTAGAGCTTTAATGGTTGAAAAGCCATGTACAGTATTTCATAAGGACTAGTAACTCTCACAGATCACCTGAAATTTCTACCGAAAATTGCTTGATTTTTTTTTTCCTATAAACCAATTTATTCACCTACTGATATTTTTTCCTAAATACTCATTACTTTGTTGAAGAGTCCATGCTCCACACACTAGATATGCTAAGGGCTACGTCTTTTTCCTTTCCAGGACAAATTCTTTCAGCAATCATATCAGCTTTTCATGGTCTTTTATCAGTCTAAGTCTGTTCCCTCAAAAAGTGTGTTCAAATGGGGTAGAGACTGCATTAAAATGTCTTGCTCTTTGAATACACTACCCATTCCCTCTCAGTTAGTTCACATTCTGTGTGAGTAACTTGTTTAAGAGAATCCCTGTTCTTGAAATTTGTAGAACAGCTGACAAGAGTTCAGTGCATTGGCTCAGCTTCTAGATCAGATGCACAGCTTAGCAGGACAGTTCTACAGTCATTTAGATAGGGACTCCAGTCACCCATGTCCTAATGGGATAACGTCTAGCTATTCTCAATGGACAAATACTTAGAGATGTTACTTACTTTACATTAACTGGGGTTATTCAGGTTGCTTTTGTCCCTATGGCTCTCACACCCCATCCTCCTTCCCAGTATTATGGAGTCCTTACCTGGATTTGTTAGTGAAGAAGTTGAGGCAATTGGGGCTGCTCTGCCTTTTTACCCTCACTGTAGTGGGCTCACGAGTTGTCAGACACATAGATGAACATCATTTGTTGGAGAAAAGTCAACATGGTTTTTGTAAAGGGAAATCATGCCTCAGGAATCTACTAGAATTCTTTAAGAGGGTCAACAAGCATGTGAAGAAGTGGGATCCAATGGATATAGTGTACCTTAGGGGCAAGGAAAGCGTGCTGGGAAACGCAGACTGGGGGGAGCTGCAACCTGCATGGTGCAGGGACCCTCCAGCCCTAGCTACCAGCTGCATAGGACAGGGACTAGCCTCTCTTTCAGCAGCTGATGTAGCTGCTCCAGCAAAAACTGCAAGCCTGGTCCAGCAGTTAGGACAGCAGAGCCTGGGGCCAGTACAGACGCTCCGTCTGTACTGCCAGCGGAGGTGCAAATCCTTCCTCGAGGAGGTGGTGTCATACCAGCTGGAATTCGTGCACTAAAAATAGTGTGTTGCGGGAAGGGCTGGCTGCCTCAGCACAAATCCATCCAAGACACTGGGTAACCCCCTGAGGTGGGTTCATCAAAGCTGCTATATGGTTCTGCTGGCAGACTCGCTGTCTACAGACTCTGGAAGGCTCTGGGCTCCATCTTGGCTGTCATGGGGCAGCCATATGAAGAGATAAAGAAGACTGGGACTTTTTAGCTTGGAAAAGAAGTGTCTTGGGGTGATATGATAAAGGTCTATAAAATCATGACTGGTGTGGAGAAAGTAAATAAGGAAGTGTTGTTTACTCCTTCTCATAACACAAGAGCTAGGGGTTCATCAAATGAAATTAATAGGCAGCAGGTTTAAAACAAAGTATTTTTTCATACAACGTGCAGTCAACATGTGGAACTCCTTGCCGGAAGATGTTGTGAAAACCAAGACTATAACAGGATTCAAAAAAGAGCTAGATAAGTTCCTGGAGGATAGGTCTATCAACGGCTATTAGCAAGGATGAGCAGGGGTTGTGTCCCTAAACTCAGTTTGCCGGAAGCTGGGAATGGCCGACAGGATGGATCACTTGATGATTACCTGTTCTGTTCATTCCCTCTGGGGTGCCTGGCATTGGCCACTGTCAGAAGACAAGATACTGGGCTCGATGGTCCTTTGGTCTGATCCAGTGTGTCTACTCTTATGAGTTACAGGGTGCTTGCACAGCCCGAACAGACAATGCTGCAAAACGATTCCAGGCTCACATGTACAAGTCACACATGCCTACACTATAGTCAAAACCTTGTGTTCTTGTGGCAAGATAGACCTGTGTTCTGTGGCAGATCTCTGCATTGTGTGTCATTCTGGTGAAGCTATATGGAAATCAATGGCAGCTTCATTTAAATATTTTTTTAAAAGTTTTCTTAATTGACTCAATATAACAATGAATAAAGCAGTAATCACTGCCTTTATGTTAAGATTAAATTAAACTGATTTTATTCTGATCCCACATTTTCATTTTCAGGGCGTTCTAGATTCAGGGACAGGAGAAATGTGAGTGAGGCAGTTGTTTATCCCAGGATCACACATGAGTTGGGTGTGTCTTCTAAAATGGTCAGCAATGAAAAAACTGTTGATGTTAAATTGTTTTTCTTTTAGAGTTCACAGCCCATTGAGCTAAATAGGGCAGTTCACACCTCTCTTAGCATTTTGTTTGAAGCTATCTTCAGATCCAGGAGTATAATCAATTCATAGTTTCTATGGTTATTTAACCTTTAAATTTAAACTCTTAAGTTTCTTACCAGATTTTAAGTTAAAACCTAGGGGACCCGATTCTGCCCCCCTTAGGTTGGTTGAGTAGTATTGTGATTATTGAATAGTTCCATTGAAATAAATGGAACTGTTGAAAGAGTTTACTCAAAGTGAGCAAACGTGGCAGAAACTAGCCCATACAGAGTGCACTGGAATGACCTTTGTGGTTCTGATTCAGTGAGCTATTTTCTAGACCAAAATGGAATCATCCACTGCCTTGAAGGCTGAGCATTACACAGTGCCTTGTAAGTAATAAATAAATGAAAGCTTGTTTTTATAAGTGCATAAAAAGGTGAGAGAACTTGCATTTTTTAATAATAAATACTGTTGCTCAGCAAACAATGTACATCGCTATTAGCGACTTTCAGAAATAAGTGATTGTAGACTGTTGGAGTGCCAGCTATTGATGTGGTGGTTAAGCTTTTAAAATGAAAAGAGTGAATTCTTTAGAAGGTTCTTCTGAATGCTGTTGACACTTGCTCTTGGAAAGAGCATACAGTAATTTAATTTATTACTGTACTTAAATACAATATTTATGGTTACAGCACAGCCTCACTAGGTGTTCAGATTGCTACACTAGAGATGTTTATTTTGAAGTTCTTGGGAATTTGCATCTTTTTATTGCATGTATACAGAATTATGAGGTAGAAAAGCAAGCTAGGGCAAATACCTGTGTGAAAGGGAGAAAGAAGTACACGCCAAAATTAGTCAGGTGGTATATAGCTGAATATAAGGACAAAGTTGCCCTTAGATACAGGTGGACACTTCCCACTCTAATCTGTGAGATAGTGTATCTGCGGGCAGAACTTGAATCACTATTTTTAGAGTCCTGCGCCCTTGTTTAACCTGTTGTACATGACTGTCCACATCAGTGCTATGGTAGGTCTCTTAAATTCTGTCCCAAATATGCTTTAAAATACTGGGATTTATCGTTCTTTGTAATTAGATATCGTGATTGTCCTAAAAAAGTTCAAACACCTTGTCTTCACCTGTCAGACATTTCATTCAGCTCCAGCTTACATCTTTGCTTTCCCTTTTACTTCCACTCCCTTTTCTTGTCCCAAGCCTCTCTCCTGCCTCTCAGTTTTGTATTCCCCTCTGACAATGTTCCTTATGTTTGGAATATTCTCCCTGTTCTCATGTACCAGACAACCTTTCCTCCTCCTTAAAATACATTTCTTCAGCAAAGTCTTTAAGAAATGACCAGTGCTGGACTCTTATGCCACCTCCAACTCATGCCAGCATATCATGCTCTGTATCTGTCTGAACCAACAGAGTCCTGTGGCACCTTAAAGACTAACTAAAGTATTAGAGCATAAGCTTTCGTGGGCTAATACCCACTTCGTCGGATGCATGCAGTGGACTTATGCTCTAATACTTTAGTTAGTCTTTAAGGTGCCACAGGACTCTTTGTTACTTCTGCAATCCCAGACTAACACAGCTATCCCTCTGATTCTATGTCTGAACTGTTATGTCTGTCTAGATTGTAATCTTGAAGGCAGGGACTGTCATCTACTTATGTTTGGAGCCAGAAATCTTGTTCGCTTTCAATGAATGACAATAATAATAACAAAATCTCTCTCTTGTTACACTGAAGTTTTCTTTTAAGAGCAGGAAAGATTTTTTTCCTAAAGTGAGATAAAACAGTTTCTTCAGTGTTTTAACTTGACGTCTTCCATCTGACACATCAATGGAGATGCCTGATTTGATCATTTGAATGTTCTGGTACTTATCTTGTTAAGAGGCACTGTTTTTCATATGAAAATCCCTTTCTAAAAATAGTTTCATTTTAATGTGTGGGTTAGTAGTGGGAACTGACTTTTCAGGCCTGATGCTAAAAAAAGAGATTTCTATTTCGAAACTGGCATAAAGGATAAAAGTAATCACAGGCTCATATAATCCCTTCAAGTTCATCATGTCATTGGTACCTAAACACTTGGAACTACTTTTGTCCCAAGGGAAAATATATAGTCCAGTAAATAATGCATATTAATAATTCAGAACATCTTGTGCATGTCTTCTTCCCAGTATAACAGTTCATCAGCTCATGCCAAAAGAAAAAAGATTGCACCGCAAAACACATGTTGGTCTGTTTTCCATATCATCCAAAGGAGACCTCAACAGGCAATTCTTGGAGCTCCTATGAATATTAGAAATAAGGAATATAGTTTTAAACAATTGCATTATTGCAACCCCTCTCCTAGCCCAGACCCAAGCAAATAAATGGGCCTTACTGTATGCCCAATAGGAAAACAAATGCCGACTGTTTTGCATCAGCAGGAGGGAATCCCAGTCTAAAAGCCTTCACTAATGATGCCCTTCTACCAGCCCCTGCCCCCCTCAAAAAAAGGATTTTTACGTAAAACAGAGACCACGTTTATTCTCATGCTGTAGGGCTCTGATCCTACAACTACATCCAAGTGGGCAGAGTCCTATGGAAATCAGTGGGGCTCCATGAGTTTGCATGTGTAGAGATAGTTGTCTAAGGTAGCCAGCACCCAATACATGTATATGAATTGTTTGATTGGACTGCTTTTCCTTGACTAACTGCTTATATTTCTGTAACACTTTCAGTCTTATCAATTTTTGTAAAATGTATTATGGGCCTGACTCTAAACTAACAATACTGTCTGATACTTTTTTTTAAGAAAAATCTAAATATGGATTTACCCTTACTGGTGTCTCATTTCTTGAAAAATTTAAATGAAAATTTAAAAAGAGGAAAATTGCTATAAATGTTAAAATATGGTCAAAAACGTAAAGTAAGGAAACTTAGATGTAAATTTGAAACTTTGCTATTTACTTCTTTCACTTTGCCCAGGTATTGCAGCACTTCCGGTACAGAATGTAAAATGGCCAGATGTTTGGAGACTGCTATGATATTTAGATACCCCAGAAGAACTGAAGCACGTTCAACCTTAATCTTTTTTTTCAGTATTTTTAATATTTTCATGATTCAGAGGCCAAAAATATAACCTTTTGAGTAATCTGTTCTAAGTACTGTAAAATTGTTTTGCTTTACTTCTTAAAGTTTGCAACCAACTACTTTTAGATAAAATGTATAATGGTAGTGACCCTAAAGCAGCAAATTGATGCAAATATTTTTTCATGATCTTACATGCCTAGTAGGTAAGAAGGAAGTACATACCTGTATGCACAAATGAGATCCAAAAATAGAACTAATATGTCAAAACTTTGGTCTTTCAGACTTAACTGTGTCCTTTTTAAATATTTCAATCTGGTATTTTTCTATGTGAATGTTAAAAATTGCATGATAGACTGAAAACACACGACCTAGAGGCTCTTCTTCACATATAGTAACGGTGCTTATGCTCTCTTGTTTTTCCAGGGCTGATGAAATTGAGATTATCATGACGGACCTTGAACGAGCAAATCAGGTAGGATTTTTAAAACAAGTTTTACTCATAACATTTAAAAAACTGTTGATTTTGACTTTTATCGTTCACTTCTCTGGTGGTCTCATGAGGGTTCTCGTGTCCTATCCATGTTTAGCAGTCCAAGCTTATTATTTTGTGTGGCTGTGACAGCTGCAAATATTATGAGGGAAACTCTCTAATGGCTTTTTCTGCAATATAGTAATATATATATAGTAATGGATGCTATTTACAAGCAAACTTACTTTTTTAGTTTTTTTTAAAATCCATTTTGTTTTTAAAATGCCTCAAATGTTTGCCACAACATGAGACATGCCCATAGATGGTGACTTGCTTAATCCAAGATGTACCTCGGTTGTTTTTCCAGTGTTGTTGTAGCTGTGTTGGTCCCAGGATATGTGAGACACAGGGTGGGGAAGGTAATATCTTTTATTGGACCAACTTCTGTTGTTTTTCTAAGCAACGGAAGTTCGTCCCATAAAAGATGTTACCTCACTCACCTTATCCCTCTCTTGTACTTGTGGGGAAATGAAGCAGTTTATTCACAGCAATGAATCTGTAATACATCATATTAAGCAAATCAGCTCTTGTTAAAAATAACGGGCACCAACTGATCACATTCCAAACCTGAAACTCTCAGGTTTAAATTTTCAAAAAGTGAGTAGTGATTTTTTTGTGCCTCAGTGTTTGGGTGCTCAGCAGGAGAGACATGAAAATGGGAATGTTTATTAGAAACTGCTAAACACATGTCCTTTGAAAATCCAGTTCCTTTAAGGCGTCTCCCTCAGTTGGGGCAGGCTGGGGCCAGATTGGGGTCAGAGCTCCTTGGGTAATGCACTCTGCCTGCCCTGCTGATCTTCCAGCACCCCTCCGAATGTTTCTCCACACCCTTCTAGGGCGGCACGCCTCACAGTTTTGGTGACCACTGCTGTATACGAAGAATGTATTTATATTTGAAGGGTCCGAACTGGAATGTAGTTCAGAAAAGATATTCAAAAAACAGCAAAGCCTTGGTATTAAAAACATCATTAATAAAAATTTTCTGCTTAAAATAGTAAATTATATATATATATTCATTTTCTAACGCAAATATTTTATATTTCAAAATTGTTTCCTCCTTCTCTTAGCTGTCAAATCCTGAGTTCAGAACCCTGTAAATTCCTTTGCTTTTTGATGACCTACCTACCACTTTTACACCCAAGTGGGAAATGCTGTTACCTTCTATGTTGCAAGTTGCAACTGATGATGTATTTCACTTCACTTTGCAGACGAAACAGAGATCCCTGATCTCAGGTGTTGAAAGGGAATCCACTCTTCATTTAACCTTTAGGATATTCAAAGAGTACATTCTCGTTTGCTTAGGGCCAGGTTCTCCCCTCTCACTGGAAAAGTGCTCTGAAAACTCAGCAAGTTAAAACTTCTAGACTTTCTGAAGCAGAAGATAGTGTTGCCTTCAGATCTCAAGAAGCCAAAGCTGTGCAGTTGCTCTGTGATTCTTCACTTCCTCCATCTTCTCAGTCCTCATATACTTTCTCTTCAGTCCTCTGGTCAGATCAGCCCTCTGACCAGAAACTTCAGTTCTATTCATGCAGTGAGCATTCTGTGGGGTAGGGGCAGTGTGCTATTGGTTGTGCTGCCAGTGCCCTCATGAACTCCCAGAAGGGATTGTTGATCCTTTATAAATGCGTTACAGTGAAGTTAGTGATTTGTGATTGAAAAATTTGGGAAAAGAAAAACCACTGGTAAGGCAAGAGCAGACTTTCGTACATTGAGGTCAGAGGAGTATGTTATGCTTGAAAAAGAGGGCAGTGACCATAGAATTAGGATGTGTCTTCCCTGCGTTATTAGCTCCAGGTATAATTTGAGTTTTGCCCAACTCCTATGCACACACAAAAATCTCTAAGCTCAAGTTAAATAGTGCTTTAAGCTCAAGCGTCCGAGGTGTGAGTTGAAGCTCAAGTGCTGCTGATGCTGGAGCTAGCAATGGAATGAGTTTCCAGCAGCTTGAGTTTCCAATGACTCATCAGATGCTAATCCTTTCTCTGTCCTGCTAATCAAATCATGTTTTGTAGTTTGAACGTTTTATAGGGCATCCACACTCGTTGCACTCAAGCAAGGCTAGCTGGAGTGGGTAACTCAAGCGTACTAAATTATGCTGCCTGTTGCAGTGGTGACAACCTTTTGAGGGGTATGCTGACTGAAATAGGGCTTGCCAAGGATATTGTATAGAGACAGGGTTCTGCAGTTCTGAAGTTTGATAGGGGTAATTCAATAAACAGTGAATGATACCGCAGATCTGAAATGAAGGGACAGTGCTGAAGAAACAGACAATGTGATGATTTTTTTCTATGCAATTTGTAAGGTTCTTATGTATTTTTCTGGATGTATACTAGTGTGTATGCACACACAGGTACATTGTATGTTTTATATAAATAAATATTTATTGTTGGCTCCACTCGGTACATTAGCCAGCCAGTGGAAGGCCCCTCATCCTCTTTTTCCATTAATGTATATGGCAGCAAGTCACAAATATTGGGCAATTACAAACTCTTGCAAATGAATTATCCTGCTGCTGCTGTTGTTTTCTCCATCATCCTTGGGGTTGCCTGATAGTAGACCATGAGAATTGAGGCCTCTATTGAAAACAACAATTAATTGTGGTGTAAAAACAGAAATTCTCTGGAATGTTTAATAAAAAGATGGTACAGTATTGACTCCAAGCTGCTGCGGGTGATACTTAAATTTATCTGCCTGTGGTTGCACATTACAGAAGTTTGCAGATCTATAGGACCATGGGTATCCAAATTAAAAAACAGAATAAACTTGTGTTGTGAACTGGTACAATTTAGTCTTCCTTGGTAAAGATGTTTGAAAGTGTGTTCACCATGTAGAAATGAGAAAGGGACACCTAAATCAAGGGGGTGCCAGTTGATTGGCATTGACATTATAATATCAGTGTAATGCCTTGAAGAATCAAACATGATTAAAAATAATAAAAGTTCAGGTTAAGAAATGCCATGTTTGCAGTGTTTCCTGTGGAGCAAGAGACAGAAGAGTAGAAGAGACTTATCCCCTTCAGAATGCATCCAGAAGGCACTGGAAATATATAATTCAGATTTTTTTTGTTCAGTGTCTTATGCTGTGTTGTATCTTTGGAAGGTCAGCATGTTTTCATTGGTCTCCCTATTTCTCCTCATGATGCTGATAGAGTTCCTGAATTTGTCCTTCACGCATTTGTGTGTTTTGTAGGGTAGAGATAATTGCAGATTATAGAAAGTTCTGTCATAATGAAACAAGAAAAGAGGAAATGTTCTTTTCAGAGTGCTGGGTGAATTACACAGCAGTTTGTTAAAGAATCTAGACTGGATTAATGCTATGCTTTAATGAATTGTGGTGTTGGATTTTAGGATCAGTAGAGGAAGAATTAATGATTAAAAAATTGTTTTAACAAAAGAATTCTAAAATGTAAAAACCACTCCATCTGCTATAGCAAGTATAAGCAAAAACAAAAATTTCCTTTTGTCCTAAAAGCATAAGGAGAATGAAATTATTTTGACAGAAACAGTTTTCATTTTTTTAATTGAGTATAATCTCTTCTGGCTCTAACAGATCATGTTGGAAAATTGTTTAGATTTATATTTCCAGCTAAACACAATTGCTATGAAATATGCATATGTCAGACCAATATATGGAGTGATATTTTTCCTTGTTCAGTTAACACCGATGATAACATATTGTGACAGAGTCAGACCAGAGGATATAGGAGAGTGCTGGAAGGCAGGTACGTTAGTCTCAGGGTGTGCAGGTCCCTGTTCCCTGGATAGCCAATCAAAGGCTACTCCAGGCCAATCAAAGGCTACTCCAGGCCAACCAAGACACCTGGAGCCAATTAAGAACCTTCTAGAAAGGAGTAGAAACAGCCTAATTGGGACACCTGAAGCCAATCAGGGACTGGCTGAATCCAGATAAAAACCTCCCAGTTAGTCAGGTGGGCTGTGGGTGTCAGGAGCTGTGGAAGGAAGTTATGTTGTTGGTGAGACTGAGTGGTGGACAACATATCATACAGAAGGAAGGAGGCCCTGAGGTAGGGGTGAAGTGGAGTTTGAAGAAGCGGGGACTGCTGTGGGGAAGTAGCCCAGGGAATTGTATTGTGTTTTGTGGATAAAAGGTCAGCCATCTTAGCTGATACTATTAGGGTCCCTGGGCTGGAGCCCAGAGTAGAGGGCGGGCCTGGGCTCCCCCATTTCTGCCTCCCCTAATTAGTCTCTGAGACTGGGAGACAATAGAGGCTGTGCCAGGAAGGATAGCTTCTCCTCACTGGTTTGTGATGAAAATGGCTCAATAGGCTGTGACCTTGTCTCCAGAGAGAGAAGGGCTCCGCGGAGGGTCACAGTGAGCCACTGAGGCTAGTAAAAATCTGCCAGGAAACGCAGGATCCACGAGGATAAGGACAGAACTTTGTCACAATATATGCAAAGGATGGCTATTGGAAAGAAAAATTTTGTTCCACAACTGAGGGCAGCAATAACGATGACGACGTATGTCTGTTTTTATTCACCATGGAGAGAGTTTTCTTATCTAAGCACGATTCCTTCATCTGCACAGAGACTGATACAGCTAATATTAGAATATCTGGATTCTGTTTCTGACTCTTCAACTCACTATGGCTAGATCCACAGCTACCATAAATCGTTTACACCAGGGTGCCTAACCTATGGCCTGCAGTCTGTATATGGCCCATCAGAGCATTTCCCAAGGCCTGCGGCCTCCTACAGCAATAGTAATGGCCTATTCATTAGTGTTTTATCTTCTTGTTTACATAATTTTAGTTTACACGAGTGTGTAAATAGACAATACTATAAATAGAAACAACCTATCTATATACATACAAAACAAGCTGAACTTAAAGGGGTGAATCAGTACAGATGACTTTAAATCTTATTAAAATGTGTAGAATCTATTTGGCCCACACAAGTTTGTGCTTAGGTTTATCTGGCCCTCTCCTGTAATAAAGTTGAGTACCACTGGTTCACACTATCTGATGAGGTCTGATGGTGTTTGCATCAATCATTTGATCCTGTGCCTCAATTTCACTATCTGTAAAAGAGAAATAATGGTAGTCACCTTTGTAAAGTGCAGAGTGTAAATTGTAAAGAGAAGGGACATAAAGCTGAAGACCAAATTCTGACTCTTAAACTTATATTTGGTCTTTGTTAAATTATAGCTGTGAAACTGTTCAAACACTCGATAATAAGGAATGAAGGGGTTGTCTGTACTTATAGTGCTGCCACAGAGAAGTCCTACTGTCAACACAGTGCTGTCTACACCAGGAGTTAGGTTAGAATAAGTACGTTGCTAAGGGGTGTGGAAAATCCTGAGCAACATAGTTCTACCAACATACATTTGTAGTGTAAACCTGGGCTACAGTACTTCAAATTATGAAGATGATAGAAGAACTCTGAAAATATCATCTAACCAACAGAAAATTATTGGTCAGCACAGACTAGTCAGAGATCTTGTGAAAAGAAAGATTAGATTTTCAGGGCACATTTTAAGGCGCTCAGTGGGCAGTGCATGTTTTCAGGTACTGGAAAGGAAAATTACTGACAAAAGAACACAAGGCAGAGAAAGATGATATCGGATGGACAGTGTGGTATCCTGAGTGGATCAAAAGGACTATTTATCCGTAGCGAGATTAGCAGAATATTGTAGAGAATGTGCTACCATATTTGCAAACCTCCAGTAATGGAGATGCCTCAGAAGAAGAAAAACGTGTGTTGAGATTGTTGTGTGGAAAGTGCTATCTAATTGCAAAATATGTTTAATAGTATTTTCATATATGTCCAGGAGTTTCCTGTAAAAGCTCAGCTTCCAAGTGAAAGCACATTTACTTGGCAGTGTTTCAGTGAGAAAAGGAAAATTGAATAGCCTGAAGACGAGACTGAAGACAACCCAAGCTCTTCCATTTGATGTTGTTTATATAATCCTCTAGTGCTGCAAAAATAGGTGCCAAAGCCCTGGAAGCTTTTCATGTCACTGATTTTCTGATAACTCTCTCTCCATTTCTATGAAACTTGATGCAGAGTAAGGCTTCAGAATGTTTGAAAAGTTTGGCGGGGAAGTGAAGCATATTCCACTAATACTCCTTAGTCAACTAGATGCTTTAAAAGAACATGGCTGCCATGGGATGGCCTACAAACAGAGGGCCCTATGCTGCAGATGCTACTGGGCCATAACTAGATTGATCAGTTTCAACAGAGCTACTCCTGGTAATATGCATTACACTTTAGTGTTTGTTGTAGTGTTTGCTACATGTCGTATGTATATGAGAAAAGACAATTCAGTTGATAGAACTCTTAAGGGAAAGATCTTTAAATAAAGTATCCCATTTTTCCAATCATACCTCTGATATTTGATCAAGTTAACATTATACTCAGTTCATGATCTTCAGCCTGTCAGGAAGCTCTTAAAAAATAAGTTATACCAAATATATTGCAGGCATTTTTTAAAAAAATGAAATCCACATGGCAAATGATCATGACCCATCAATTGGCTTCACTATAAACAGTATAGTATTTACATATTATAGTAAAGAAAGTGGCAGAATTCTATGCTAGAATATTAGCTACATAGAACAGAGAAGATTCATCTGTTCGAAGTATCCAAAAATACAGTTTCATTGGCTGCATGGAGAATGAGGATGGTCTTGTCTCAATGTTAGCAGTGTGCCTGACTTCCACTCGTTATTTCTGATGGTATAGGCAGTCTTTTATTTAAGATATTTTTAAAGAAGCCAGCACTTTAGCACGAATAGGCATAACTGTCTGTTACTATAGATTTAATTATTATAGGCAGAGCTGTTAGTGATATCTATACTTAGTTAATTGACACTTCTCATTAAAAGACCCTGTGTTTTAAACTTTGCCAAACACTTAACAGTTTGGACAGAAGATTCCCATGCTGGGTGTTCGGCTCAGGCTGATTTTTTTTCTCTTAACTTTCAGCCAAAACTGCACAGCCATTTCTGAGAATAAGATATGGGGAAATGTATTTCCCATGTTAAAATTCTTGTAACTGTTTTGCTAAGAAGCTCTAGTGCCTCCATACTTTAGAGCAGGAACCTGAAACATGGTGTCCTTTGTATCAAGGACATGCGGTCTGTTATTTCTGTGCCAAAAAAATGTCAAAGTTTGGTCTATTTAAGGCTCTGAGAAATCTCAGTTTGTACATCCTCAGTTGAGACTTGTTATGGTTTGGCAACTAAATTCTCTGATGATTCTGTCAATCCTGAGTACTCTCCAACTTGGGGCTGCAGGTGCTACGCAGGACTTTCCTTGCAATTTCTGCATCTGGTTGATATACGCTGCTTTGGTGCTGGCACCAGATCTGATAGCAGAGAGACTCTCCTTTGCTCTCAGGGTTCCCCATGCTGGCATTGGGGAAGCATCGAACAAACTGTGATTGGAGACTGGAAATGGAAGCTAGCAATGAAGGCAGGGAAAGACTGAAGCTGGATGGGCAAGAAGACTGAGACTGGGAGTCGAGATGGGTAGAGGACTGGAACATATTCCCCTTTTCCACAGGACAAGTGCCTCATTCAGAGGACAGGATGTTCTATGGAGAAATCAGGTTGTGTAGTAAAGGAAGCCATTGTCTACTGGATCCATGCTTCATTTGTGGCAGAAGTTGGAAGGTTTGTAGTGAATAAGGCAGGGGATTGCAGGAAGAGAAAGGATGGTCTCATAGTTAAGGTAGTTGAATGCTGCCCTAGAGAGTTGGATTTTATCCAAACCTCTGCCAGAGAAGAAGTATGGTATTGGGCAATTCATTTAAGCCAAGCGTGGCCACTAGTTGTGTTCCTCATTTCCTGGTGTCCACCTTGAGACCCGCAACTCTAACTTGTGGAAGTGTTGAGTACTCTTTGCTGAAACTGAAATCAATGGGAACTGTTCTTTGAACCTACTATGTGCTATAGAAGTAATCTCAACAATCAGATTCTAGTTGTCCAAAATTGAGAATCAAATATTAGTGAATAATTTTTACTTTAATTTCTGTGTGCTTCAGCTATCCATGTGTAAAATTGGGATAATCACTGTTGTGAAGCATTCAGATACTATAGTGACGAAAGCTATAGAAAAACCTATGAGGAAATGAATAACTATTCACAGCAGAGTTTGAATAATGAGCAGTAAATAAGTCACAGGGCTAGTCATTGAACAACAAGGATAAAATAAAATATTGAATAGCTGCTTAGTTGTTGAGCAGCATGCCTTCTGTGCACTGATTCAGGCATGAGTCCTTTGGGGGGTTAAAATGTGATCACGCAACTGATGATTGTACCATAATGTGTATGCACAAGGGGAGCTTGACTAAGGGTATGGTTACACTTACAAAATTATAGCGCTATTGCTTATAGCGCTCGCCTTATACAGCAATAATAATAGCGCTATTGTATGTCCACACTGAGATGCTCCAGCGTTATAGCATGGCCACATTTGCGGCACGTAATACGGCATTAAGAGCAGCGGATTAGGGCATGTATCCCACAGTACACCTCTTCCTGATCTGGCGCAATGCCTTGTGGTGGGGGGGGCGTCACTTGCGGGGCATTCTGTATCCTGTTTCAACTACCCATGATGCTTTTTGGCATATCCCAGCAATCCCTGTGTTTCCTTCCACCTCCGGCGCCATCTTTCAAGGGTTTCAGCAAGGCACGCTCCGTCTTCCATTGTCGAGTGCTGCAATGAATCCAGAACTGCTGAGGAACATGCTGACGACTGTCGCCAGCACATCTCTGTGTGCAGTGGAGTTATTCCTTGACATGCAGGATGACAGTGATGATTCTGAAGACGAGATCGAAGCGGTGAATGCATTTGACACGAAGCTTCTTGTCTCATTAACGGACATGCTCACGGCTGTTGAACGCCGCTTCTGGGCACGGGAAACGAGCACAGAGTGGTGGGATCGCATCGTCATGCAAGTCTGGGATGACGAGCAGTGGCTGCAAAACTTTCGAATGAGAAAAGCCACTTTCATGGGACTGTGTGCTGAACTCGCCCCTGCCCTGCGGCGCAAGGACACCAGACTGAGAGCTGCCCTCCCGGTGGAGAAGCGGGTGGCTATCGCGATCTGGAAGCTGGCTACCCCAGACAGCTACCGATCGGTGGCCAACCAGTTTGGGGTTGGAAAGTCGACCGTTGGAGTTGTGCTGATGCAAGTGTGCAGGGCCATTAATCGCATCCTGCTACGAAAAATCGTGACTCTGGATAACGTGCATGACATCGTGGCTGGCTTTGAAGAAATGGGTTTCCCTAACTGTGGAGGGGCGATAGATGGGACCCATATACCCATTCTGGCGCCCGCCCACCTAGCTGAGGAGTACGTTAATCGAAAGGGGTACTTCTCCATGGTTCTCCAGGCGCTTGTGGATCACCGTGGGCATTTTACTGACATTAACGCTGGCTGGTCTGGAAAGGTGCATGACGCACGCATCTTCCGCAACACCGGCCTGTTCATGAAGCTGCAAGCCGGGACTTTTTTCCCAGACCAGAGGATCCCCGTGGGGGAAGTGGAAATGCCCATAGTGATTCTTGGTGACCCTGCTTACCCTTTAATGCCCTGGCTCATGAAACCCTACACAGGGAGCCTGGACAGCAGTCAGGAAAGGTTCAACTACAGGCTTAGCCGGTGTCGAATGACTGTGGAGTGTGCTTTTGGGCGTCTCAAGGCACGCTGGCGCTGTCTTTATGGGAGGCTAGACTTGGCCGAGGGTAGTGTCTCCGCAGTTATTTCCGCATGCTGTGCCCTACATAATCTTTGTGAGCGGAAGGGTGAAGGCTTCACTCAGGCATGGTCCTCTGAGGTTCAACGCCTGGAGGCCACATATGCCCAGCCAGAGAGCAGGGTTCTTGGAGGGGACCAGCGCGAGGCTGTTAGGATCAGGGAAGCCTTGAGGGAGCATTTTGAGGCTGAAAGCCAGTTCTAAAGTGAGGTGCAGGGAGGGAGGGAGCATTCTTTTAACAGGAACAGGCATTTGCTTTTCTGTAGCCTGTAATAATGTATGTACACTTAATAAAGAAACCAATTTATTAAGAAGACAATTCATGTATTGAACAGGTACTTCGGTTGCTGAAAGAAAATATTGTGATGCATGTGAGGGGGAAGGCAGGGGAGGTGCAATGGGGGTGTCGTGGGGTCAGTCAGAGATCGGAGTATGTCCGGGTCTCTGAGTCTCCAGTGCCCTCACAGTGGCCATGTCCCCCGAACCCCATTTGCGGAGGGCAGTAAGGCATGTTATTAGGGGTAGACTGAAGTGGATAATGGTCTGGGGTCTGGGGGTTGTTCGGTGAAGACAGAGGGGTTGGAGGCAGCTGTGGATGGTGATAACCATTTGGCTGATGATAGTGGCCTGGAGGGTACAGAGGAAAAGAAGGGGAAGGGAGTTGGGGCAAACGATAAATGGGGTGGTGGGTGCGGAGCTTCTCCTCCTGAAGGGTGAGAAGCCGCTGCATAGTCGGCAATTGAAGCTGCAGTAATGAGAGCAGCTTGTCGGTGCTTTTCCGGCGGTGAATCGCGTTCTCCTTCCGCGCCTTCTCCCTCAACTTGCTCTCATTCTCCCTCCACCTCTGTGCAACTCGATTCTCCGTTACAGCCTGTTGCATTACTTGCTGTACAAGATCCTCTTTGCTCCTTCGTGGCCGCTTCCTCAGTCGCCTCAGCCTCTCAGCTGTTGATAAGAGCGATGGCGAAGGGGTGAAGGACGACCCTTCTAAAATAAAAAGATACATTTCACAGTGGTTCCCTTGTAAAGAGCAGACATGCCTATCATTCCCCCACATTCCCCGTTTGCCTGTCCCGCAGACAGCACAGATACAGCAACGGAGCCCCTGCCATGGTGAGTGGACTCCAGAGGCAAGGGAAATGATTTTTTCCCTGCCCTGAAAAGCTGTGGTGGGGGAGGGGGTGGGGAGTGCCGGTACGTTGCAGGAGCCCCACTCTGAGCAGCAGGCAGGGGGAAGGATTTCTTCCCTGCCCTGAAAAGCTGTGGCGGGGGAGGGGGTGGGGAGTGCCGGGAAGTGGCAGGAGCCCTACTCTGAACACTGTTCCAACATTCTCTGTAGGTGTTTGTCCTGGAAGATATCTCGTTGCTTCGAGTCACTGAGGAGCAAAGGGAAGGGATTTTATTAAGATGCGGCTTCTGCCCAGGGCCATATGCAGCGTGCCTATGTGCAGCAATGCTCCCCCCACCCATTGTAGCACAGTGGCAGGGACTAGTGACTGGGACAGGGACCACGCTGGCTCTTCCGGGAAACCTGCGCAGGCGCATTGCAAGTGCTCTTATTGAGACCTTTGAAGAGATTACTGATGATGACTACCGCGAGGTGATAGACTACATCAATGCTCTATTCCACATGTAGGCAAGCATGCAAGCATCCCCTTCCACCCCAAGCTGCCTGCCTTCCCCTTAGAAAAGCAGCTTTACCTCCGCAATGCACTGCTGAGCTGGCCCCTGCAACCGCCGGACGCTGTGGCTGGCCGCCCTCCTCCTGGCTTTAGAGGAGAGCTCCTGGCTGCATGCCCCCCTGCTCTCCTCCTGGCTTGAACAGAGCTCCAGGTGGAATGCCCCCCTCATCCCTTTCCACCCCAAGCTGCCAGCCTTCCCCATAGAAAAGCAGCTTTACCTCCGCAATCCACTGCTGAGCTGGCCCCTGCAACCGCCGGACGCTGTGGCTGGCTGCCCTCCTGGGTTGAGAAGAGCTCCTGGCTGCATGCGTCCAGGGACGACTCCGTGCCCTGGATCGCTGCTGCCTCGTCCTCATCCTCCTCCTCTTCTTCATCCTCCTGCTCTTCGTCCTCCTCCTCACCCCCCCCTTCACTGGTGGGCTGGGAAGTGTCCGTGGTGGTCGATGGAGTGACCGTGGGATCACCACCAAGTATCGCGTGCAGCTCCTTATAAAATCTGCAAGTCACCGGGGCTGCCCCGGAGCGGCCGTTTGCCTCGCGGGCTTTGCGATACGCATTCCTAAGCTCCTTTACCTTAACACGGCACTGCAGAGTGTCCCGCTCATGGCCTCTTTCTGCCAAGGCCCGTGATATCTGCCCATAGGTGTCAAAATTCCTGCGGCTAGACGGCAGCTGAGACTGAACAGCCTCTTCTCCCCAACAGCTGATGAGGTCCAGCACCTCACTATTGCTCCATGCTGGGGATCGCCTATTGCGAGGAGGCATGGTACGTGGAGTCATGATGATCAATCAGAATGATCACCTGCAACGATTCCCTGAGACCACGCCACGCAATCAATCAGATCAATGAGAATGATCACCTGCAAGGATTCCCTGAGACCACGCCACGCTTGGCTGGAGCAAACAGGAAGGGGATTTTCAAATTTCCCTGGAACTTTAAAGGGTGGGTCTGACGTGTGGTCACCTGAGGACAGGACAAAAGAGTTTGCAAGTGATGACCAGAGTGGCTCGAACGGGAATTATGGGACAGGCTGGAGGCCAATTAATGCGCAGTTGGTGTCCACATTCTTCCTGTAGCGCTACAGCAGGTGCGCTACAGCCCTTATTCCCCATGAGGAGGTGGATTAATAATAGCGCTATAACTCCGCGGTTATAGCGCTATTAGTGCCTTGCCAGTGTGGACGGGGAGTAGGTTATAGCGCTCGTGGGGGCTTTATAGTGCTATAAAGTGCCAGTGTAACCATGGCCTAAGATTGCACACAAAGCCTTATTGTGGCATTTCCAACTTTTGAGTGCTCGATTTTGCAACCTTAACGTTCTTTTTCCACTTTTTTGTATGTTAACTTTTTTATTTATATTACAGGAGCACCCACACGTTTACTAAGTGCTTTTCAAATGCTGTGGCATACACAGTCATTACCCTGAGGAGCATATAGTTTTTTTTAAAAAAAAGAAAAGTCAATTTTTCCATATTTTTCAGTCAGAGTTGTCTGAAGTTTGTAGATTTCTTTCATAGCCATGAATAGTATGAAACCTTGTTTAATATTATTCACAAGATTACAACAGATGTGCTAAATTGGCTAGGGAAACCATGCAAGAAGGAAGGGCAGCTGACATCTTACAGTATATGCAGATGTAACATCTATTAGAAATATCCTCTGTGGTTTATTTGCATGCAAAGTGAATAGATTCTCAAAACAGTGCTGCTATGAATGGAAGCCATCAGCAGAATTGCTTAAGGGTGCAAAACCTATTACTTATACAACACTAGATGTAGTAACAACACAGTGTAGTAACTTGTTCTGTTTTGCAGTAGTTATTTAGCAATTAGTAGATAAATATTTTCTCACAAAAACAACGAGGAGTCCGGTGGTGCCTTAAAGACTTTTCATAGTGAGCTTTTGTAGTGATCCAGCCACTCCCAGTCCCTCTTCAAGCCCAAACTTAACACCATTAATTTGGGCTTGAAGAGGGACTTTTGAAGAGAATTTTCCCTATCGACACCTCCTCATCAATTATTGGGAGTGGACCACATCCACCCTGACTGAACTGACCTTGTCAACACTGGTTCTCCACTTGTAAAGTAACTCCCTTCGCTTCATGTGCCAATATATCTATGCCACTATTTATCTAATTTTCACTCCAGGCATCTGAAGAAGTGGGTTTTTTACCCTCAAAAGCTCATACCTAAATAAATCTGTTAGCTTTTAAGGTGCCACCGGACTCCTTGTTGTTTTTGTGGATACAGACTAACCCAGCTACCCCTCTGAAATTTTCTCACATTCATCTAATGTAAATGAGAGAGAAGAAATTATCCCGATAAGACTTGCTAGTCCAGTTTTCCCTCCCAACTTTGTCCATCTTTGGAAACCAGTTTAGTTTCCCTTTAGTGAGGAATAGTATTACAGGAAAACAACTGCTTCAGGCATCTTTTCATGTCATCACACATACAGTATGCTGATTAAGTGTCTCGTACTAGTTATTAGAACGTGTACAATTCCACATTTGTTCTCAACAACTATTGTGAAACCTATGCAAAATGAAAATGTTGCAAGAAAGTATCACTAATTACATATTTAATTGCTGATAGTATGCTGAATGAGATCTGAATTAAAACACAGTTGCTGTTCAGTATCGCTTACTTTTTGAAAGTCAGACAAAGATTAGACAAAAAATACAGGTGACACCAAAAAAATGGATATAAGCTTTGTTTTCGTTAAAGTTTGTGGACCTTGCAGGAGTGATTTATTGAAGAGGGGAAGGGAGTATGTTTCACAGAAATAGGAAGATCGTTCCAAATGTAAAGGGATGTGTGGAAGAAAGCATGAAGGTGAGAGTGGGAGAAGAAAATTAAGGGAGCATATTACTGGCATTGTAAAGAGGAAAAGTTGGATCACGGAGACAAGATTTGCAGTATAGATGGGGCAGCATTGCACAGAACTTTTAGCACAGGAGTTTTCAGACTTTTGTACTGATGACCCCTTTCACACGGCAAGCCTCTGAGTGTGACACACCTTATACGTTAAAAATGCTTTTTTATATATTTAACACCATTATAAATGCTGGAAGCAAAGCAGGGTTTGGGGTGGAGGCTGACACCTCACAACCCCCCCCCATGTAATAACCTCGTGACCCCCAGTTTTAGAACCCCTGCTTTAGAGTGATTGTTAGTATCATGTGCTTCATCTGAAAGCAGGACTGAACCAGTGCAGGGATTCAAAAAATGGAGCAGTGTGATCTGAGCAGCAGGCATAAAAGATGATTGTTGTTGCTTTGTACTGGAAGAGAAGTGATATTTTAATTGGTGGGACCAGATGGAGCAGGTGACAATCAGTGTGGATAAGAATCACTTTTACTTCTAATAAGCCAAAAGCGGGGTGTCTTGTAAAAATAATTAGATTTTGTGCTGTTTTTCTTAATTGGAACTTGAGAACAGGAATAGAAAGGACTTTTTCTCCCCCATGCTCTCTGAAGTCACCTGTGATCCACCAGTCCCCACCCAAACTCCTGTGTGGACATTTTCCCCTGAAACCTATGTTTTTTTCATCTTTTTAATTATTATTCATATTGCAGTAGTACCTGGGAGCCCCAATCATGGTTAGGACCCCATTGTGCTAGGCACTGTACAAACAGTACAAAAACACAGTCCCTACTCCCCAAAAGCTTATCAGATATTGCTGAAATTGTCCGCTGGTATCCAATGTATGCAAAGTTGTTGGATTTGAAGGGATTAAACATTGTTTCATAAATAGAACATATGAAAAGGACAAAACTTCACAGTTCACTTTTTAGCAAATAATTGCTGAAGAAAGATAACCCACAGCATTTGTATATTTTAGGCAGAATAGCCAGAAAGTCTTTTAATTCAGTGTTTACCTGTGAGAATTATTCCCGTGAGGAATCCTTCAATAAAATCTGCTTGGTGTAGAAGAATAGAAAGAAATTGAATAAAAAGACTCCGTTTCCACTTGTATTTATTCAGTCTGGAAAATTCAGTGGGCCACAGCATTAGTATCAGCAGGGGATTCCTTGCTCCTAGCGTTAAATTACTGTCATAATCACTCAATTATTTCTTCCTTGTACTGTTTAAAATAAAAATCCATCATATTCTGTGTATTTTTCTTAACATTTATTAGGTTCAGTGTTTAGGAAAATCAATTATAGTCAGTCAGGCATGAATTGGTGAATGTTCTTGTAATAATTGTCAGTTGTTAAACTGAATGTACTTTCTTTTCTCACTCCTTTTCATTTCCTTCAGAGGGCAGAGGTGGCTCAGAGAGAGGCAGAAACCTTAAGGGAGCAGCTCTCGTCAGCTAACAAATCTCTCCAACTTGCTACACAGATTCAGAAGGCACCTGATGTGGTGAGAAAATATTTACATACTCTTGCAGGTTTCTGACATTCCTGCAGTCCAGTTCTTTCAATTTATGCTCACGGTTATAACAATATCTGTTTGGAATAATATTTTAACTGACACAGAATTGTGTTCCTGGGAATTGTAAGTTGGTTACATTTTTGTTGGACAAACTATTCATTGAGATTGGAAGCAGTCAAAGACGGGGAACAGGAGTGGGAATCCCATCTGCTCTCTGGATGCTAGTATGAGTGTGCAGCACTCACTGAGCGATGGTGCAGAGAGTCCAGGCAGATAGCAGCAGCTATCAAAGATTATTTGGAGTTGATAGAAGCTGTGACAGTTGAAGTTGTTTCAGATGTTCTGTTTGGAGTTGATAGAAGCTGTGACAGTTGAAAAATAAATGAGCAATGCTATACAACAGGGCTTGCATTAATAGGTTATTAACACATGTGTTGGGTACATAGTGAAGCATGAAGCTGGAGGTAGGCCAAGTGACTTCAGCCAACCAAGAATTGCACTAGTGGCCTGTCAGAGCATTACCTGAGGTAATATTGTTCTTGGAATATGGTTCTAGAAGAAAGTTTACATTTTAGACTATGTGGTATCTTTCACCGAATATCTCCTTCTACTATGAAAAGTTAGTTCATAAGCAAATAGGAAAAAGTTAGCAAACTGATACAATATGCGTTCTCTTTCTTATTTTTATTGACTTTTTGGTGTTTTTTGTCTTTCTCCAAGTATTTTAAAATTAATAATGTACTTGTTTTGTGTTTAGAGATTGTTTACACTATCCTATTGCCTGTTATGCCTTCCAGGCACAGAATATTACATTCTTCAGACTTTTTCTGGGTTAATAACCACCATATTTGAGAGGACAATTCCTTTTGAGTTTAGCCTAGCAAGGTGAATAATAGGTGGTGTTTATCTTAAAAAAATGGAAAATTGGTTCTGCTTGCAATTGACTAATTTAACAAAAATGATTCCTGATGTGCTACTTTTTATGATGAACCAAATATCTTCATTGCTTGATATCAGACAGAAGAATACATAGTTGCCTTAAAAGTCATTTTTGGTACAGTTTTGTCACAAACGAAAAAGCTTAAAAAACTGTTTAAGTTCCCAGTGATATTCTCACTGAAGTTAACCAGAGCAGAATGAAGGCTTAACAATATAAATAAAAAGTCAGAATATTAGCCTGGACTTTGAATTACTTGTCTCTTCCCAGTTTATATTCTGACCTTATTATTTTAGCATTAAGTTTTTCTTGTATTTTACACTACTTTTACATCTCATTCATATTTAATATGACAACTACCACAGGATAAAAATGATTATCTATCTATCTTATTTTAAACTTGAGTTCTGGTCTCAATAGAGAGATGCAGTAGTCAGTTACACAATTTATGATTTCCATGCAAGCAAATTAGAGGTTACTTCAAAATAAAAAGTATAATTCACTGTAATAGGAGGACATTGTTAACTGCTATTCATAGTTCTACCTCTGTGTGAGATATGACACTAGTATGTAGACATTGGAAATCAAGCTAAGTGTTGAGAAGATATGGAAAAGGCATTTAGTTTATTTCTATTCTGGCAAATACCTGGGTATCCAGTATCTGGCAGTGTCATTTATTGTAACAAGAGGGACTAGGTGTCAGTATTTATGGGTTGGGTTTTCTCTACTGACTCATGGTGTGAGCTTTGGCATGTCACTTGCCATCTGGGTGGTTCACTTCATCCATTAGTAAAATGGGTACTTAACTACCTCAGCATATTGTGAGGTTTATTCCTTAAAGTTTGTAAAAGTGCTCAGCGGTCTTTGAACGAAGATTGCTATATAAGCACCAAGTATTGGGCTAGATCGTGCTCCCTAGATCTGAACATGTAGTATCCCTTCTGCACAAGGATTTGCTCCAGTTCTGCATGGAAGCTGCTTCCATAGCACAATATTTGACCTTACTACATGGTCTGTTTGCTGAGAAAGAAGTTGAGATTGTATAGGTGGAGAGAAAAGAGTTGGGGGGTGGTGGTCATGGCTGCAAGTCTACTTTACCCAGGCCCTATCTGGTCCCATAAAAAGTAGGTGAAAAAGATAAAACATAGTTCCATCTCCCTTTTCCCTTATCTTTCTCCCTCCTAGTTCCTGCCTCACTGACCTGGGAGCTATTGGCAGCTAGGAAGCCACACTAATGGGGATGTACCATGGTACGCGCAAACCTTAAATGCTATGGACAGTTCCGATCACCCCATCTCAAAAAATATATATTAGAATTGGAAAAGGTACAGAGAAGGGCAACAAAAATGATTAAGGCTATGGAACAGTTTCCATGTGAGAAGAGATTAAAAAGATTGGGATTACTGAGTTTGGAAAAGACAACTATGGGGGGACTATGATAGAGGTCTATAAAATCGTGAATGATGCAGAGAAAGTGAATAAGGAAGTGTTACTTACTCCTTCACATATCACAAGAACCGGAGGTCATCCAATGAAATTAATAGGTGGAAGGTTTAAAACAAGCACAAGAACGTACTGCTTCACACAACACACAGTTAGCCTGTGGAACTCATTGCCAAGAAGACATTGTGAAGGCCAAAACCACAGTGTGGGGGAGTCTAAAAAGAATTAGATAAATTCATGGAGGATGGGCCCATCAATGGCCATTGCCAGGTACTGGGAGTGGATAACCAGGAATGTTTGCCTGTTTTGTTATTCTCTGAAGCACCTTGCATTGGTTACTGTGAGAAAGAAGGTTACTGGGCTAGATGGACCACTGGTCTGACCCAGAATGGTTCTCATGGTATGTTCTCATGCCAGGCTCAAGGGCACGCCTCCTCAGCATTTTAGCAAATCCTGATTTGGGGAGGGGAATTTCTGTAAGGGAATACTCAGGAAAATGTTTTCCTCTTGGTGTTCCCTTCCTGTGTACTTTTTCTTGAGAGGAGAGAGTCTGGGCCATCCGCCTTCTTCTCAGTGTTCCCAGGAATAAACAAAGATCAGCAAACAATAGTCCTGTTCCAACAAGAAGCAGAATTTTTAGAAATAGCACTTTCAGGAGCAATATTTCTGGGAATGGAACCTGAAATGTTTGGATGTAGTCCCAGTAGCCAAAAACCTGCTTTTTCTGTAATTTATAGGCCAAACTTTCTCCTCCATTCTTCCAAAATGGCACTCTGTCTGATTATTTTTAAAGCACAAGATTTCATTGCCACCAAAGCACTATCCTTAATAATATTCAATCATGTTAAATAGAGCATTTTGAATTTTCAGAGCACAGTGCAAACATTAACTCCTGGGTCTTCCAAACACCTGTGTGATGTAGCTAAATCTGCTCTCTCCATTATCCCCATTTTACACATGAGCCACCTAACACACAGAGGGTTTAATTTCCCAAGTTTACAAAGTAAGTCAGCGGCAGAGCCAGGATTAGAATTCAAGAGTTTCTGACTCCTGCCAAGCTGCCTCCTGTTTGAACATGTTGCCTCTATTGATATGGTATAATGTTATTTCTTTCACACTAGGAGCAGGCCATAGAGGTACTGACGCGATCTAGCTTGGAGGTGGAACTGGCTGCCAAAGAACGTGAAATTGCCCAGCTCGTAGAAGATGTCCAGAGACTCCAAGGCAGCCTCACCAAACTTCGTGAGAACTCCACCAGCCAGATATCACAGCTGGAGCAGCAGCTGACTGCCAAAAACAGCACACTTAAAGTAAGGAACAGTTGTACATTCAGCACAGTTTGCTCATTCCTTCTTTAGAGTAGGACTCTTAAGTAAACTTGTAGTAGTTCACTAGTGCGAATTCCATCATCTGTTGTAGTTGTGAGTGGCACAGTATGTTCGAGTGATTGCTTATGTACATAAACAAAATTAAAATAAAAATCTACTAGGTTTCCCTTGTTGCTGCTAGCAGTAACGATAATATCAGTCTCTGTCAATCTGTCATTGTTTTCCTATCTCTTCTGTGGAGAGATGAAGGAACAGGGCTGTTTGAGAGGGATACATTATCTCTGACTATGCCACTATTGTGATTTTTTTCATAAAGCTTTTTAGAAAAAACAGCTTGAACTTCCGGGTTTAACTTTCGCTCTTAGAACTGAATCGTGCTCCTATCAAGGTCAGTAAGAGTGTTGCCATTAACTTTAATGGGACTAAGATTTGTCCTTTATCAGAGCTGGTGATAGAACAACTCTGACTTTCATTTCAGTAGTCTTCGTATATCTTCTCATATGTTTGTCCAGCTAAAGCTAATATTTTGGTTCTCAATGATGATTTTTGATTCCTTGATTCTATCTAATTTATCATGTTTGTGCCATTTTGTCCCTAGTTGTGACATTATTATTATGTAATTTGCCCATCTTTTCTTTGGTGCTGTTAAAGCTGAGATCTGACCTCTGTTCTACACAGAACCGTGTCAAAATAGCGTTTTGTAGACCTTAAATTTTGATTATAAAGCAATGGCTTCTAAAATGGCTAAGATTTTAATGGTTGCCTTCAAAAAAAATGAATCAGTTTTACAGATGAAAGCAGTGTTCTTTATCCATATCTTGGGGGAATTCTTTAATACAGTGTGGTTTAATGAAACAACTCAGCAATATTTCCAATGCCTTTCAAAATTATTGTTTCCTTATCTTCATCTGATGTAATCAGAATCTGTCCACTAGTTTCAAGACTTTTCTAACTGTAACTATCTTAACCCCTTGTCAATTGGAGTCAAAACTCCCCACCCCATCCAGCAAAAATGTAGTAGCCCTAGTTAGCCAAGAGATCCTGTCTCCCTGGCACCAAATGACCTAGGTTAATTGACTATTTGTGTGCATGCTCTTTGATTTTAAGTGATGATGCAATCTAATTTATTTAACTATTAACCCCTCTAACATACCCCATGCAGCTGTTTAAATTATTTCATAATTTAATTATTATTTTAAAAATATTTTGAGAAAAGGTGTGATTTAGTGGACTCTCTGAGGCGTGGTATTTGTATGTTCTTTTGTATAATGAAATGCAAGTTGATTTCTTGATCAGATGATGCTTCCTAAGTTACTTTGTAGAAATATTTTTCACTGCCACCAGCACATTTGTATCCTTCTGATTGGAGTATTTTTAGACTTTGGGGGACATTAGAACACACTTTATTTTGTCTGAATTAACCATATTGATATTTAGAACAAGAGATTAGTTCCTTCAGATTGTTTCACAGTTTGAACCTTTTATTATTCTTTGCTCTGTGCATTTTACAGGGTTGTTTGAGACAATTACCACACTAATGTGTTTTACAATATTGATTGGCTGGGGAGATGCCAAGTACCTAAATGGTCTGATTACATACAGATTGTATTGTCAGATGTGTTTATTTGTATTGTTTACTAAAAAGTATAAAGTGCAAAATTCCCTTGGCAGCAATCTCTCTATTAATTATGGGATTTCCCCTTGGGAACAATGGGTATATGTTCTCAAGCCCTCTGTGCCCCCCCCCGTCCCCATTCTCCACCTACCGGGTTGGGTGGGAGGAGCTTGGGACCTCTGCCTTGCAGTGGGGTGGTGGGATAGGAACTTCTGTCCTGCAGGGAGGAGGGTCTTGGGGCTTCACATGCCAGGGCTTGAGGCTTCAGCAGGAGTGGGGCTGAAACCTCAAATGTTCCATAATATGCCACATAGAAGTTTTGTCTTAATCCCAATAGCCCTTATTATTTTTCACATAACTAGAATAACTATAGAGGTTATTCATTTTCCTGTGCTCTGGCTCTTGAAAATTGTCATATGCAGCTCGGAGGGCCAGTAAGTTTCGCCACTCTTGGTATGTGCTTTATGATAGTGTTCAAAGTATTTTAGTTGTTTTAATGTTACTATCTTCCTGTGTTGCCATCCTGTTAGAAGACTGATCTGTATGTTTTGAGGCTCCAAGGGAGACATCTCCCTATCGAAAACAAAAGCTGTAGATAATGTTTTGTTGCTGTGGGCAGTGATAACAATCACATATCTATACTTAAAACCTCCTGAAATATACCTGTATGAAACTGCACATACCATTAAGGCTGGCTTACCAGTGGAAGTTACAAGTTATCCTGTATTTGATAAGTATTCCTATAACTAATGCAATAACCAGATTGGTATTAGTGTTACTATTTTTAATTCACTCCATTACATGGCTTTCTGTTGCAACACTTAAAGCCAGAGTAACTTGGCAGTCATCTACATTTCAATTGTCACAGTATGTCATACAATAACACAAAGTTTGTGGATCTGAGAGCTAGTATCAAAAGAAGGATGGATTGTAAAGCACCTCAGGTTTTAAATCACATGAATGTATCAGATAGTAAATATTGGCTGTAGAAGTTGTTAAAAATGGCTGGCAAAGAGACATGGCCAAAGTGGGATGTTCTGATTCTGCAGCCCTCTCAGTAGACACAGTGGCAGGGCTCTTTTAGAACACGCAGAAAGGTTGAAATCTGAATCCCTTCTCTAGCCTCAGGGGCTGGCTGGCTCATTTACATCTCCCTGCTTCAGTGCTAGTGACCAGGTCTGGTTTGTAAATGTTGAGCCAGACTCTCTGGTGCACTAAGGCCACTTTCCAGTGTCAAGCTATTACTTAAACAGTTGGTTACACCTTCGAGCTGCTGTTTCTGGCTTTGCAGAAAGCTCAAGGAACTGGTGTCAGTGGCATGATCTTGGACATCAGGATTACACAAATGTGCAACTTTTGTAAAGAGGTGACATTCTATATAGAGCTTGTTTAAAATGTGCAGGATAGTTCTTCGAGTTTTTCCTTAGAGCAGCATGGGGTTTGTTAGGTTAAAAACTCACCCATAGTTACTGCTATACAAGAACAAAATCCAATATCCTCCTAGTCCTACTAGTTCGAGTATCCTTCCTTTGATTAATGGCTATTGTTGGCTGCTTCGGAGGAAAGCTCCAAAATGTTCCATAATATGCCACATAGAAGTTTTGTCTTAATCCCAATAGCCCTTATTATTTTTCACATAACTAGAATAACTATAGAGGTTATTCATTTTCCTGTCTAAAAGTCTTTGAACTTCGTAAAAAGCTACTCGCCTCATTAATATCCTTAGAGCTGGGAGTTCCACAAGTTAAAATTTGCTCTACTTTCCTGGAATTCGCTATTGTGAAGATTTGTTAGAACATGTTGCTTGATGAGTAGCTAGCGTAATAGCATCTCTTGCTCTGGGTTTTTTTAATTGGATAGGATCATTTCTTTTTCATTAACCCTTCTGTTGAATCCATTATAGCAAAATTGATCAAACTGTCATAATTTTACAATGTGGAAACTAGGAGTAAAAAGAGGAAATTGACAGAATTATTTCAGGTACCCAGAAATACGTATGTAATACGTTATAAGAGAACATTTGAAGCAAATAGTCTAAGAAATACAAGTGAGGATATGAGGATTGAAGAATCTGATATAAAAAAAACAGGAAGATTGATTTCAAAAGGGGCAGCCTTATAAACCAGATGGCCATTTCCTGCTCCTACATTTTTGTTTTTCAGAGACTTTCCAAATCTTGCAAACAAAGATTACAGTAATTGACATGCCAGGAAGGGCTGAAATGACAACCAGAAATGCCTGGTAGGAGCTATGGGGAAAGTGTGGGTTATAAGAAACAAGGGTAAATTCTAGCCCTGATAGAGTTTCAGAAGAAAAAGTTCTGCAGCTGGACGCAAATGCAAATATTTTACTAGATTGTCTGAATTGTCCTTATATCCTTTCAGTACCTGCAGATTTTTCTTAGTAATGCACATAAATTTGTGTGGTTGAAGAAAAAAGCACAGATTCAGTCAAATGGAAAATATGGCAACTTTATTTAGTTTTTTTGATAGTAGGCATGAGAACCGGTGGTGATGATGTTCATTACTGGGTTGGCAGTTCTTTTCTTCAGTCATATGTTTGCCATATTCTAAAAAGTAACAAGATAGACTTTTGTTTTATAATCTGTTGAGGCATTTATACCCTGTAGTGCAAGAGTCGGCAACTTTTCAGAAGTGGTGTGCCGAGTCTTCATTTATTCACTCTAATGTAAGGTTTTGCGTGCCAATAATACATTGCAATATTTTCAGAAGGGGTCTTTCTATAAGTCTTTAATATATAATTAAACTATTGTATGTAAAGTAAATAAGGTTTTTAAAGTGTTTAAGAAGCTTCACTTAAAATTAAATTAAAATGCAGAGGCCCCCAGATCGGTGGCCAAGACCCAGGTAGTGTGAGTGTTGCTGAAAATCAGTTCGCCTTTGGCACTCATGTCATAGGTTGCCTACCCCTGCTGTAGTGTAAGACCCAACTCTGCTATCTTTACCCTCTGAAGAAGTCTCACTGAAGTCAGCAGGGCTATCCAGGTACTCAGGAGACTACATAGCTGATCTATACAGGATTCCTGGAGCATTCATCCTACAGTGCTGAGTACTGATGTTGAGCACAGGGGCTTTTGGGTAATGTCCACATGTGTGGCATTGCATTATGGGTTGTGTAAGGAGGGTCCGTGCTTGTGGCCTCTTCGCCGTACTGAAGACAAGCCATTAAGATTGCAGCAGATTAGTCAGACCCAAGCAAAAGATCTGCTCAACAAGTCTCAGTGGTGCAGTTTTATTGGTTCCTCTTCAGTGTATAATCATATTAGTTATTGCAATAAGTAATGCTTGTAAAACCACTTGCTACAAGCTGTTTTGTTTGGACACAAGGTATTAAACAAGTGTTGCAAGCCTAAGACATTCTGCTAAATAGCTTCTTGAACTCTTTTCTTATTGTAGACAATACCAGTACAGCATATTCCAAAATACTACTCTTATTTTTTACTTTAATAGCTTTGTGAAAATGTTAACGTTTGTGTAATGCAATAAAGATAAAAACCAATTGTCAATTGTATAATGCTTGGTGCTCTGTAAACAAGGAAAAGAGCATCAACAGTAATTTAATTTAATTATTTATAGCTTGTTTTCTATTACATGTAAATTAGATATCACTAGTAACTCTTGAATCATGCACTCTATGCTGTATCAAAGAAATAATTTTAAAGACTATTTTGAAAGTTTACCCACCCCATCCAAATAAATTAATTCTTCTTTCTCTTTTTCTCTTTTTAAGCAACTGGAAGAAAAACTGAAAACACAGGCTGACTATGAAGAGGTTAAGAAAGAATTAAAGTAAGTGTTAAATGCTTACATAATTTCTTCACAAACCGTAGATTAACAATGCTTGTTAAATAAAGCCACAAATCTGTGTTCTTGGAACGATAAAGAGTAACTCAAAACCACAAAAAGCAAAGAAATAGAGTTTGGCTCAAATTGCACCCAGAGCCCAGTACAATTGTTCATCTTGAAGAGATTGCTCATGTCAATTTCAAGTAGGTGTGCACGCGCCATGAGCATTATCACTGGAAGGTTTTGACCTTAGCGGTACCCATTGGGTCAACTGTGGAGCCCCCTGTAGTCACGCCTTCAAGGTGCCGCCTCTTCAGTTCCTTCTTAGTGACAGTCATTGGAACAGCCACTCACTTGCTAACAGCAAGTGATCCCCTAGTAAACTTTTTTCTCATTGTTGCCTATAAATAATTTAAAAAACTTAGTTTGTGTTAGTTCAAGTAGTTTAGTTAGATTTAGATAAGTTTCAGTTGGGGGTTCCCCCTCCCAGCCACGTTTCCCATCCCTGGAACTGGGGCATGCCTCGGTCTCAGGGTTTCAAACCGTGCAGGTTCTGTCTGAAGCTTATGCCAAAGCAAGACCCACATGACTTGTGTCTGAAGTGCTTGGGGAAAGCCAATCAAACGAATAAATGCAACATGGGCAGAGGCTTCTGCCCAAGGACCGAAAAGGAGAGGGACTTTAGGCTGAAACTATTCCCCTGTTATGTTGCTTTGTTATAATTTTCTCATTCCCTTCAAGCTTCACAGATAAATTTATGAAGTGACAAAGAGTCCTGTGGCACCTTAAAGACTAGTCTTTAAGGTGCCACAGGACTCTTTGTCACTTCTGCAATTCCAGACTAACATGGCTACCCCTCTGATTCTAGATAAATTTATATTGTTTCTGACAGTTTAAAATGTTATATCCTTATTAACCTTTAATGCTTGAGAAAATTTTCTTATCCAATAACTAGTTGGAATAGTTGTTCTGTATTCATTCTCAGATTATATTACTGCAAGGAAAGTTGTTAAAGTTATCACTTCTGGTGTTCCTAGAGAGTAGGAGATTATAATGTTAATGCTCATTGGTGGAACTGTTATAAAAGAAAGAAATAGAAAATAACTAATTTTTTCACCCTTTACAGTATACTGAAGTCCATGGAATTTGCAACCCCTGAGGGCTCTGGTGCACAGGTACTGAATCTACTACTGTTTTCTTAATCCTTTCTCCAGCTCAGTTAGTGAATATTATTTTTGTGTTATCTAGGGCAAGCATGAACATTTCCTGTTGATCTGTAAATTACAAGCTCTTAAGTGTCCATAAAATATTGTGGTACACAAGTTGGCCATTGGCTTCTCAAGCCTCTTCTATAAAGCTGAATTGAACATTTTTTGCCTCTTAATTACATTTCCCTCAAGTGGTCAAGAGTAAAGAATGACATTACAGGTGGTGTTTGAGCGAATAACCTGAATATTATAAAACTGAGTCTTTTTAAGATGTTGCATTGGCACACAAACTGAAACTTGGATATTTATTGAACTAATAATAGGCTGAAAACCTTGTTCAGCAATTTTTAAATATTGAAAAGCCTTGACTATACCACTCTCAAAAGAAAACAAGCAACCCTATGAACAGTGAGAATGGAGTAGAAACTTCTAATACTCTAGTATGTTCTCACTTAAGATCAAAGGTTATGAATTGGATTCCTGCTTCTGAAATCCAAACTGAATATCAATATACCAGGCGTAAAAAGGATTACTTTTTAATGTCCTTTTTGATGATCAAGGGTTAGATATTTAGTGGAAGGTAAATGGCCACTTTCTGTGACTGATTTAATTTATGATCATGGGGTCTGTTTGCACTGAAACACACAGCCTTTCAAGGAAGTGTTATGCCAATGTGGTTCAGGAAGAAGAAATATAATCTTAACTAATGCTTCAGACAGATTAAAATAGCTTTTTAGTTGTTCATTGGAAACTATACCAGCACAATTTAAAAACAAAGTAGGTAGGATTAACAAAATGATTAACAGAACACTTTTTTTTTTTTTTAAAGTAACACCGAGTTGATGAGTGATTTACATTGAAAATTAAGTAGCATAGCTTTTGAGTACCATGTATAGGAATCTGAACATTCATATAAATATATGCATGATGAATTCTACAGCATCAATCATAGCAAATGCAAGTGCTTTCTTCTTCTGAATTCTTTTACAATAGCTGAATGACCTCCTTAAATTTTTTAATACCTTCATGGCTAACCTGGAAGCAAACCTCACGTTTTGACTGTCTTTAGGATTCATCCAAACCACTGGAGGTGTTGCTGCTGGAGAAAAATCGCTCATTGCAGTCTGAGAACGCCACACTGCGTATCACTAATAATGACCTGAGTGGTAGGTTGATGTGATTTTCTGCTGTGATACTTTGTTTACTATCTGGGAGGGGAGGGGGAAAGGAGAGTGAATGTGAGATGAGAGCCCAAGCTAGTGTGTGACAGAAAGTTTAATGGGCAACAAGGACCGTGAATAATGTTTGATTTTGCCATTGTATAGGCTGGATAATAGAATCAGACTTGGAGACCTGAGAGCTGCTCTGAAGGTTAGAAAAGAGAGGCATTGCAGGATGTACCAAATGGTAGCATTCAAGGCTGGTTTCAGTAACAAATTCAGCAGTGGCACAAAAATCTGTATCCTCTTCCCCCCAACACACACTCAAATGTGAAGCCAAGTGTTTGCATGTAGAATTCAATAATCTTCCATCTAATATTATTAGATATTTTCATGAGCCGGTCGGTTTAAAAAACAAATACTGAAATAGCTGTCTTTGTTAGCTTTCCTAATGTGGGTATTTTACATGTTTTATGCACATTTTTTAAATCGTGGAGTCATTGAATTTCCAGATACTTTAATGCTTATGGTTTTTGCTGCTGGTACAGTTAAAAGTTGTTATTGGCATTGGGGTTTCCTACATTCTGAAATGTATACGACTTTAACTGAGCGATCTTGTTGCATCCACTTAAACGTGATTTCTTTAATTAAATTGATTTGTTCCAAAATGTAAATGTTTGCTGCATTAAGTTCAGCCAAATCCATTGAGTGAAGTCTTCAATAAGAGACACTAAAGAAACTTGCTGTTTGTAACTAACTTTATATTAATTGTATAACTGCACTGTAATTGTTTTAGTTTTTGAGTTTATAAGGGGGATTCTCCAGGCTGCAACATACAAGAAAGGTGCAAACATGAAATGCATGTTGTTTGTTTTGGGGGCCTTGTTTGGCATATTAAAATTTAAATTAATAAAAAAAAAAATCCACCACCTCATTGGCCCTTGTAAAAACTGCACTTTTTCCCTTTTGTGGGGCAAACTTTGCATTTTATCTTGGTTTTTCCCTTTTTAATCCCCCATAATGCATTATGTTTGACCTTCCTTGTAGGGTCAGCCAGGAGAAAAGGGAAAGACAAGCCTGAGAGTCAGCGTCCTGCAACCTTGCCGGCCTCCCCTTCTTCTCAGTTGCTCCGCAACACAGGGGAGCAGGCTTCCAATACTAATGGTACACACCAGTTCTCACCAACGGGTTTAAGTCAAGACTTTTTCAGCTCATCCTTGGCAAGCCCCAGCTTACCCCTGGCCTCCACAGGAAAATTTGCACTAAACTCTCTCCTCCAGCGACAGCTAATGCAGTCCTTCTACTCCAAGGCAATGCAGGAAGCAGGAAGCACAAGCATGATTTTTTCAACAGGTCCTTACAGCACAAACTCCATATCTTCCCAAAGTCCATTACAACAAAGTCCGGATGTTAATGGCATGGCCCCATCTCCCAGCCAGTCAGAAAGCACTGGGAGCATCTCTGAAGGCGAGGAGATAGACACAGCAGAAATTGCACGTCAGGTGAAAGAGCAATTGATCAAGCACAATATTGGACAGCGGATATTTGGACATTATGTCTTGGGACTGTCACAAGGGTCTGTGAGCGAGATACTAGCCCGGCCAAAGCCATGGAATAAATTGACTGTGAGAGGCAAGGAGCCATTTCACAAAATGAAGCAGTTTCTGTCAGATGAGCAGAACATCCTGGCACTACGCAGCATCCAGGGTCGACAAAGAGGTAAGTTCTGTTTACTAACTGATTTAAACTTTAGTCTTGTGGGCTATGAATATGCGAACCAGTGAAAATTTTTCTCCTGCTAGGCCATATGCAACAGAATTGTTTTTCACCTTACTTTTACAGAGCTACGGTGCAGGAACATAAGCTCTGCAAAACATAACTTTTCTAAATCTAATTTTCTGACTACATTGCTTTCCTGCAGTTATACAGGATAGTATATTTGACACTGAGAAGCAGAGATTTTCCTTGTACTCTGGATTGGATTGATTTTTGTTGAAAAGAGTGAAGAGCTGGTATATTAAAGCCTGTCTTAACTGAGAATAGCCTTATATCAGAATGAAACATTGAGTGAAAAGTAGCTCTCAAGAACATCAGCCACCACATGTACCTCCAAAGTTATAGTATGGATTGTTTGCAGAGAACATGTGTTTATTGTGCCCTTAAGAACTCTGGTGGCAATTTTTTCTGTGTGTCTTGACAAAATTATATGAGTGATGCATAAGATCATTAGTTTAACAAAAAAAAAAAAAAAAGATTAATCCAGATTTTAAAGCAACTTTGCTTACTTATATAGAAAATCTTAAGCAGTAACATTCACTTTCACTTCAGTGTGATTAATTTTAAATAAACACTAAAGCTTGCATTTAAGAAAATGAAAAGAAAGCTGTTAAAAACCTAGAAATAATTGAAAAAACGGCAGCATTTCCATAGATGCTGCTTAAATGAGAATGAATGTCATTACCTTTATAATTTGTTCTTCATTTTTATGATTCTACTTGGGAGGTTTATCTATCCATCTTTAGACATTTATTTATATATATCTAACCTCTTATGTACATAGATGTAATTTTTATTAACAAATCAGTCAGCCTCACTTCTTCCAAAGAAGCCTGCTCCTCTAATGCTCAGTCAAAGACTCAAAGGGTTTAAGAGAAGCTTGAACCCTTGTATTTAGTGACAGGCAGCTATCTTTTCATGTCACACAGCCCATGATGTAGCACAATCATCCCCTGATTGTTTTATTCTTACCAAACTTGTTTTTCAACAGAGAATCCAGGCCAGAACTTGAACAGACTATTTCAGGAAGTACCGAAACGAAGAAATGGGTCTGAAGGTACGTCACAGGCAGGTGTTTTTCTTTGCAGTTAATATCTAGAAAATGGAGTGTGCTCTAGCTGTGTGTTTTCTTAAAACTGTGCAGTTTGATTCTGGCCTGGAATCTGATGGAAAAACAGTAAGTATAAAACAAACCATGGGTTAGAAAAACACTTTACTTTTTCTAATTCCACCACTACCATACTAACTTGACGTGCTGTGGATACTTCCTCCATACCTCTTCCAAATATGTATGTATATAAAAAGAGATAAGTGATAGAAGTGGCATTACAAATAATGAAAACTACTGACATACTTCTTTGGCTGTCTTCCTTGTGGCTTCCAAGCAAGAAAGTTACCCAATATTAAGTAATTTCTTCACAAATAGGTAAAAGGTATTCCATCTTTATTACAGGTACCGTCCTGTTAGGATTTTAAGTACATGTTGACAAATAAACTATAAGTTGCTTTTAAAATGGTGTACAACTTATCTTAGTATAATAAAATATATGAAAAAGCCTGGACAAAGGTATCATTGAAGATCAGATCAGTAAACTACTAATTGAAGAAGTGGGAGCTGCTATATAAGTATCAACTTTTTTGCCTTGTTTCGGAGTAATTACAGATTTTTGCTTTTAGCAAGATGGTAAAACAAAAAAGAAAAGAAAAGTAAAAAGAAAACCCATCCTAACAGAGTTGTGTTGTTTTTGGTAGAAAATTATATGGACCCTGTTAGTGATATAGATGGATCATTTTATAGAGCATTACTACATGATGAAAAATGCACTAACCTGAAGTAATCTTCACAATCATCAGGAATTTTCTTTCTGTCTTTGCTTTAAAATCAAGAAATAAGCCTTATATTATAGGGGAATATCTTAAGGGTTATCAACACTTAAAAATGTATTTCTCCTATTGTTTTGACATCCTGGAGAGAGAAAATAACTAGAATAAATATTGCTTTCTTATATCCAGTGTTCTCTATTTTAGATTATAGTCTGAAATAAAATGTACAGTGTACTCAGATAGCATACGGGGTTAAACCAGCTAATGTGATCTTTTTTAAGTGGTTCATGCCATCACATTTTTAGCTCCCCCAAAGAAGGGAATAGACTAAAGTTTTTTTTTTAAATTCCTGCTGGATAGTACAATTTGTGTAGTCCTTGCCACTGAGTACATGACCTACTGATTCTTCTACTATTTATGTATTAAAGTTATCCCGTAGCTGCTGCTGAATGGTAATATACCATGTATTTTCAAGCAGAGAAAATTTCTTGAAAAGAATGGAGTTTCCAGTATACTAGTGAAGGTCAATGAATCTTAAAATCCTCCCAATGAGAGCTTACAAGCACCTGTGCAAACTGTTCTCAGAATGAATTGCGGATGTTATACTCTGTGTTTCATTAGTAACGTCATTAGTGTCCTTCTTCTCTTCAGGTAACATCACCACAAGAATCCGAACCACAGAGACTGGCTCTGATGAAGCCATCAAATCCATTCTAGAGCAAGCCAAAAGGGAGCTGCAAGTACAGAAAACAGGTACAGGCTCACTTTGTCTCTTGTTCATTTTACTTCAGAATTTAATTAAAACAATTATCATGAGTTTTCTGGTCGGTTAATTATGTTCTTGAACATATTTTTGCAGAACTGTTTCTTTGGACTGAGGAGGGGTTCATGTATATAATATATATTGAATTTTACTTTATATCTTTAGTGCTTGATGGAACCTTTTGAAAAAGTCACAATTCCTCTCCTGCTCGTGCCTTGTTCTGTGGTGTGGGGAAAGTAAATTGTGACACCCTTTACATTGCACCACGTACTTCCTCCCTTGCACTGATCCACGTCTTCTGGCCAGCATGCCGGAATGGCAGAGCCAGGCCTCAGCCATTTCTGCCAGCTTACTCACAGGATGGGGAATGTTGGCCTCACAGCCCTGCCCTTCTTTTCCTCACATCTGATCAAACATCATAAGACCCACCATGGTTGATGATGTAATCCATCCTACTCCCCTGCATACCTGTATTGGGCCAGTCATGAGCTAGCCCTTGATTAGTATGTTCTCACCACACTATATTTCTGATGAATTGAGATTATAACATAATCATTCCTAAATCTGACTTTTACGAGGCTTTATTTTGTGGTGTAAATTTTTTCTTGGCACTTATTTGCTTTCCATTTTCTGATTTTAAAAATGCACTTCAGAATGGTCATGCCAGCTCAAATAATGTTTCCTTTTCCAATGCACGTATCCAGATTATCTTCCCACTGTGTAATTTTTCCATGCATTCAACAGCTGTCAAAACTTTTAACTAATTCTCCAATCCTGCGTATCCCACTTAAGGAGCTGGCACTGCGCTAGGAAGTGCTTTGCACTAAATTTCATTTTTAGAAATAAATGTTGGTTTATTACTTTGGATGTTCAGCTTCGAAATCAAAACAAATCACATGGCAAAAAATATATTTGCAGGAGTAATGGTAGGATGTTTTAAATAGAATAAGTTATTAGATGTCTAAATGTGGAACAGATACAGTAATTTAAAACAGATTAATTACTATATTCTTCTGTAACACACTTCATATGAGGATCTCAAAGTGATTTGCACACAATTAATTAATTAAGCCTAAAATTTCCTATGAGAGATGTAGTTAGATAAAGCAGAAAAGGCATCCCATTGACTTTCGCCTTGTCCTACTTCTGATTTATTTTGTGGGGCATGAAGGAGGAGGCAGGGAGGGTGGCAAAATGAAAACATGCATAGCTGACACACAATATTTTTATCTCGTAATATGCATAATTATATTAACCCTATTTATTTCCATTTGTGGCCACTTCTTGAAGTCCACAGCTCCCTTAGTCACATGAGGTGCGTCACATTGCCCAACCTCCAGAATGGAATTTTTAAGCCCTGGAATTCATCTTCAATTGAGATCTCAGTGGAGACTGCTGTAAATCCAAATGCAGGACCACCGTACCAAATCTCCTGACCCTGGAGAAGAGTACATTTGGACTCTCCTCTGAAATTCCAACCTCTGCTGCTGCATACATTGGCTGAAGAAGGCCATATCAGCACTGATTCACCACTAAAACCCTTCACTTGGACTCTGTGTCTCATCTTTGATGTCCATTCGCTCCATATAGGGTAGAGATCAAGAGTTCTTCCTAGAGCTTTTGCTTGGCAATACAGACCACTATGGCTGGACATCACACTTATTTTTGAAAACTGTTGAGTAAGTGTGTTCTTTAGTGACATTTCATTCAGTGGTTTGGAAAAAGAGAGAGAAAGTTGAGTAAGTCAGGGAAAGAAAGGAATTAAGTTCTTTGTAAAATTTCTTGAGCTTTAAGATTTCTCATTCTGTTTTGGGTAGTAGAAGGATTAACCCTATCAGATTATTTTTGTTGTAACAGGACACTAACAGTGCAGCTGGATGACCTGGATTTTATTGGTGCATGATTCATTTGAGGGAGAGAGAGAACCAAATCATGAGGTGTTAATGTCACTTTTGGGGAAGTATACATTTTGGGGGAGTGGGAGGAGGAAGAGAAATAGGGCCAGTTAAAAAGCTATATATTTGCAAATGTTTGCAACACATATCAGTTATACATATGCATTTGGGTGTCTGTGTGTGCATGTGTGGCTGCAAATATTTTCCAGGGCCTAACTTTGAAAATTGTCATCTCTGATTAGAAAATACCCGATTTTATATATGTAAAAATGTACTGCAGAGCATCTGTTCCCTCACAGCTTTGTTAGGAAACATTTACAGTGGCAGTGAAGTTAGAAGAATGTGTATATTATATAAAAAGTGTTACATTTCATCTTTGGTTTGTTTTCACAGCTGAGCCGGCTCAGCCACCTTCTGCATCTAGCAGTGGCAATTCTGATGAGGCCATTCGATCCATTCTGCAACAAGCCCGACGGGAAATGGAAGCACAGCAGGCTGCCCTTGAACCTGCCTTAAAAACAACACCTTTGTCTCAAGCTGACATTTCCATCTTGTCTCCAAAACTAATATCTACACCTGCAATGTCTTCAGTTTCCAGTTATTCTCCACTGGCCTTGTCACTGAAGAAACATTCAACTGTCATGGATTCTAATATATCTGCATTGCAGAACCTCTCTGGGCTAAAAAAGGAGCACCAGGAAACACCAGTTTTAGAGCTCCATGGAATAACTGATTCTGCACAGGGTGTGCTGAGGCATGTTAAAAATGAATTGGGACGTGGTGGTGTTTGGAAGGACCATTGGTGGAACACTGTCCAGCATGACAGAAGAAGTACCACTCTTTCTGAAGATACAAAGGTCGAGGAAGTCAGCAGTGGAAAAGAAAAGGTCAGCAACCAGACAAGGTCAGATCGTAGCCAACTCCAAGGACCCTCCTCTTCAGAATACTGGAAGGAGTGGCCAAATGCTGAATCTCCATATTCCCAGAGCTCTGAATTGAGCATGACTGGGGCAAGCCGCAGTGAGACACCACAAAATAGCCCCCTTCCTTCCTCTCCTATTGTACCTATATCAAAGCCATCCAAACCCTCAGTTCCTCCATTGACACCTGAGCAGTATGAGATTTACATGTACCAGGAAGTGGATACAATAGAGCTAACTCGTCAGGTCAAAGAAAAGCTAGCAAAGAATGGCATCTGCCAAAGGATCTTTGGGGAAAAGGTAAAGAACTGATTTCTCATTACACTAACACTTTAAACATGTAGCACTATATTCTTATGTATAGGGATGGGATCTGCCACGTAAAGGCACAAAACTCCTTTTTCATTCAATAGTTACAAAATACATTTACAAGTGAAAGGTGTGAGTCATATGTCTTATGAAATTGCACAGAATTTCTAGCTTCTAACTTCTACATGAAAAGATTCTTCAACAGCTTATAGTAAGATCACAAAACTAATTCCTCCTTTTCACAATTCAGGGCAACTGCATGTGTATTCCCCCTCTGTGGTCCACCAAGAGCACCCACTTAATGGTTTCTGGCTCCCAGTCATCACCTCTTGGGCAGAGACCAAGGCTACACAGTTCCCTTACTATGCTGTAATATTTTCAGCAAGCCAGAGTACCTAAATAGGCCAGGATTTCCACTTTTCTTTCTCTGTAAAGGTTATGAACAGTATAGTCGCCTGTAGTTAAAAGTTACTACACAGCACTTTATAATCAAGCACATTTATTCTTAAGATGCAAGCAATACAGAAAAAAACAAACGAAAACCGTAAAGGTTCCTTTGTGCTAATCAGAGGTCACCCATCAGTCGTATGAAGGCTTATTAGTAGGTCTGTTCCTTTTAACCCTTCCACAAGGATTGCACACACACACACACCCCCTACACCCCCGCTGCCCCCCCCCCCCAGACAAAAGTTCTTATCCATTTACCAGATCAGAAAGAAGGCCCTGAGTCAGTTTAAACTCTGGCTATTTATCAAAAAGTCCTTTCTTTGTCTGTTAGTCTCTGGGGAATCTAATTTGAGCTATTATGGACAAGGTTCCCCAGGAGACTTTACTTACCTCTTGGGGTGGGGTGGAAGGGAGGGGAGGGGAAAATGACAATCTGCCTGATTTGCATAACTCTCATTCTCTGTTTTTAATTCCTGGTGGAGCTGTGGTAGCCCTGTCCCATGAAACAGAACACAGTTGTATATAAACCATTCATTTAAAACAAATGGACCCCAACAATATTGCATGTAGTTGCAATATCTGTCACACTCCCCAGCTACATTCATTTTAAGTTGAAACACATACTGTAACACAATATTTAATATCCACTAAAGCAGTGGTCCCCAAACTGTGGGGGACACACCCACTAGGGGGGCATGGAGGAAAGTTTGGGGGCAGCGGGGCCCAGGTCAGCCTCTACCGGGGAGGGGGAAGGAGAGGAGAGGGAGCCCATTCAGCCCCGCTCTGTTCCCAGCCACAGCCCTGGCTCCCACCCCCAGCCTTGGCCCATGACCATGGCACCAGCCTCAGCCCATTGCCACAGCTCCAACCTTGGCCCTTGGTCGCAGCTCCATTCCCAGCCCCAGACACACACACACACACACACACACACACACACACCCCCCCGGTGAAGCCCCAATCTCACCCTCTCCTCCTCCCGCGGGAGCTGAGGCCCTGACTTTTGGGGAAAGTCGGGGTGTGTGGATGGGATAAGGGGTAGAGGTGACCCTGAAAAGTGTGGAGACCACTGCACTAAAGTGGTGTCATGGAATATTTGAGTAATATCCTTGCCACAGATCAGTAAATCTAACAGATTTTTGTTAAGGGACTCTGGAAACCTGAAATTTCTTGTTTAATATTTAAAAGAATATAAGGGGACTTGGAACTCTCTCTGCACTTCAGTCTTATATTTTTAATTAAGAATTCTTTATACAGTCATTGCTCAGCCTCCCACTTAGGTGTCCAGCTTCCCAATTAGCATTAGTATTTTTTTTTTAAGTGCACTTTGGTGATATATCTACTTATTGTATAGTCTGGCATTCTGAAGCTACAACACTCTAAGTTCTGATGGTCTCAGATCTCATAGCTAAGCAGAGTCAGGTTGGGTCATTACTTGGATGGAAGACCACCACGGAACATCTAAAGCTACAGGAAGTGGTGATGGGGATTCAGCAGGTGGCATTATTCTCTCTGATTTGGTACCAAATTAATGTCCCAGCAGGATAGTAGGTATGATATGCTACTACAATTACCATGTTTCAAATAAGATGTAAAACTATGAGCTTGGCCAGTTAGGGTCTTTAGATATTCCATGGAGCTTTCGTAAAACAATGGATGTTAAACTCAAGTGTCCTGCCTGAATTCCAGGTCCGCTAATTACATTCCTCCTGTAGTTTTAATTGGCTACAGTATGATAGTATTCGCTTCTTCTCTTAACTATTGTGTACAGTTGCAATTCATTGTTAAAGATGAGCTAATGTGTACAAAACAAAGCTGTTCAAATTTAAATGATTAGCATAATTGATGGGTAAATTTGAAAGTTTCAGATATGTTTATTTTAAAACAAAATACATGAAAATCGTTTCCTGTTTTTATTTACCTGCTAGAACCAGATCTCTGTAATTCTCCAGTTAGAACTGATGACATTACATCATATAGTGTATTATGCAGCTCCCTGTGCTCTAGTAGGTGTTTGCTTTTGCAGGAAAAACACATACTCCTTCCTGAACTCAATATTTACACACACAAAAACATTTCCATTTACTTATAAAATATGCATATGTAATTTAAGGCTACCCAGGTGCTTTCTGGTTAATGATTAATATACACATGACATGAGAAATGTGCTGGTAGGAAGTATATCACAAAAGTTACCCACCCCTAAATAAATGTGTTCTAATATGCCATTCTTGGTTGCTTCACTTCAGGTGTTGGGCCTGTCCCAAGGGAGTGTCAGTGACATGCTTTCCAGGCCAAAGCCATGGAGTAAATTGACGCAAAAAGGCCGAGAGCCATTTATTCGCATGCAGCTCTGGTTGAATGGTGAGCTGGGACAGTGTGTCCTGCCTGCACAAGGGCAGCAACAAGGACAAGGTAATTAAAATTCCACTATGTTGTTGGCATTGAAGGAGAGGCATTATTTTTAAATTGCAGTAAGTGAGAGTTTTTTCCTAAGTTAGCTCTGCCATTTGTATAAGTAGAATTGCCCACCTTGACATCACAAGCTGTTGTTAAGGGACTCACTGGGATTTTACACAGAAGGATTAGTTTCTGATTAATTCGTAAGCAGGAGATGATGAGTTACCAATTAAGAATGTGGTGTTTATGCATACATACAACATATAAATCAAGCAACTTTGGATAAAGGTCTAGAAAAATGTGATAGTTAAATTTAGTAACCTTTTAATAGGAATTACTTGGGTTGAGGATTCTAAAGTTCTCTGAAGAATTTTGATTTATGTAACCAGATAAAAGAACTAAGTTTTAAAGAGGGAAATTATGGTTGTAATTGTTTTTTTTTTACCGTTGTTTTTATTATGCTGTTTAGAAGGACCAAATATCTAGTGGTTGTTTTTAGTAATACCAAGACTGATTTTACCCTCACTTGGTTGTAACTGAGATCAACATTTGAGTAATTGTTAAATCTGTTTAGAACTGGTGGCGTTGCCTGGTTTGGGGGATTGGGTGTCTTCTTTATTGTTCCCTGATTTTACTGTTCTCCCTTATTTAGTCCTCCACTCGGTGACATCACTGCAGGATTCCCTACAGCAGGGATGTGCAAGCTCAGGTAATCAACTGGCTTCAAATGATTTGCTATAAAGTAATTCACTGCATTTGATTCTATTTCTGCTGCCTAGATGCCCAAAGGATTCTTGTGTTTTGTTGGTATAGTATGCAGTAGCACCTTCAGGGTTTTTTATTAACAGTTAATTCCTCATCCCCTCTGTGTTGCTATGGTGGATCTTGAAAATGCATGCATGTAACGGAATACATTAGGCTGGAAGACTACGATCTGAGACCATTTGCTCTGGTTTTTTGTTTTTGTTTTTTTACCATAGTTTATCAATTTGACGTGACTGTGGCTGTAAAACAGAAGCGTTTCATTTGTAATGTGATCTACATACCTCAACTACCTTATTTGATGGTATATTTTTTTCACCCTCAGTTGTGGTTGTACACCAGCTTTTCTGATTTAAAGTTGAGGAAGATAGATAAATATGCAGCTCACCCTCCCACCCCTTCACTAAAACACAACAGAGATGTGCGGAAAATGCAAGTGAATTGCTTAAAGATGTTTCTGAGGATAACCATTACATTCGGGAGCCCAAGTATAAAACAGCTGTGTTCCTGCTGTTAGATACCAAATTCTACCCACGCACGCTATTTAACCAGTGATAGTTAATTGATGTAAGCCATTTATACTGTAGTCCAGGCTAGAGAAATACTTGTGTTCTGTGGCTGCAAGATGATCAGGTGCTATAAATGCCATAAATGAGGGAATTACAGCACTTCAGAATGGAAAGGAAGACCTGTTAGGTCGTCATGTCCATCTCCTCACAATTGCAACACAGTATCTAATAATTTGTTCAGTTTAGATTAAATGTCCTAAATAATGGGGTTTCCACTATTTCGCTTACTATGAGACTCTTAGAATGAGATGTATTAGGTTGTAAAACAGAAGCATTTCGTATTAGGTTGTGAAACAGAAGCGTTTCATTTGTAATATGATCTGCATATCCCAACTGCCTTATTTGTTGGTATATTTTTTTCATCCTCAATTATGGTTCAAAACTTATCTATTTCTTATGTTGAGAAGTTCTCTAAATTTTCCCCAGGAGTTAGATGAAAATGGAATGAATATAGGCAAAATGTCAGCATTAAAACCAACCATGAAAATAACATCTTCATGAATAAAATTAGAAACAGTCTTTGCAATCACAGAGCTATTGTTACTTACCTACAAGCATTTAAAGAACATGTAAATTTCCTGAAGCATTTTTACACTGCTGCTCATGAAACTATTCAATAGCTACTTTTCTGTAGCATTATCGAACACAAGTCACTATTCTAATTTAAATAAAGTGTGTGTGTGTATATGTATATATGTGTATATATGTGTGTGTATATATATATGTATATATAAAATTAAGAAAACATTTGAAAATATCACAATAAATTTAACAGGTCATTTAAAACTAGTAGGGTTTCAAATAGGAGGGAAGGGGAAAAGGCTATATTTTTTTTATTAATCATTTTTCTGGTCCCTAATAGTAATTAAGAAAGGGTTGAAATACTGACCTACAGTACTGTATTACAATCTAACCAACTCATGGGTTCTCAGGAGGATGGCTAGTAGCTAACAATTATTTCCTTCAGGAAGTTTAGATGAGTTAGTGTGAGATTCTGCTCCACTGCTCCACATTCCCACCTAGTCTGTCAGTTGCTGCCCTTGAGCTGCTATTTTTCAATGTGCTAAGTTTTTATTAGCTGAGTGGAGCATATTATTGGTTACCACCCTTTATTCTTGTCTTAAAGGTGACCTGCAAATGAGGGGAAAAATGGGATTGTGTCCATTTCTTTCTTTTTATAATTAAAAATATATACATGGATAAAATTGTTAGTTTTTAGAATTAGAAGTTCATTTCTTGTTTTCCCTTTTATACGTGGTAGAATGAATAGGCTTATGACATCACAGATAACGAGAGTGAAGCACGATGATCCATTGAGAGGGGAAGAATAGTCTGATAGTTTTTGTTGCCGCTTATATTTTAATTCAAATGCTTGGCAAACAGTTGGTTAAAAAAAATCTATGTTTGTGAAAGATTCAACATCCCATCCCTCTACTTGAGGGCTGTAAATGCTCCAACTCCAATTTGATTTTCCTTCAAGGAGTTTTTTCCAGCAAAACCAATGAAAATAAGACATAGCTACAGTAAAAATCAAGGAGAATGTAACTTTTTTTAAATATTCAGGACTTCACTGTATGATATAAGATCCTAAATCTATATGGTTATATATCATAAATAAACAAAAAAGTATCCAGACTTTTAGTACATTTAAGTATTTTCAAGAATAGCCTCTGATACCAAAATATAATCTGATACTCTTCTGTATTCTGCATCTGTGAGCTTTAAGCATCAGTCTGGTAATCAGAAGATCCTTGCGCAAGTTCTGCTGAATACATTTTACACACAAATGGTATCTACACTTCCAATGGTGAAAAAGAAAATCAGTATGTTCTTTCTAACATTTTCTTTGTGTATCTTTCTACCGTCGCCTTTGGGTACATCTGTCTTTTTAATGAGGTATGTGTCAACAACATGGACCAAATCATATGGAAAAAAATCTGACTGCATCAGCATATTTTTCTTTTTTTTAAGGGAATTTGACCCTTATTTAGTCACATTTTTGATGGTCAAAGCTAGATTAGTATCAGAGTTGCAATATATATTAGCATGTGTTTATGTGGTTGAGTGTTTTGAACACTTGTATGTAGCTCCTGTACTGGTTTTATTTGGATTTTTTGGGTTACTTTTTTTACTGGGTGTCTGCAAAACTTTCCCCAAAAAAGATACCCTGGTGTTATGTACCAGTTCTGTTGATTGCCTTGATATTCCCAAGAATGTTGAATTTTTAATTCACTTCTGTATTTATCCTTCGTGAAGGTCATATAGTGTCCATATACTATATGAAAGACTTGCATGTCATTTTGGTATGTGTTTCTCTTAGGGTCTTCTTATGACCTAATGTGGAAATCTTGGTTTGTCAGTACAGCTGCCGGTGATCTCAGGGGATTTTGAATTTCCCTTTTGTTTGTCTTCCTTTCTGGGTATCATCCATCATTCCTAACTTCATGCTGCTTAGCAGTAGTAATGCTCATGAGAGTTGAAGAAAGGATTATAGCTGCATAAAATGGGGAGCTAATTAAAGCTTGTTTTTTAAATCAAAGTCTTGCTTGAGATAATTGCATATGGCCTTGTGATGTAAAAACCAAAGATGTACTGTATTTAGAAATACTACTGAAATATTACATAAAACCTTCCTTTTCAAAATAAAAAAAAAATGTGTAACAAGGGATGATTAATCTTGATCATCCCTTGGGAGAGAAGAATGGAAAAATCCAAAGACAAGTATAAAGTTTACTCCAGATATGATAGTAGTACTTGCATTGCAGAATGACAGCAAACCAGATATCTGATCTGTCTCTCCCTATTCATACCATGCTCATCACTGTGTTATCTTTCAATAACAGAAGCCAACAGGTGGTTAACTGTGGATTGGGTCAATTTCCCTGTTACGCAGCAGCAGAGTTGTTAGATATTCTTTTCGGTCTTGTTTTAATTACTGTTGTGGGAAAACTAAGGCAAAGATATGAGTGTTACTCTTTTGTTCTGGATGCAGTGAGATTCCGATCTCTTGAGGAAAGGAGTTTGATAGTCTCCAGTTGGACATGAAAAAAGCTCTATGCCTTTCTCACAATTTTTACCTTTATTGTGTATGGCTTTGTAGTTCCAGAGGAGCACAACGGTTATAGGAGGTGTTCCAGTAGGTAGCTCAGACCAATCTATTGAGAACTTTGATTGTTAGAACTGTGTGCTAATGTACATGGACATCGGTTCCTCTACTCCTGAGACCATCCCAGATTTGGATTTTTAAAAAAAAAATCTGTGAAACAGGCTAATTACTCCTTGTAACAAGAGATACTTTTTTCTGTGAGAATGCATTCTTGATTAACAAAGTTGTTTATGGTTTGAAATGGTTCTGATGAATATGACTTTATGGCCAATAAGATGGAGAAGAAAGGGGGATCTCTTGACCTAAGAGTCGTAAGACTAGTGGAATTCCTTATACAAGTAGGTTAAATTGAATTACTTATTTTAATCTTTGGTTAAAGAGTCTAATAAAAATATTACTGCCATCTCTTATCACTGTGAGCTAGATCAGAAAAGAATTTTTTAGTTAGTTACTTAGAGCATATGGATAACTCAACAGAATCAAGCCCCTTGTGCTAACTCTAATATGTAATTTTAATATGCAAATTGGTTAAGTTTCCACATCACTTGTGCATACTGAGGTTGCAGCTTTAAAGTAATTGGCCCCAGTTTGTGTTGATTTCAAGCGGTAGGATTTCAACTGGCACCTCACAAAGGCAGCTGCTATAGTCTGTCTGTCTTATGTATATGATTAAATTCTGTGTTATTTCCCTGATAATTTGGACCGTGAAAACCTTCCTGGTAATTTTTCTAGTGTCAAAGCACGGAGAATCACTGTCCAATGCACTTTATTGGGACCTGGAAATGCAGTGCAAAGTTGGTATTAAAGTTGACTCTTAGTATAACATGGATAGCACCGCTAGAATGTTAGTTTCATTTGTTTCTTTTCTATGACTATTCTTTTAGTCATAATCTCTTTTGCGTGCCTATCATACTGTGTGCGTGTATTATTGATGATTAGTAAATAATTGATTTTATTGAAACTCTACCCGGTATTCTTTTTCATAGATCCTTTAGCATAGGAGATGCCTTTATCATACAAATGTTGATCTTTTTTTTTATGCAGGTTATCCTAGAATTTCACCTGTTAAAGCCCTTTCCCACTGATTTTTATTTTGGGTCCACATGCACTAGGTAAACAATGATCAAAACTTCCACAACACAATTCCCTCCTTGTTGTGGTCCCTACTTTACAGGTATAAAAAAGTGTGTTTGGCATAATAAAATCTGTAATTATGAGCACCAACATTATAAGGAAAGATTCATTGTAGATGTTACGTAGTAATTAGGTGACCACACTCGTTCCCTATTTAAGTGGAGGAGTTTCCTGAAGCTGATCTTAATTTATTTTAAATAGTGAATATGAATCTATATCTTCATATTTAGAAGATCTGCACATAATCCATTGTAACCTATGTTCTTTCTTTTTTTGTTCAAGGTGTGTGGATTCCATAAATCCACTGTCCTATGGTCTGAGCACAAGACTGGGAGCCAGGAACTCAGGCATTTTAGTACACCTCTACCCGGATATAATACGATCCGATATAACACAAATTCGGATATAACACAAATTCGGATATAATGTGGTAAAGCATTTCCCCCCCTCCCCCTTTCCTCCCAGGCTTGCACAAACCTGGGAGGGAGTGGGGAGAAGTAGAGCAGCAGCGTGTTCAGGGGAGGAGGTGGAGTGCGGGGGAGGGAAGCGCAGGGAGGGCCACAGCAAATAACCACAGGGGGCACAGAAGAACCACTCCCTGCTCCAGCTCACCTCTGCTCCGCCTCTGCCTCCTCCCCTGAGTACACCGCCGCTCTGCTTCCCCCGCCCCCGGCTTGCCGCGCCAAACAGCTGATTCATAGCAAGCCTTGGGGCGGGGTGGGGGAAGTGGAGTGGCAGCGGCACACTCAGGAGGAGGCAGAGCAGAGGTGGGCTGGAGTGGGCAGGTGGAACAGGGAGCTGCCGGTAGGTGCTCTGTACCCACCAATTTTTCTCCGTGTGCGCTCCAGCAGTGTCTTTGGCTCTGACACACTGCTCTGAGCGACATGTGAAGGAGGCTGGGCCGGGGGGTTGGATAAGGGGCAGAGGTTCTCGGGGGATGGTCAGGGAGCAGGGGGGTTGGATGGGTCAGAGGTTCTGAGGGGGGCAGCCGGGGGTAGGAAGTGAGGGGGGGCAAATAGGGGTCAGGGTCAGGCTATTTGGGGAGGCACAGCCTTCCATACCCGGCCCTCCATAGCAAGTTTGATTATAACGTGGTTTCATCTATAACGCAGTAAGAGTTTTTGGCTCCCAAGGACCGTGTTCTATCGGGGTGCAGGTGTACTAGTCTCTGTCACTGATTCCATCAGTAAACTTGGGCACATCATATTGGCTTTCTGCCTCAGTTTCTCCATACTTCACAGGATGCTTCTCATAATTAATTAGTGAATATATAAAAAACTTGAAGATGAAAAGCTTAATTAGTTGTACTGTTACCACTGCTATTTTTATCATGCAGTTATGGAAAAGTACGAATTAGCACAATGTCAGTGCACTGAGATTTTTTCTAGATCATAATAGTGCTTACAGTTCCTTATTTAAGAGATTGCAGTACTCTAAAATTATTGATGAAATCTTTGCTTCTGGAATAGGTTGCTATAATTGATTAGATCAAATGTATTTTAAGATCAACCAAACCATGTGGCCTCCTTTGTACATATTCTTCCAAGCTTAGTTCAGCGTGAAGATCTAGTTTGTTAAATATGATAGATTTCAAACACTCATTTCTCTCCATTTCTTTATATTCTTAATCATTCATCTGTGTCAGCGGTCGGCAACCTTTCAGAAGTGGTGTGCCAAGTCTTCATTTATTCACTCTAATTTAAGGTTTCGTGTGCCAGTAACATATTTTAACGTTTTTAGAAGGTCTCTTTTTATAAATCTATAATATAGAACTAAACTATTATTATATGTAAAGTAAATAAGGTTTTTAAAATGTTTAAGAAGCTTCATTTAAAATTAAATTAAAATGCAGAGCCCCCCCCGGACCTGTGGCCAGGACCCAGGCAGTGTGAGTGCCACTGAAAATCAGCTCATGTGCCGCTTTTGGCATATGTGCCGTAGGTTGCCTACCTCTGATCTTTGTTTTCCCCATTCATCCCTTTTTTTGGAGGGGACCTTCCTCCTGTAATAAGAGAGCCCGGATCTTCCGACCCTCTCTCTTTACAGTCTGTGAATCCTACAGCCAGCTGCTAGCTCCAGGAGGAGGTGGGTATGAAGGAATGATCTCATGTTTTGAAAACCAGAATGGAAGAGTAACTGACCCTAAATCAGCAAGCAGCATTGACATAAAGGATGCCTTAGCATTTATGTTGTGGTGCCCGAAGGTCTAACAGCTTGAGGAGGAGGGGAGATAGGGCTCTGGATGGTTTGGCAGCTGAGAAGGGTCAGGCACCTTCCTCTGTATTGAGAGGGAGTCTGGAGAGCTTGGCAGCTGCAAAAGAGGTCAGGAAAGGTACTTATCACTTTGGGTCAGACATCTGTCTCTCAGTGAGGGAGGGTTTGTGTGCTGGCAAGGAGTCATGTTGGGGTTTTGGTTGCTTGGGGGGAAGTGAGGCACATGTCTCTTCATAGGAAGCTACAATGGTTTGGCTTCTGGGATTGGTCACATAAGAGTGCTTATCAGAGGAAAAGAGGGTGTTAATCTATTTCATCCCCTTTGGCTATGGTCATGGATACAGGCAAACTACAACATTCAGTTGCTTGGCAATTTAGTAAAATGCTGTTGAGGTGAGTGAGAATTACCTTGCTTTGGCTGCATAAAACAGATAATGGACTATTTCCTTCCTGAGTTACTGAATAGAAAGTGTATGCTCCAAACGTGCAGGTCATTGCTTCCAATCCATAATGAGGATACAGCTTTAAGGCAAGCATGTTTCCCAGGAACTAGTCTTAACATGAAGTAAACATTCTGCGCTGGAAAGCAGCACATTATACCTCTGACAAGTAATTAAATCCTGTTTAGATTGTAAGGAGCTGTGTGTTGATTGATAAATATGTAAAATCATTTCCAAGAAGAGAAAACTGAAAATTACTGGAAAGTTAAGTATCCTCTAAGTTACCTTGTAGCTGTCCCCTTTGTTTCAGTGTAGAGGAAGAAAAGAAAAGATGTATGTGTCGAATCCAATATGATAGATATCTGAGTTTTTAAAAAAATTTATAAGCAATCATCCAGAAGATTGATCCTATGATTATTTTAATTTTATGGAAACCATTTCCCTTCTAGGTCAACGTTCCCCTACAGACCAAATGTTGAAATATTATGCTGCTGTGTGGGAACCAGAAAGTTAAATAGACTAGAAATCAAGTATAAAGAAAACTGAAATTGACTGGTCTATCTTGTCTGAGCTGAGTGAAATGCAAAAATTAGAGAATATAAATAAAGTGAATTTGAAATTTAAAATTCTTACAGTTTTAGTGGTCAACATGGTACTAATAATAAATTTAAGGAAATTTGTTTCTTTTAAAAAATAGTATTTGAAATCCTGTGTCCCTTTTTAAGAAGTGCATTGTACATTCAAAATAACATAAGCATCATTTGATAGCATGTAAAGGCATGATCCTGAGAAATGCGGAGCACTAGCAAAATTCCTTTGGACATCAGTACTCTATGCATCTCTCGTCAGACACTAGGACAATGATAAAAATACTCCTTTTTATAAAAAAAAATTCTCTTTGCAATTGATTCCTTCCACTTCTCCTTTCCCTATCCTAACATTATAAAAATACCCTAGCTGCTGCTTTCTCCTAAAAAACTTCATCAAATCCACCTCTCAAATACTCTTCCACCACAGCACCTTCCTTTACACCTTTGCTTTCTAAGGAAAAATTGGGATGTGTAAAGGTGATGGAAGCTGTTTCCTCCCATTCTCCATATCTTCACACAAATGAACAAGTCATTAGTTTATTCTCAGTGTAACTTCAGTTTTGTTTTACATTTGTTTCTCTCCTTTTCTCTTTTGGAACTTGTATCCTAAAAATAGAATAAGTTGGAACTGGCAGATGTTTCATTTGTCCTTTGCAAGAGGACCAAAATTAGCCTGTCATTTGGCACCTAAATAAAGCAGCTAAACTGTCCTTTGTACGAACTTTACAATTACAGTCTATTAAAGTTGCAAGATTTTATTTTGTTTACTGGTATTATGTAAGCAAGATTAGCCCCTAAAAATCCATAAGACCTTGAGAGAGAGGGGATGAGCGTGAATGAACACAATTGTTTTTAATCTCCTGTTTTGAAACAGTTATTTTTCTTGTGAAGGTTTTTTGGGGTTGGTTTGTTTTAAAGGTAACTTGGAAATGCTCTAAAACTGCATATTGTAAAGGTAAGAACAATCTAGTAAAAGGACAGCTATGGTTTCTCTAATTTTCAGAGAGAAAATCTGCACAGAATGCCTGAAGCTGGGTTAGCCGTGGGACTCCCCAGGGGCAACAGAAAGATGTTATAATCAATTACCACATCATAACACTGATGTATGATAATTACTGAGTGTTCCTCCTGAGATAGTGCAGCATTTGGCTGGGATGCAGCTCTTTCATGGTCCACTGCCTGATTAATATGCAAATAATAGGCTGATTGCATGATGAATGCAGAAAATGAGTTCGCTGATAATGTGAGCACCGAAGCGGGAAGATGATAAATTACTTTTACTGACTGTCCTACATTAAGTACCCTTTCTCAACAATTTTATCACAAATTAAGTAAAGCAGTATGGAGAGATTATGAGGATGTGTAAAATAATGTACCTTAATAGCTTTTATAATATTGTTTTGTATAATGTAAATGGCATGTTCTTTCAGTACTTCAGCCAGTACTCCTCTAGAATGGTTTTGCATTTAGTACAGTAACATGCAGGGACAGTCCATTCAGTCGCTTTCTGTTGAAATGAAGAGCAATCTGCTATACCAACATATGACTGGTGAGGGGTTGGCCTTTCTTATAAGAAAAAGAATCCAGATATTAGCCCCTCAGGTATCTTGCCCCTAGGAAATGAATGTCCACATTGTTTAGTGAGGGAGCAATATTCTTCAATACAGAACAGGATGTACACTGGACATATGTGTGCTGTTGCACCTGGTTTAAGCTGTATATCCAGGGGCAAATGAGGTTAAGGCACTGAATATGTTCATAGAAGTACCTGCATACTCTATATAAGTTTAAGAAGCGTGAGGTGGAGAGAGGACCAAACAAATATGATGATTATAACATGTTGAACTCTAGACTCGAACTACCTGGTCATCAGCTGGAGCATCAGCAAAGATGTTACAATAGTAACAAAGTTAGGACCTCTTAGAAGTATTGAATTGGTGAAAAATTAGTCTCAGATAATGATTAATCCTTTACTTACAATAAGGCAATTTAAACACAAGTTTTGTTTTTGGCATCTTGGTAGGATGTTTTTATGACAGATATTTGTTTAATCTTCAGGAACTCTTTAATAAAACTGTTCCTACACACAAGCTGCTTTAGTAATAAGGTTACCAAAGATAATTTCTAACAGTTACTGAATTCTTAAATCAATATGGATTTCTGAAGAAGTAGTGAGCTATGGTAACACAGAAAAATCAGGTTTTTAAAGAAGGTTTGGTGGTGTACAATGGCATCTTAAAAACCTGCCAGGATGTGAGTGTTAATGATGTAAATTAACATTTGTTTTAACTTAATTTTAGAAGATTATTTTTATCTCAGCTGTGGTTCTATATGCTAACACAATGTCCCATTTTTCTTCCCTGTTTTTCAAAAAGTGCATTATCGTAATGATCATTTAGTCCATCCCTGGCACAGTTCAGGAGTGTTCCTTAAACCGTGTCTTTTGGAGTATTGTCCAGTCTTTTTTTTTTTTAAGTGCCATTTAATTCCACAGGTTAATAGCACTGCATAGAAGCTTGTCCTGGTAGCCTAAATTTCTTTTCTTAATTTTGTCCCTTTACCTCTAGTTATACCCTTAGTAGAAACTTAAATATTGCAATTCTCTACTTCCTTGCTGTTCACACTGCACATCATTGGTGATTACAGATACTCTCTTTAGGCCCAGTCCATTAACTAACTGGTTACATATTATGTGTTTTGGTTTATGTCAATAGTGCAGCCATGTTTGCATATTAATTCTTACTATGCTGCATAACAATTTGTATCAGCACATTAAAGAACACCTGGGCAGCTACACCATAGTGCATAGATTGCCTAGAAGAGACACCCACACAGGGCTTGAGAAACAGAATACCAGCCAAACTAGTAGGAATAGCCCCCACAGCAAAATACTTTAAAGAACCAGTTACACAAGAAGACAGCCATATGTCCAGCCTAGGCCCCTGGTAAGGATAAAACACTGTTAACTGCTGTAGTTGCTAACAAAATATTATCCATGCTGTGTGTGGACACAAATCATGTTTGGAATCAAGTATGCTTCTGGCTGGTTATAAATTTGATTTAAAGTCAGAGGGTGGATAAAACATTCTTTAGCCAGTTACATAAGCTATCTGTAAGTGAGTAGGAGTGCACACCAACTCCCCCCTGAGGATCCTATGGGCATGAACTAAAAGGTATCTAACTCACATTAACCTAGTCCTCTTTAAAAGGACTACATAAATACACCTCTGGAGAGGTGGCTTATTTTCAGAAGCCATATTAATGTGCAAATTGTGAATTGGCAAGGTTCACTCATTGAAAACAAATCCATTAAAACACTACTTCTGAGAAAATATTCAATGTTCATAGATTGATACTATTAATTAGTCATAAGAGGACTTTATTGTAGTAATATGCCACAAACGCTTAGCTGATTTATTATTCCAGTAGATCAAACTTGTGTTTCATTTCACCACTGGTGCACAAAAAGCTCATTACTGTGTGAAGACATAAATTCCTATGCAGGAGTTAAAATCACAGTGTAGAAAAATTAAGACCAAATTCTGCATGAAATTTTCAGATGCCAGAAAACTGAATGCATAACTCAGTGGGGGTATTGCAGTTGACTTCACTTGGAAACGGACAAGGGCCTAAAGATACTCTGGTTTTTAATCTTTAAAATGGAAAGATTATACAAACTATTAACTAGACAGGAAAAACTAGGAGCTAATCCAGTCTCAGTATGAGCCACTTTGATCTTGCGTAACCTATCCAAATCTGTTTATTGCCCATCAGCTCACCTGTGGGTAAAAACAGGATCTCAAGTATTAAATGCTCTTCTGAGAGGTGGTAAGAGAATCCTTTGTCAATGTTTATCTGTCTTCCTCATCCATAATAATTTGCCATAGAAGAAATAGCCAGAGAATTGTATCCTCCCACTGCTACGTGACCTATGTTGTTGTTCTGATATTCATTTATAAGGAACGTGAATATGACTAGTTTGGCACAGACCTGAAGCCTGAGCTATGGACGTTATGCAAAGTGGTGCATCGAACCAACTGCCAGTTAAATAATCTTTGGGTTATTGTTGGAATGTCACAGAGTACCCTGTCATTTTGTTTCAGCAACTTGTCCTTCCAAATGCACAGTTCGCCTTATGGCATGCCAGCAGTAAAAATGTCACTTACAATAATTACTTTTTGGTGAAAATTCCTCCTGACTTCCTACCTTCAAGCTGTTTTTTACACAGTGGGGAGATAATAAGAAATGACTTAATCCTGACTGCTCAAATGAACACTAAATGGAATTTAGGTTATTACTGTATATAGAGGGCTGCGTACTGAAATTTAAATAGTGGATTGGATAAACTGCAGAGATTTGTCTCTGCAAATTATAGTGGATCTGCTTTTTCAATTCACTTCTGTCTAAAACTTAAGGCAGCTGTTATCTGCCTGCTGCCTCCAGAATATAATATTTTTCTTAATCCTTTTAGAGGCCCCTGAATACCTTCTATGTTTCAGATGGTCTTTCCCCACCATCTCCATGTTTTGTACCTTATTCCCCATCAGTTTTGTGGCAGTAATGCACATTCAACCGTTTAGTCACTCCATTATGGTTAAGCTAATATAGGACTGAGTACTTCTTTCTGGAAGTCAAATGTACCACAGAAAAAGTCTCGACGCAGTAAATTTTTAATTTGCTCTGAGAACTCAGATGGATTTGGTCCAGCTCGCTCTTGCCCTACCAAGTGACTTTGGATTGCATTCCAGGATGAACCTCCTGCTGGCTATCTTCTGTAGATCTGGGTGGTGTTAGTGCACAGATGGGACAGTTGATGAGGTGCTACTGTAAAAGCTACTTGCAGATGAAAGAATCAAAATAACATACATCACAAATCTGTTAGATTATCCCATCCATCCTCCTATAATTGTAGGATACAACCCCCTGCATGGTCCACATGAAGAAGAAGGAAAATCCTTCCTTTGAGCGTGTACAAGAGACCCTCGGTTTTATGTAAATTTCAAGCATGCCATAATTTTCAGACTGAGTGGAGATGAGTTCAGCAAACTTTGAAGATTTATGCACAATAAGTTTGATTCTTATGTTACATCACTGTAGATCCAGAATAAGTCCATTGAATTCAGTTTAGTTTAGTTGATTGAGATTCAAGTAATCAAAGTTTGGCTGTAATAGTTTCTTCTAATCGTTCATAATACTCCCTGATATCCCAAATAGCACTCTCCATGAAGAATGTAAGCATTTGGTGCTGATGCTCGTGATGATGTTGTTGGGAGCATCCATTGGACCTTTTCTCTCTATCTGTGTGCCCAGCTCAAATCCACCTGACACTCAGCTCCTTCCATTAAATCAGAATCCATTGTAATACTCTGAAACTGTGGGGAAGAATAATGTGATTCAGCGTAGCAATCACCTGTACTAACTGTGGTGGTTCTTTGTAATTGGCTGTTGTTTTCATTTCCAAGCATTGCCCCTGTCATTCTCCACTTTAGGTGATGAGTAAGCAGACCCAATCCCTGACCAAACAGGGACTCTCAGCTAAAAAGATATAATTCTTTCAAATGCAGCATCTGACCTATGAATTAGAGCCATAGAGTAATACTGTATAAAGGTATGACATTTCAGAGAGATGCAGTAGCAGCCATTTTGGATCTGGTGGAATGCACTCCAACATATTAGTACCGAAATCCTCACTCAATCATAGCAGGAATTTATACGTCATCTAATTCATTTAAACAAGTGGTTTTCAATCTTCTCTTCATGTGCAGACCCTTAACAAATTTCAAAGGGAGGTGTGAACCTCTTTGTAAATCTTAGACATAGTCCGTGGACCCCGGTTGAAAACTACTGATTTAGACAATCTGAGTAGCAATTGATTGCTGGAAACTCACAAAGATAATACTAGGGAGCAATCTAAAGGTTTTGCAAAATGACTTATTATTGTATGGATAGGAACAAAGTGCCCTCTTCACTTTTGAAGAAGCCTAGTCTTTCTTGTTTATGAATGGCCTTTGGGAGAAGAAGCTTATTGATTTGTCAATGGAAATCAGAGACCCTCTTTGACAAGACTTTAGAACGTGAGTATAATGATACCATTTCCTTATAGAACACTGCTGTGGTAATGTCTGAGACTATCCAAGCTGATAAAATCACCACCAGAGATGATTTTTCAACAAGAGGGAGGCCATGTATATCCTGGCAGTGGCTCTTAAATGATTGTTCCACCAACTTTTTAAGTAGCACATTCAAATTCCAGAAGACAGTGACTCCCACACTGGAGGAAATACATTAAATAAGCTTTTCAGAACTGTTATCACTTTCGGATGAGAGAACATGGTAGAGTTCTGTACAGAAAAATGGCAGAATGACATTGCCTATGGTCAGAAAATGCGGTAGAAGAACAGAAAAATCCATTACTAGGTCCAGTAGAATCTACAACCCAAACTGAGGAACGAAAGCAAGAGCGCTGAGCAGTGCTTCAGGCTCTGTGGTGTTTTATAGAACTTTGCTGATGAGAAAAAGTGGAAGGAATGCATAGAGGCATTTGGATTGAAAAATACCCACTTTTAAGCATGTTGTGACTTCATCTGCTGCTATAGGGAATGCACAACCACAGAACATAAATCTGTGGTTCAGGTAATAATGAGGAGGTTGATATATTGTTCTCAGCCAGCTTTGCAGTGTGCTCAACGAGAGTCAAGTCGTGTTCTCTCAATTCAGACTGGAATGCAGTTTTGCTGTATTTATTTTTTTCTTAAATCACCGGAGTGAAATACAAATATCAGCATTAAGATTGAGCAGTCCAACTATCACTGGTCAGGAAATTCCGAAATGTAGGTATTTTTTGCAGCATTAACACAATCCTATTGGATAGCTTTCCGTTTTTTATGTTATAAAAATAATATAATTCACATTTAAGAAGACTAAAATAGAAAGCAGATGGGCAATGTTGACTTATTTTACATTCATTTATTTAGCTTTATGTATTGTTCTTATCCCGCACTCCTGGTTGTAGTAGAAACCTTAACTTTTGGAATTTTCTAACTTATAAACAGCTTAGATGCAAGAAGAATAGTGGGACCCTCCCAAGCTTGGTCTGAAAGCCATGCTCCAGCTGCATCAGATGCAACCCAGATTAACTGTTCAGATCTTTGTAATGTGATCGTTTCTCTCTCTCCTTGGCTCTTTTGATCAGCTGTGAGGTGGTTAAGAATGTCAACATTTCAACTGTCATCTGTAGGCTTCAGTGATGAAGAAGGTCTGATCACACTTCTCAAATGATTCTGGTTGTCTGCAGCCGACATCCCTTCACTGATTATGTTCAATTCATATTTGAAAGCAGCCGTATAAGGATAGACAGTTGTGGCGGAGAGAGAGTTGAATGTGTGGGGTTATTAAAAGCTTATATTCTAGAGCAGGTCTGCAGAACATGCGGCCCGGGGGCCACATGCGGCCCGCACGGACTCACTGTGCGGCCTGCGGGAGGTACGTAGGGGTGGGGCAAGCCAAGCAGTGGGGTGGGGAAAAATGGATGAGGGCAGGGCTTTTCAGCCCGCAGCTGGGTTTTTTTGCAGTAATATGGCCCTTGCTGCTTTCCGAGTTGTGCAGGCCTGTTCTAGAGAACAAGAAGGCAGCCTTCTTGGAAAGCTACTGCTCATCTGACCATAGGTACTGGAACCAGGTGTGCTGCTGCACCCCCTGGCAAGGAATGGTTTCCATCATATACAGGTTTATAGTTTGCTTCAATGGCTCTCAGCACCCCCACTGTACAAATTGTTCCAGCACCCCTATAGCTGATACAACCCTGCACAGTCAGACTCCAGCTTTAGAGTACTTGATTTCTCATTCCTAATGTTGCATTAATACTAGTTTTTTGTGTTATATATAATATATAATTATATTAGTTATGACTATTTCATCCCTTTTAAATATTACATCTTTCACACCCAGGATATCTGAGTGCTTTACAAAATATATATATGTGCCATGATGATTTTAGAAGGGGTGTGCATATCCTGTTTTAGAGATTATAAAAATCCTTTCTAAGAGGAGAAACAAGAGATCCCTACAAACCACACAACTCCCTTGAATTTCAACCAGATGCTATGGCTAAAGTCAAGGTAGCCGTGTTTGCAAACATTTCACATCATGAAGACAACATCATGGAAGCTCTTTCTAACTAACAATAGTACACAGATGCCTTTTAAATAATCTGCATAACCTCTTTGGTATAATGAAGCTTTTATCTGGACTGATTAAGGTGCCCTAGTCATTAATTGGGGCCATGGGCTTTGCCACTTGACTGATGTAATCACCCCACCTCACAACCATAAAATCTGTTACCTACCTACCTACAGTAGTATGGTCTCTCTTTCTAAACATAAATATGTGTATAAACACTTGCACATACTTGTTTATTATACAAACTTAATCAATTTGATCACTCATGTTTCAGTAGTATTTCTCACTCAAATCTGAGATTTGAGAAGCAGATGATGTATCAAAGAAACATTATTTTACTATATTGTTTTCATTAGCCCTTTGCAACTGCTATTTTTTGGAATCCGTAATCTGCTATTTCTCAGGTGTCCCTGAATTTTGTTTCTTTCTCCTGCCAGGAAGTCGAGAGACATGGGCACTCTCAAATTATATCATAAAACACATGAAATGATGGCATGTTAGGAGGTCAACGACTGTTAAATTAGATTTTTTCCTTTTTTTGTTAGCAACTTCTCCTTTAAAAGCCTTTTAAAAAATAAAATAGTTTTCTGCATAGAGTAACAAAAGAACACCTGCTTTGTGATTTCATTTTCTTAAGGAATGATTTTTTAGTTTCTCATAAATGTCCGATGTTGAAAATGCTTTTAAATTAAGGGAAATTCATAAGAATGAATGTAGAGTGTGTTTTGTTTTTCTCTATGGGGTGTGTGTGTGTGTGTGTATATAATACATAGTTTGAAATCACAATATACTGAGGGCTCCTAGAATAGACCCATTGTTTTCCTTTGTGTTGCATTTGAAAATCGGATTCAGATATTCTTAGGTTTTTGAGTAAATAAAAAGGTTGGTTGCTCTTAAAAACAAAATCCCAGGAGGCTGTTGATATGTAAAAATAAACAAAAAAATGTAACTAATCCACTCTGACAGCAACATACCACATTTCACTGATAGGAGAGAGATGTTTTGTTTTACCTTTGATGTCTGCAGTAGCAGGCTGAAAACATAGACACTGGTGAACGCTTTTGTTTAGTCATCGGTGAGGTTTCTTGGTTTTGGTTTTTACTATACTGTACATGTGTGGTTTGCAGTGCATGTATGGAGAATTGCACAGGAAATTTGCAGCTGCTCTAGTTATTTGATAAGATTTGTTTAAGCTGGGCAAGGGACAAAATTAGAAGGAACTTGAACCATTGCTGTGCAGTTTATTAGCCAGGCCGCCATAACTTTGACCTTGATGTGGGTTAAAGGATACAGACCTGAGAAGAAATCTGTTTATCATATAGGGAATTCATGCCATCCCTGACAGTGTACAGTGAACAAGATGGATGATCTGCAAGACTGGTCCTTCGCATGGGTGAACTGGGGCAAATTTACAGTACAATTCCTTTGCTGTTCCTGATGCAAAATAACATTTGCTGGCTTTTATAGTCTATTGTATGATGACTTGGGGGTGAGCAGAGAGAAGAAATAAGATTTGTAGAATTCTTATTGCCTTAAAGATTTATATAGAACTTGCTCTTTTTAAGTCTGTCTCTTTTGCATCTTTCATAAACTTTTTAAAAAATTCAGTTACTTTGGTTGAGAGAGCAGTTTTTGTGAATGTGTCAGAAAGACTTCCCTAAACACAGTATGGTAAAAGCTTTTACTGTTAAGACTTCTATTGCCTTGAATACCCCCATTTTATTGTGATTTCATTCAAACACCATGTTTACTTATGAAGTATATTCCTCTACAATAATTGACACATCAGAATATTTTGTAAGAAAAATGACACAGAAAACAATACCTTGAAATCTTGAAATCTTTATTTCAATTATTCAATTATTTCAATAATTTTCATTATTCATTTATATTTCAATTATTGAAATATTCAGTTATTTCAATAATTATCATTATTTCAGTCTTGAAATCTTCAACATTATTAAACTTTAATTATTAGTTTTATTTTTCTGTTGCACTTCTGTATCTTGCCTGTCTGAAAAAAACAGTTTAATCAAATAGTAAAATTACAAAACAGCTTAGTTTTAAAACGAAACCTTTCAGACCCTAGCCCTTAAAAGCAGCATGTTAGGGCTTTGCTGTACTTTTTGCATACCTGGGCATTTGTTAAAGTATGTCGAATATAAATGAGAAGGAAAGTAGTTGTAATGCTTTGATTGCAAGATAATTATGCTATAGTCAGTTTTTCTCCTTTTTTAATTACAGAAAGCACTCCAAAGACCTCTGCCAGTTGCAGTCCTGCTCCTGAGTCTCCTATGAGTTCCAGTGAATCAGTGAAGAGTCTGACTGAATTGGTACAGCAACCCTGTCCTGCTATAGAGACAAGTAAGGATGGCAAACCACAAGAATCAAGTGAGCCACCTGTCTCTGAATCCCAGTCGACAACACCTTTGCCTCTCTCGGGCCATTCAGCACTTAGCATTCAAGAACTGGTTGCTGTCTCTCCTGAATTGGACACATATGGCATCACGAAGAGGGTTAAAGAGGTGTTAACAGACAACAACCTTGGTAAGTTGCTTTGTTCTAATGTCTTTAGTGAAATAAAAGAAAGTATTTAATGCTTTTTTTTTAAAGTAATGTGCCACTAGAAAGAATGTTAAAGGGACCGTATAAAATTGTTCAGATCTAAAATGTAATCGGTTTTAAATTGTTCTAATCCACTAAAGAATAGCCTCCAGATTTTAAATACCTACTTCCAAGTAAAAAATATAACTCTGTCACTCTTCTACATCACGTACATGTACACCTGGCCCAACAAGCAGAATACCACCCCCAGTTCCCTGTCCATAGTCATCTGAGTCCTGCAGGCTTTCCAAATATCAAAATTTCTATGCTGTTCAGTTCTCCACCTGAGAACTTGTACTTCACTTCCAGCTCTGGTTTCCCCGTCCATGCAGAGATGGTAGCCAGGGGCCCTAGAGCTTTGCAAATAGGTGAAGGAAAGGGTTGGAAAAGGAGCAGCATAGTAGGCAGATGGGAGTTAAGGAGGGATGTCATGGATGTGGTGGAGATGAAGAGAGAGAATCCAGACACAAGAGGGTAATATGTGGAAGTGGATGGGGTCGTTTAATTGTTATCTCACTTAGGACCCACAAAAGCTAATGCTGCCCTTGTCTGCAGAACAGTTTTCTGGTTCAAGATGGAGTCTCCAGATGGATGCACTGCTGATGTGGTTGATAATATACAGTTTTGTCAAGGGAAATGTGATGAGTTGGTTAAGATACAGGAAAGGGAGCGAAAGAGATCTGGGTTCTACTCCCAACTCTGCCACTAGCTTAATCTGTGACTCCTGTATGTCAGAAACTCCTGCTATGTGTCTGTTTAATACTTTCTTTCCTCACAAGGTATTGGGAGATTTAATGCATTCATGTCTGTGAAGCATTTTGAAGTCCTCGGATTGAAGGCAGTAGAGAAGGGCAGAGCATTGTAGCACCACGCGTACACAAATGTTAGACTCCTGATTATGTCACTTAATGCAGCCAGCATCTACCATGAGGCTAGAATGCTTAGTATAAGTGTATGGAGGCTGCTCATTTCAAACCGAAAAGTGTCATTTAGGGATTTAAATATTGAGGCCTCTCTTGGAATTGAAGTTTAGAGAAAACTATTGTCCTGTGAGTTTAAAAAGAGATTGAGGAGAAGGCTTTTGGTAATTCCTTCCTTGTATGCATCCTTTTTTCAACCCAAGGGCCAACCTTTCTGTAGGAGCTTAAACAGTTCAGACTGTCTCATTTATTATAACCACTTACAAGCATTATTATACCCAGCTTCTGCTAAGTGTACTGTATTTTAGCAAACAGGATTATATGACCCTTTTTCAGTTAGTTGCAGAATAATAGGGGCTGCCACTTAGACTAAAGTAAGACCCATTTTACTCTTTTTTTAGTGTCACAAAAATTCTAGGCAGATCCTCAACAAAAAGTCATACATGAAAGCAAGTCCTGTTAAACTTGAGAGAACTTCTCACGTGCTTATGTTTGTATGGTCAGACCCAGAGTGCTTACTCTCTGGAGCTACTCACAGTAGTAAACTCTACACATGGTTGTAAGGGTTTGTAGGATCAGGCCCTTTGTTTTTTGTTCAGAATGCTATTGGGTACTGTTCCTCCTCTGGTGTTCCAGAGAGAGTTTGAAAAGTATTTTTGTTTACATTTATTTTGATGCCATTTTTACTTAGTCTTTTTTTTTTTTTCCCATGATTTTTGTTTTCCTACAGTGTGGCTGACAAGCCTAAAAAGCAGCAGAAGAGCCAGGAAATGTGCCCCAAACTCTGCATTAGGTGTGGAACAAGTTTAAATGTCTCCTTTTGCCCTCAGTGTGCTGAAGTGCCAGATTTATTCAGTGCTGAGGCTTCTGTTTTAGGCCACAGGGCCACATGAATCTCTCGGCCAATTCCTAGTGGCTCAGTAGTTCAAAAAACATTCGCCACTACAGAGGGCATTAGAGTGAAACTGGTTTAGGTCACATGACTCATTAAATTAGATTGCGTTTGGAAGGTCTTCCCTCATGGGCCTTCTTGGGTTCAGACGCTAGTAACAATTCTAGCAGCCAGTACTAGCACTGCCAGCAGTGAGATGTTTGTAGCACAATAAGGATTTTCCAACAAAGGCAGCACATCACATTGTCACAGGGGGAAGAAAATGTAACAAACTACCAAAAAGTCCTAAATTTGGGGGGTTTGCCAAAAGTGCCAATATACTGTAAAGAATTTTCCATAACAATCACAACAAAAGTAGGTCACTAGATACAAAAGCTAACTCTTGTGGCAATTAAGATGGGGCAGATTAAATGGCATGGGTTTTGCAAATTCTTTGAAATCCGTATTTAAAAAAAAAACAAAAAAAACACACAACTCCTCAATTGCTGTTTGAGTCTATGGTGTATGATACACCTGCTCTCTACCAGTAGTGATTTATAATCTGGTTCCCATTAGCTTGACAGTCTTTCAAACCAGGTATTTGATTCCTTATGGCTGTACTTAGAGAGAGAGAATAAATACAGCAAAATAAAAACATTTCAGTTTTGCCTTTTGCCATCTATGTAACATTAATGTGATATTTGCAGTATCCCCTATCTTTTTATACTTAGTATTGGGCATTCTTAAAGGTTGCTGCGAATACTAAGGGAATGTTGTTTAGTTACAAAGACAATTGGAAAGATTTTAAGAGGAACCGCTGTAAATAGGTTACAGTGCTAATACTCACATACAGAGTTTATTTCAAAAGATCCCCACTCCGTACCAAGGTACGGATATACTCTGTAATGCAGATGAATCAAAACTGGCATTTAGTCTGATTTTTCAGAATTTTGGGTAATCGGGGTTTACCTGTATATGAACAGGTACAAAATGAGAAATGAATGTATTTTAAAACAATGTAGTTGAAAATCACTCCTCCTTTTACTTGCCAAAATATGAGTTTAGGGTTCGTTATTTCTATAGTAAGAACCAAGAAGAGGGACAACTTCAGGTAATATTGGGCTCCACACAAAGTAACATGCACACAGAGGCCATATCCAGCTTACTCCATGTTGGGTTTTCCCTTCCCAGTTTAGGGTTGCCAACTTTCTAATCTCACAAAACTGAACACGCCTGCCCGCCCTTTCGCTGCAGCCCCGCCCCCACTTGCTCCGTCGCTCACTCTTCCCCATCCTCACTCACTTTCACCGGGCTGGGGCATGCGGTTGGTGTGTGGGAGAGGTATGGGCTTTGGGCTGGGGGTGCAGGGTCTGGGGAAGGACTAAGGATGAGGGGTTCAGGGTATAGGAGAGGGCTCTGGGCTGGTTCCAAGCGGTTCGGAATGCAAAACGGGGTCTGGGCTCTGGGCTGGGGTGTGGGGAGTGAGGGCTCTGGGATGGGGCTGAGGATGAGGGGTTTAGGGTTCAGGAAGGGACTCTGGGCTGGGGCAGTGGTTGGGGTGCGGGGAGGTGAGGGCTCCGGCTTGGGGTTTGGATTCTGGGATGGGGCCGAGAATGAGGGGTTTGGGGTGTGGGAGGGGACTCCAGGCTGGGGCAGGGAGTTGGAGTGTGGGAGAGGGTGTGGGATCCCAGTGGCTCTTTCTTACTGCATCTTCGAGGAAGTGGCTGCCAGGTCCCTGCTGACTCTAGGCACATGGGTGGCCAGGGGGCTCTACGTGGCGTGTGCTGCCTTCACACCCACAGGTGCCACCCCCTGCAGCTCCATGGGTCGTGGTTCCTGGCCAGTGTGAGCTGTGGAGCCAGCACTCAGGATCAGGGCAGTGTGTAGAGCCTCCCAGTCTTTGGCCGACCCAGTGCCTAAAGGTTGCAGGGATCTGGCAGCTGTTTCTGGGGGCAGTGTGGAGGTAGGGCAGGTCAGGAGCCCCCACTGCACCACTGACTGGACTTTTAAGGGCTGACCAGAGCCACCAGTGTCCATTTTCAACTGGGCAAAAAATAGATGCCTGGCAATCCTACCCCAGCACTATATACCCATGACCACACTCTCTTCTGGCTGCCTCTTATTACAGCTCTCTCAAGTGTCTGTTGAATCCTTGCCCATCTACCCCTTAATTTGGATGCCAACCCTTTCCCCCCCTGCCGCCAATAAATCAGGAAACTTAAAAAGGGAGCCAGTGAGAAATTTTCCAAGTGCTTAGGTCATAAAGGCCACTGGCTAATGTCCCTTACACCTAGAGCAAGTGAAGGAAAATACTCTGTTGGGGGGCGGATACAGGACCCTGAGGCCAAGTCTTAGCAGGTAAAAAGCTTTTCAGATACCTTTACAATATACAGTAGTTAAAATATTATCAGAAATCAGGATTTGACTCAGATGACTGCAGGCTTCTCTTTTGTAGCAAAAGCTATTGCATATCAGGACAGTTTTGCTCAAGAAAAGCATTAAGTGAAGGTGGTTAGAAATGAACTGTATGGCCTGGTTTTGAGTGCTGTGGACATTTTCTGTAGTTACTGTAAAGTTAAATCTTAAACATATAAATGGAACAATAACTATGTACATACAAAGTATGTACATTCCAAAATACATACAAATTGCTACCATGCTAGAGCATAGCATTTGAAAGAGGGCTTAAATACAGAATTCTTGAGAGCAATTACTACATAAAAGTTACAAAAATACACTTTTACTACATTTCATAAACTGTGCCTAGCTGCAGTTGCTAAAAAAGTAGTTTTTACTACTTTTACAATAGTAGTAAAAACAGAAAGTATTTGCATGTGTCTGTGAAGATACTAGCATGAATGTGGCTGAAAAGCAGAGGTGTACAGTATTAGCGTTTGTTTCACTGGTTGAATTGTCTATATTACCTTAATGGAAGAAAGCAGTTATAATACCTTCCCTCATAAAATCTAAGTAGCTGGAGTAGTCTTGCCACTAGTTGACTGCTTAGTTAAAAGCTTGATTTACTTTTTAAAATCTTTTTACTTTTGCACATTATATCCATTATAAGGTCCTGATCACAAAAGGTGTTGAGCTCCCTTGCTTGCCAGAATCATACCCTAACAACTAAACTAAAACTAAGTAATTTCCGACTTTGATGGGGGAAGAGCTATTATTCTTCCTTTTCTGTCTCTTGGGTTTTCAGGCAAGTCTGAAGTAAGAATAATTGACAGTGATTATATATTCCCGAGCTCTGCTACTCCTTCAAAGAATTTGGTCCCCTTCCACCTTCTAGCCTTTCTTTTGCATTGTTTTCTTCTGTCTTTTTAGTTTAGTTTTGCCTCTCAGCTGAATGAATACATTTCAGTTTTGATTTCTTATTAGGTCAGCGTTTGTTTGGGGAGACAATCCTAGGGCTAACGCAAGGCTCAGTCTCAGACCTTCTGGCTCGCCCAAAGCCCTGGCACAAGTTGAGTTTGAAGGGACGGGAGCCCTTTGTCCGCATGCAGCTGTGGCTGAATGATCCCAACAATGTGGAGAAACTGATGGATATGAAGCGAATGGAGAAGAAAGGTAATTTGCAGCAGATTGATGCACATTTTTTATTATTTTAAATGGGACTTTTTTTAAATTATCCATGAGTATTATATAGGTCATATTGATCCAGCATTATGGAAGAGTATGGAAAGTGCTTCACAGCATCTTTCTGTTTGCCAGACTTGATGCTAGCTTTGCTTTTCTATATGTCTCCAGAAAACAAAACCACCGTGAATGCCCAGTGTCAGGAAGCCATTGCTAGATTCACTATAGAATTACTGCTGCCCTAATGCATCAGTGGTAATGCATCATTTGGCCTTACCAAATGAGAAACGTGAGAATGAGAACCAGCTCAGAATAATCATTACTAGGGCCACAACCAGTCACAGATGTTGGGATGGAGGGAGTAAGCAGTGATTCCTGAGGGGACTTCTTGCAGGTCTAACATTGGTGATCACTAGGAGGAAAGATAAATGTAATGATTTAAAATGATTCTATGGGATGTATTTTTATTATTTAATTTAGTATTCTTTATGGTTCTGATTTTGTCCAAGTGAACTCCTCTCATCTGCTTAGATCAAAAACATTTATCTATTTGGCCTCTAAATGGTTATCTACAATTGTATTGTGGAACCATGTACTGTGAATGTCAGATCCTTCTCGTTATTTTGAATCCATTGCTGAGAAATAGCAGTTACAAAAATAGCCACCTTTTAGTATAAAAACAATTAGGAGTCCAGTGGCACTTTAAAGACTAACTAACCAGGGGCTTGGCTACACTGGCACTTTGTACCTTAATAAAGCCTCCCAGAGCACTCTACCTTACTATCTGTCCACACTGGCAAGGCACATAGAGCACTTTGACTCTCCATCTGGAGCATTCCTGGTACTCCAACTTGCAAGAGGATTAACAGCTGTTGTGTATTGGGTGAGAGGCTGCAGCTCCAGTGTAAACAGGTAGTAATGTTACTGCACTCTGATTGACCTCTGGAAAGGCCCCCTAATCTCCTTAAGTCAAGTGGCCACTCTTTTATTTTGAACTCAGCTGGAGGAATGCGGAATTGCCTTTTCAGAGTTCCGTTTCAGACAGCCAGCAGCTTATCTGCAATGGGGCAAATCAACAAAGCAAACATTTACTGAGTGAGAAAGAGAGAGGCAGGGGGTTAGAGGGATCTGAACTTGCAAGATAGCGAGCTGACACTCTCTCAACACTCCAAAAATCCACTCTCTCTCTCCCACCACATACACACGACACACTCCACCCCACCCCCCTCATTTGAAAAGCATGTTGCAGCCACTTGAACACTAGGATAGGTGCCCATATGCACCGCTCCCAATGCCACTGCAAGTGCCACAAATGTGGCCACACTAGAGCGCTTGCAGCTGTCAGTGTGGTCAGACTGGAGCACTTTTCCTACTGCGCCCTCCGAAGGCTGGTTTAACCAAAAGTGTTCTACAGCTGCAAGTGTAGCCAAACCCTAACTTACAAACCCACTTCTTCAGATGCATGTGATGAAGAAAGTGGGTTTTTTACCCACAAAAGCTTATGCTCAAATAAATCTGTTAGCCTTCAAGGTGCCACCGGACTCCTCATTTTTGTGGATACAGACTAACACAGCTACCCCTCTGATACTTGACACCTTTTAGTATGATCACCTGATTCTACAACACAGAAGCTCCAGATGCTGACTTCAAGCAGCAGTTAGCAGAGTGCAGAATTGTGTACATTCCAGATAGTTATCCTGGATGATGATAGTGCACCTCTGCATTAAAGTGCTATTGTTGACTGATTTCATGATAACACTAAACCGTCATGAAGAATTGTTGTGGTTATACTGAAAATTGCAGTTAAGGGGGCTTACAGGAGAGCTTGTAGTCTCTTGTTGAAAGTGAGTAAGATAAACAAATTCGTTTTACAGTAACTACTGGTTGTACAGCACAATGCAATATCTCATCAGAAATTGCATGAGGTCTTCCACTGGGAGCAGAATTCTCTCAGGTTTCCCACCTAGCACTGTAAACTAAAGAGAGCTGAGATGGCTTCTGCTACTTTAGAAACAGAGCAAAAATAAATAGGTCAAATAGCTACATTTTTAACATTCCTAAGAGATTATCATACACAATGTTGAAGAAATAAAAAATAAAAATAAAAAAGTAACATTGACAGCCTCCCTTGGAAACAAGTTTCTAAACTGGATTTTTATCAAAGTCCCATGCAATACATATGCGGCAGGAAAGGAAACTGTGCCTGCATAAAGATAAAGGCTGTAAATTGTTTGAGGGCCTCAGCTGAGCTCCTGAACTGTGCAAGTGCTGTCCTGGTAGCAGAGCACTGGGAGTGAATTCAGCCCTGTATTCACTCAAGAGTTCTCTCTTGCAGCTAAGTGTCCTGTTGTCCAACCATTTAAATTACCCTGGAGCCACATCAACAATGTACCTTTCCATTCAGGTAATGTCAGGGAAAGAACATTGCAATGGTTTCTGTTGCCAGTGAAACATGACTACCAATTATTCCTCTGCCACATTTTATCAGAGGAATAAATTGATGGTTACTGAAAGCCCTATATAAACAGTTCAGCAGATTTCTATGTATGTTAAATCAGTTTTTAGGAGGGGTTTTCAGACCCACCAAGATCAGACTCCTCCCACCCTCTTCCCCCCAACTCCCCTTATTTTGAATAATTTACTTCTATGGTATGCGGCACCGCACTGTGCAAGCTGCTGGAAACTTTGCACTCCCCAGTGAATAGTGCTGAAGCCTCCTTACAGGAGAAATGTTAATTGTCTATATTTCCTCATCACTTCCTTTTTAATAAGCTTGTCCAGAACCAGGTGGGATAAGAATTCTTGCTGAAAAATTTCTGTTTTTTCTAGTAGTAGACGGATGCTAGTGCTGTTGGGTGGTAGGTGTGCCATTTCCAGCTGAGTGCATGCTGGGGAGTCTCACCAAGGGGACATGGCAGTGCTGGGTCTACAACAGCAGCAATGAAAAAGGTGGTAAAATCCTGGAACAGAACTGGGCCCAACACCAAGGATCCAGGTCCAAATCTTCCCAAGGACTGGAGTTAGGAAGTGAGTTTGGTCATTTTGAAGTAGTAGTTAATGGAAAAGTTCAAAACCGTATCCAAAACCAAATTCCTCCAAACCTCAGGGATGATTGTAACTTGCCTTTTGATTTGAATCTCTCCTTATTTGAAAAGGTGCTGAAATCTCCCCTGACCTGTGTATTCACCGCATACACTTAGAGTTAAGATTGTTTAAAATCATATTAGCAAATCATCTTTAAAGCATCTAGAGTGCTTCAAGAAGAGCACATAGCTAGTAGTATGGTTCAGCACACGGACAGATGCCATAATATGTGACCTCGAACCAGTGGAGCGTTGGTCTGATAACCTAATCTGGATGAAAAAATATCAACTGGTGAATGTTATGGGTTTTCTGCAGTGGGGCTCCTTTCCTGTAGGTCATAATTGTTTCTTTATTCCAGTCTCATGAAAGATAGACATTCATATTTCTTGCTTCATAGTGACAGCACTGAGAGTTAGGGCAGGTCTGCACTTGGATGGAACACCTCCCTGGAAAGTTTAGTTCTCCAGGAAGTGGTGCTCATCTTCTTGAGTTGGCCTGAGCTGTTGTCCCAGAATGAAGATTGAAAACCCTTTTGATTGTGAGAGAAGAGATTCTGACCACTCACTGAAGATCTTTTTGTATAAGAGGCAGGTGTCAAGCCCAGTGACCTGACCAAATTCTGGCAGCTTCGGTTGGATATAGCACAGTTTCTTTACATTTTTAATTAGATGTGCTCTTCTCCTTCATGTGTCTCCTAAATTACTGTGTAGTGTTGCAGTGCTCTAACGAGGAGATATCATTCTTCACCTTTGTTTTGGCTGTTACAGTGGTGAATGAAGGGAGCCCTATGTCTAGTCTGTGTATCAGTAGAAGTTTGTAAAACACTTGAATCTCAAAAGACTCTAAAGAACTTTAATAAATGTAAGATAATATCATTTTCTTCAAATTAACTGCCAGCATTACAAGTTGTAGCATTTAGCTGCACTTCAGGGACTGCAGAGCCCCATATGTTGCTTACCACTAACTGCTTCCCATTTTCCCCACTGGTTGAAACATCCTATATACCTTTGGTTGATTGGAATAACCTTTAAAAATAACTTTCTTATATAAGCAGTGTGGGTGAGGGAGATAATCTTTTATTGGATCAACTTCTGTTGGTGAGGGAGACAAGCTTTTGAGCCACTCTCAGGTCCTGAAGAAGAGCTTTGTGTGGCTCGAAGGCTTGTGTCTCTAACCAACAGATGTTGGTCCAGTAAAAAACAGTACCTCGCCCTTCTTGTCTCTCTAATATCCTAGGACTGACATATCTACAACTACATGCATATAACTTCTGTAAATGGGTGCAGGACTATATGTGACACAGCAGGGTGATAGATAATGAGGTTTTTACATTCTGTTCCATACCAGCGATCTTACACAGCAGGTAATCCAACAGGCAAGATGTCATATTCAGGAAAAATAAAATGCAGGTAGTTCAAGTACCCAAGAAGGTCAAAGAGTATGTTCAAAATTCACTTTGAGACTCCTGTGACAGTGTGTAACAGTCCCATTAGATCTACCACCAGTGTAAAGGGTGAAATAACAAAGCAGAGCTGGAGGGGGGATTTGCTGGCTGCTTTCAGCTACCTGAAAGGGGGTTGCAAAGAAGATGGATCTAGACTGTTCTCAGTGGTACCAGATGACAGAACAAGGAGTAATGGTCTCAGGTTGCAGTGGGGGAGGTTTAGGTTGGATATTAAGAAAAAAAATTTCACTAGGAAGGTGGTGAAGCACTGGAATGGGTTACCTAAGGAGGTGGTGAAATCTTCTTTAGTTGTTTTTATGGTCAGGCTTGACAAAGCCCTGGCTGGGATGATTTAGTTGAGGATTGGTCCAGCTTTGAGTAGGGGGTTGGACTAGATACCTCCTGAATTCCTTTCCAACCCTGATATTCTATGACACTAAAGACCCAGGCAGTCCTGCAGGGGAAAAGAAGGGTCCACTATTAAAGCGGCTCCCTGGTACTATAAGGAGGGTGAGCTCTATACCCAGAAAACTTGAGTAGTAGCTCAAGGTGGCCAGTTTCTGTTCATGTGAAAATCTCTCTCGTATTTTTTTTATATTTTTTAAAATCATCTGTGCATCCTGTTCCTGAAGATAAAACCTATGGTAAAGAAATTCATTTAATGAAAGACTTTGTTGCTGGCTCAGGTGACCCGCTTCACCAGCTTCATTTGGAAGTATTTTTTTCTCACTGCAAGGGAAAGGCCTCCTCAACAGTGCTCTTGCACAACTCTGATCCCATCTCCTTCCACCCAGTGCAAGTCAATCAAGACAGTGACATCATTAGCCAAATCTCTTTCCTCAATGAACTTAACAGGATGGTTCATCACCACTCCCCTCCCCATGAGGATGAAGGAGCCTCTGGAGTTGCTCAGATTCCCATCACTGACATAACTGAGCTACCTGCACACAGCAGCAGTACCCATCAAATTGTATTGTAAAAGGATCTTGCTTAAAGGAAGAGGCTATTGGTTGTTTTTCTTTTTTAAAACTTGTTCCCAGTGTATGCATCTAAGACAAGATCTGTAGAAATAAGCAACAAATCTCTGAACTGTTCCTTAAGGTTGAGGCAAAATTGTCAGAATTCCACAGGTTCCAAGCGCCATCTTGTGTTGGAACATGGCTGTGATTTCAGTCTTTATCAACTACTGTAGTTTAAAGCTTTCTACTGGATTAAATTTAAATACCAAGAAGCACAGAACATTTTGTTGCAACACAGGATAGCTGTCCTAACGGAATGTGTATGTGAAAATGTCATATACATATACACTCATAAAATACTCAGACTTTTGTTGAGTAACATCAGAACTATGCACCACACTTAACTTCTTATGTCCATTATTTGTCCATAGGGTGGAAAATGTAGAAGGTTTATAGTCAGTTTGTGCTCTCTTCCCTGCCACCTCAGCCATCTCTTGTAGTCTTTTTCGGATCCATACCAGAATGCATTTCCTGCTCCTTCCTGCTCTGTCCTTCCCAGCATGCACCTACCCTGCCTGCCCCACCCCCCAAGCTCACAGTTTGGGACCTCTGCGTTTACTCTGCAATTCTTGTATTTGGTGACTTTATATTTGCATGGTTCTGTATTTCTCTTTCAGCCTACATGAAACGACGGCACAGCTCAGTTAGTGACAGTCAACCTTGTGAGCCCTCTTCAGTTGGAATAGACTATAGCCAGGGAGCCAGCCCACAGCCACAGCATCAGCTAAAGAAACCACGAGTAGTGTTGGCACCAGAAGAGAAAGAAGCTCTAAAACGAGCATATCAGCAAAAGCCATACCCATCGCCAAAAACCATTGAGGAACTCGCTACACAGCTCAACTTGAAAACCAGCACAGTGATCAACTGGTTCCACAATTACAGGTACAGTACATGTCCCACATAGCATCTCCAGTGAGCACAATATATACTTTTCTATCTGCCTTAACTAGTGTTGGGCAGTGATACAGAAGGGAGTGTCTCATTAGAAAGGGGTTAATAGTAGTAATGATAGTGCAAACAGTATATGCCAGGTTTTAAAATCTTGGGGAATAAAAATACCCACATATTGACTTCAGTAGTTCTTGTCTGTGTGAAATCCGGCATTTTGATTTGCTGTGTCAGAGTGGGACTTTAAAAGGTCCACTGTCATGGGATATTTATAGTTCATATTGTAATCTACCAGATAGTGTGTGTACTACTGCCCTCTATTGGATAGAATCGGACCTATGATAAAAGAACAGTTCTTACAGTGCTGAAAATTAAAGGAGATTTTCCTTCAGCTCAAGATTGAGGCCTGTGATTTGGGACCAGGGGAATGTGTTCTGTCTCCAGGAAGTTCCAAATGACCATGGTGTGTGGCCTAGTGACAACCATGATGTCTGAGGTAGCTGCAAATTTATTACGCTATTATGATAAATCCTTGATGCCAAGAGTTATCCTGAAATAAAATGAGATTAGAGTCTCAGTTTAATCCATTGTTTCCATTAAAAAGAACTGCAAGTTGAATGCATTGAGTAGTTTCTGACTACTGCTTGACCAGCATATGAGAAGTAGGAGTTGGATAAACCTACTCAGTTTTTGTCTGAAAGAAATTGATCAGGAATCCTCATCATCTTAACACACTTTTGTCCCAGAAATTGGCACTGATCAAAATAAGTTATAATTTGAGAAGTAGAAGAAAACATACAAGCCTCAGTCCCTTGCTTTCTTAACCAAGAGTCCCTGATTATCATAGGGCCGTTTAAAAAACCTTAACAAACAATTCACCTTTTAAGATTTCTCTCTTTAAGCTCCTCTCTGCCACTTCTGAGGCCACGGATGACACAAAAAAAGACTCCTTGTTAATGATAGAGCTTAGAAGTAGAACATACAGTAGAAGGCAAAGGAAAATAACAAATATAGTCACCAGTAGATGGTAACATTTCTGCTGTCACATTGACTTGTACTTAAATGTAGTCAAATTTGATTTGTGTGCATTGCAAATACTGCATCTTAGTTTAAAGTTCTCTAAATACAGACATCTATTCCCTTTCTCACTTATAGGAATTATACACAAGTTGGAGTAATGCCTACGTAAATATGTTCCCTTCAGCCTGACAGAAAAACGTGCTGTATTCACTAATACAGATGAATACGAGTACATTGGTGACATGTGTTTATCTTCCTCATTATCATGAGGGCTTCTGTTAGGCACATTGTGAAAGAGCACGACAAGTCATGATCGATCAGCACATTTAGCCACATCAAGCTATACATTAATTCAGAATACTCCTGCAGTTATAGACAAAGTCAGATATGTACAAGCAAGGCAGTTGGAACACAGGGCATGGCAGTTCTGGTTCTAGTCCAAGCACTACTGATTAGTTGCGTGACTGTGAGCAAATCATTTGTGGCCTGATTGAAGTTGGTGGATTTTTTGAGTGCTCAGCACCTCTGAAAATCAAGCCATGGATGACTACTCTGTGCCTCGGTTTCACCATCTGAAAAATCTTAACAAGGGTTTTGTGAACTTTAAGTAATGTCTGTGAAGTGTTTTTAGAGCCTTAGCAGAAAGGTGCTCTCTAAATGTCAGGTATCATTATTATTATTATTTATTAATATATTCAAGGTGGTATAAGAAATGAATTCGTGGAACTGAAGAGGGCTCCCTTTCTAGTTATAAGGAATCTTGAAAGATAAGAATGCATTGTTTGTCATATTTTAAAGGTATCAGGAGCCCATTTTCAAATGTAGCTTGCATTGTGGGTTTTATCTCTCTCATACAACTTATTTTAGTACAACTGCTGTCTGTCGCATTAGAAGCCGTAGTGTACTGTTCCTCTTGAATTTGATACCTTTTTCATAATGTCTTGCTGTCATGGATTCAGGTCTCAGGAATCTTGTTACTGCAGTGCTTTTCCTTTGGGCATATGACTTATGCCATACATTCTACAAACTGTTGCTGCATTAGAATATGCCCTTACATCCATCTTTGTGTAAAAAAATGCATGTTGACACATTTGTCACAGCAAGAGGCACTGTGGAAATACCTGAGAGAATTTCACTTTAAAATATAAATATTCGGAAAAGATTTCACTGTATCCACAAACACATCTAAACCTTTGTTTGTTTCCAGAGCTCAAGACTCAGCACATACATAAGAGTAATACGCATCTGAGTGTATTTATTTGCATTACACAAGCTCCCAGAGGCCCCTTTTGAAATTGGAACCCCATTGTGTTAAGAGATGGTCCCTGCCTCAAATGACTTACATTCTAAATAGTGAGACAGACAAAGGGGGGAAGAAAGAAAGTAGTATTAACCCCATTTTGCACATGGGAGATTGAGACGCAGAGATTAAGTGACTTGTTCAGGGTCACCTAGAGAGCCTTTGGTAGAGGTAACAATTAAATCCTGTTCTCTTGAATCCCAGTCCAGTGCTATTAAATTATTAAACTCTATTCAACTTAATTTAAAAATTGCAATGAAACATCACTGTATTAAATGTCTATATATGATACTGGAAATTGCGCAAAGACATATACAGTGAACTCCAACACAATGTTACTGTGTCTACACTAATCCCCAGAATAGCCTCATATTTTGAGTAACACTGAAGAATGTCTTCAGGGTGTGGTTGTTTTAGTGGTCTACGTCTTCCACTGATAGGCACTTTCTGTCCAGAATTTCCTAGCTGCTGGCACCACTTCCTGTTTATTGTACAGACTTGGTCTCCTAGTTAATGTAGGGCTTGATTGACTTCCAGACCAAGTGTGTTGGGGATCAGTTCCAGGGATTTGCACATCCATCAAACAAGTCCATACTAAACAGAGCTGTGGCCAAATGTTCAATGACCATGTTGTGATTCACTTTCTTAAGTGGAACTGTGGCATTTTAAATGACATATTTCTTAGGTGGGTAGACATGAAGTTATCCGTTTCCTTCTCCTGACTCAGTGAGCACACCAGGAGCTTTGGATCAGTGCCTGTAAAGGGAAGTTTATAAGAAGTAAATAAAGCCTAGTAATAAACGCAAAATGCATGGAAGTAATGTTAATAGCAAATTAATATTAGTAGCTGTGGTTCCCGGTCTGGTGAATATTATTCTCCGAAGGGAATTTATAGACCCATAATCCCTGAAAAAAGCCATGTCAGCAATTACTGACAAAGTACTCTGCTGTCTCTGAAGCAAATCAATAATGTCATTAGCTTCAAGCACAAAGCAGACATTCCAGCAGTGTTCTGTTGCTAGTCCATTTTCTTCCCAGTGTACATTAGTTCCTGCAAGAAGCTTAAGGTTCTACTGAAAGCTCGCCACAAACATGAAAAGGGTTTTTCATCTGTGACTTGAAAGACAAGGCAGCACCTCATTAAAACCAGTGGTATTTTTCTTTTTTTACAAAGTTTTCTCTAAATTGTTACTGTGTTACTAAATTGTTACTAAAGTGCTACTGTGTCTACACTATTCCTGTGCTGCGGTTCGTTCGTTCATTCTTGTTATCTAAGAACATGGGGTGTATCTTGCAGTATAATGTACAGAGGTGATAAACAATCAATTATATTAATCAGTCGACTTACGATTATATACTTGATATAGTTAAGGCTAAGTAAAACCCCAGGCCACCCATTTCATTTCCCTGTGATATCCAAGACACTGGGAAACTCCTTATGAGAGGCTCAAATAAAATGACATTTACATTGCTGGGTGATTTTTACACAGTTCATGTTGTGGGAAGCACAAGGTTGAACATTAGGTGACTTCTACCCATATGTGGATTGCATCAATTCCCTAAAAGTGCACTGCCTGTCATGTGACTATTAATGTTCTGAAATGAAATTTATAAATAAAAAATAAGGCAGATGTCACACTGGGCTCATAGACTGAAAACTAGTCGGAAAGCTGCATTGCCCTAACGTCGATTCAGTTGTATTCTTTCTTTTGATCACAGTTACCTGTCTGTAATAATTATTTTTTCTGTTTTTTGTTTAATTTTAGGCAAGTTATGGCTAATTTTAGGAGTAGTAATAAGAATTTTATTGGTGTTTATAAATCGTTTCCCCTCTAATTATATTTTAAAAAAATCCCTTCCAAATTCCTATGCCTTCAGAGGGTGACTGAAGAACCCAAAGATTCTTCTCTGCTTTGAAGAGTCATCCTCTCAGAAGTGAGATTCCAGTGAGAATGAGAGATCTTTAGGACCTTGTTTCTTGATCCCCTTTATAAGCCATGTAGGGCCCTACAAAATATTGTAAATGTCAGTGTGTGTGTATGTGTATAACTTGGATTGAAGTGCTCCTAAAGCAACAAGTATTGTTTTAACTAAACTAGAAAGTCTATTTGTGGTTTAACACTCTGTCATTCTAGAACAAATCTGTTATCTGCATGAAAGTTAAATTTACACTGTTTGCATAGTGTGTGAGGTAATTATTGAACTGAACAGTCAGAAGAAATCAGATTTACAACAATTAAATATGCAGTGTTGTTGAAGCCGTGTTGGTTCCAGGATATTAGAGAGACAAAGTGAGTGAGGTAATCTCTTTTATTGGACCAACTTCTCTTTAAATCTCTTAAATTTTGGCATATTGGGAGTATTACCCAAAGTAAAAATGGGGTGCAAATCAAAACCCAAATCCAGACATCCCCTTTCTCTTCCTGCTGCACTTTGGGAGAGTTTCTAACTGGATATGGACTTTGTAAGTTGGGCCTAAGACAAAGTGCTGTTTAAAAGCAGGTATATGACATATAATAAAGTATTAAAGAAGAGCCTTGCCTGCATTTCACATTCTTTCACATTTTTCCTCCGCTCATCCTTTGAATATGCAAACACTTCTAAGGATTGAGATTTGGCACTTCTGTCCATAGGCCAAGGAAAAAGCTTGTTGTGAATGTGTTTTAGTTTTCTTCGTCAGTTCCTCGAGAAAGCATAGATTATATATTACTGTGGCCAGCACCAAACTTATTGTTCTGTTATCATATCTTCTAGATCTCGCATCCGTCGAGAGCTGTTCATTGAAGAAATCCAAGCAGGAAGCCAGAGCCAGGCTGGGTCAAGTGACTCTCCTTCAGCCAGAAGCAGCAGGGCGGTTCACAGCTCTGAGGGAGACAGTTGTGATGGTGTGGACACAGAAGGCCCACCTGAAGGAAAGCAAAGTGGTCTGGAGGCAGATGAGTACAGCGATGCAACCACAAAGTCTCAGGGAGGGCAAGCAGAGTCAGCTTTTGAAGCGGGGGAAGAGGTACCACAAGACGCCAGATCATCAGAGAAAACAGAGTCATTCCATTTGGGAATGGAGAGCCTGGAGGATACTGATGATGAGGGTAGGCTCAAAGCACCACGTCAGAGTTCCCCACCAGGGTCTCAAAGTTCAGGAGAAACTCTGGAGATAATGCCAAACTCTGCTACAGAAGAGGATGCCTCTACCTCAGCTGCCTCCACTTCAGTCCTAACAGGGGAGAGCTCCTTCAAGTCAAAAGAAAGTTCAGAGAAAATGTTGAGTTTGCCAAGTACAAGTTCCACATTGGCTGCAGGCTCACAAAAAGCCAACTCTATTCAGAGTTTATTCAACTTTTCCGAGGCAGCAAGCTCCAAGAACACGCGGGACAACACCTTGAGGAAAAAGAAAGCAGCAAACTTGAACAACATAATACACCGTTTAGAGAAGGCCGCTAGTCGAGAAGAGCCCGTCGAATGGGAGTTTTGAGATTAAACTCACCCAACTCTAGAGAGCTGGGAAAGTTAAACTGGACCTCTACTGGTTTTATTGTGTTGCGCACTTACCGCCCTGCAGGCCACAGGGCAAAAACGCCATAGGCCAAGGTGCATATAGAAAACAAAAGGAGCGTTAAGCCCAATTTATGTTTGTGTTTTCAAGGAAGAAAACTGAAATGTGTGGTCAAGCTTTTTTGTACCCTGAAGTGTTTTTATTAATGCCCTAAGTGATTTCCACAATTTCTGGAATAACTCATACAGCTTTGCCTTGTGCCCTCCTCTTTGGTGTGGGCTTTAAAAAAACAAAAACAAAAAAAAAAATCAAACCCACATATTTAAAGGGGGCTTTTTATCTGCCATCTAATGGCTACAGAGCGATAATACACTATTATCTTCTTAAACCAGGAAAAAAGGGGAGATTTTTCAAAAAGGAAAAATAAAAAGTTTTTTGTAGCTGTTCAGTTGCCACTAAGAGATTGCACAGTCAACCGACTCTAAACACACTAGTTTGGATTCCTAAATATTTTCAAGAAAAGAAAAGAATCGTGTTGTTTGAAACTTTGAATTAAAAAAAAAAACACATTTACTCCACATATTTTTTAACAAAACAAAAAAAGTCACATCAGGAAAATATCTTAATTTGTGGTAGCTGACTTAGTGTTTTCTTGTAAGTGAAATAGAATATTGACACGTAGTGCACATTGTTTCATAGCTTTAACTGATTCTGGTCTTTTGCAGACTAGAATTTGTTTAATACACTCCATTTTAGGCCAAATCAGGACAAAAAAAATCTGAATCTAGGTATTTTATAATCTGCTTTTTAACCTCTAACCACAGAGCACGCTGATCAGACCTCATATCCAGGAGGCTTAGGAGACAACTTAGAATAGCATGTACTTGATCATTTTATTTGAATTGTGGTATATCTCGTACCTTTTTGTTACAGAAAGAGAAATGAAAAAAGTTGGCCAGTAACATTTCAGCCTGCAGCTCTGGGGACATATTTTACAACCTGAAGCATTCAACTAACCTGAAATCTGTTAGTTTCATTTACATGTGTAACTGATAGCACACACCACTAAGAAGGAATTGGGGCCTGCCTCAGATGAAGAGATTTCTTCCTAAAATAGGTAGCCATTTACTGACTCTCTTCCCACCACAAGCACTGATTTTAAATGTTTTAGTTTGTGGGAAGTTTATTTTTGTGTGGAAAAAGAATACATTGCAGGTATCACATGGGCTGTGACCAAGTTGTAAATAGCCCAAACTCCAAACCAAAATATTCATGCTCTTGAATCCCAGTCCAGACTATTCCGCCCTTCAGAAATTTAGCCTCTTCAGATTATTTTATGCACAGCATAAAACTGATCAAAGTACAAATCAGATTCTGACTTGTCTCTGACTCCTCCTGTTGTCTATATGTATATGCGTGAGCATAGAGGTGTGTGGAAGGATGTGTGTGCGTGAGTGTGTGCGTGCAATTTTATACGTCTGTGTATTTTCTTACGTACTTGTGCACACATAGAGTGCATTACTGCCACCTTTTTTCAATAAGCTGTTTTATCAGTTATGGCTTCTACAAGTTTGCTAATTTAGACTCCTTTATTGCCATATCTTTAAAACTAACAATAGATGATTTCGGTATATATATATATATTTTTTTTTGCTTATTTATAGGTGCTGTATTTTATTATCTGATTGTTAGGAAGGGATGAAAGGGGGCAAATATTCTTTAGAGGGATAGACTGCCGGCAGTATTGGGTATAATTTACAAGATGTAGTTGTCATACTGTATATTATTGATTGAAGACTTTTTGACCGTATTGTGTATCATTGAAACCTTTGTCTTAGGTCAGCATCTTCTGATGACACTTTAATGGTGCATTCATTACTTTTTAAGTTTAATTAATATTACTTTTTTGATTTTGGGGGGTTGGGAGAGGAGTTCCAATTTTAAAGGTATGCTCCCAATATTACACCTCAGTGTGCTTGTATTAATTAACCAGTAGGACTTTGACTGTACGATGTGAACCCACATTTCTTGCATGATGTTTTAGAAATTATGTATTTCATTTACAGTCTCAACGTGCAACAGCAGCACTTACTTCAAGTTTTCACAAATTAAGGGTCACTACACTAAAAAAAATAGCCTTTTCATGAATACGAAAAGAAGGCTCTAGGAGGCTGAAAGGCAAAGATTTATTTAACTGTTTTTACTGTTACAGTGGTTTCAGATTACCTGCTTGGGTAACCAGAGACTTAGCTTGTGGTGCACAACTCAGATTTGATAAACAGAGATAGCAACTGGTCATTTGTGTGGTGAGTTGAAGAGACAATTTGGAACTAGTGATTGCTTCATCTAGAATCACTATGTCTTCTACTTATAGGGACATAAAGTTTGGCTGAGAAAACTTCCAGCAAACGACATAGTAAATCAAAACATTACCATTAGAAATCTTCTGTTCACCGCAGTGTCTCCTTACAAGCAAATATTTTGATTTGATTTATAAAACGCAACTCCATTTATGAATGTGTGTCCCATTCAAAAATATGTACCTCATCATGAGTAATAACAAAATACTTTTGTTAGTCTTTGAGGTGCCACAAGACTCTTTGTCGCTTCAACAAAATATAAACATCTTCTGTCTCTTGGCTGAACTGAACTTTTAATTAGACAAATCCAGATACTTTCTTACATTCTAACTTAATCAATTTTCTTTGTTTACTTTAAAACAATATATTTGCCATGCATTGCCACCCTGTGTTTCTGTCAGGTTGAGATCTGGGTGCTTGATGCAGTCAAGTGGTTAAATTTTGCTTACTTGTAGATTGTTGGGGGTTTTTTTTCTATTTATTAGTTTGCTTAATTAAGGTCCCCAGACCTGTTGTTAAATAAGTGTGTCTTTATTCCATTCAATAATGCTTACTGAGAGCTGTCACTGAACATAAAACTTTATTTACAGCATGAACCCAAATGCAGCATTAAGGGTTAATCTCTCTTCTTGATAAGCAACACTTAAGTGCCTTCAAAAGCATCTTTTTGTTTCATTTTGTAATTTTCAGGTTTCTGCTAATTACATTAGAGGAGCCAAACACTCGAAAGAGTCTGCTTATTTTTGTTAATGCTATGTTAGTTTTCAAAACACATATTTGTAGCTCTCCTTTAGAGGATGTGTTTCCTTTATAACACTAACAGTTAATAGTAAAGTGCATTATACCACTTACAATTCATAGAATTTTGTTGACTGAAGACAGCATTCATAAATCACCCCATTCTGTCAAGGGTTGTGATCAGTATTTATTACAAAATTGGTCAGATAAAATGCTCTTGGTATTCCCTATATTCTGGCACTTTATTAATGCTTTAGTTCTTTTTGTCATTTCATGCATGATGTCATAGGTAAAAAGTATGTAAAACTATTAGTATGCCATTGGTATGACTCCAGACTTCCAGTTAGGAATCACGTTACAATTCTTTGACAGAGATCTTACCTTACTCTCCTGTTTGGAGATTTTTTCCTTTCTAGTTTTCCAAATTCACAAGACCTCCCAGGTTGAAAAAGGATTACATTGCATCTGTGGTGGATGATTTTTAGCTATCTTTCTTCATGCTAATGAAGTATGTTCTTTGAAATTAATGTTAGGAAAATTAGAATAACACTCCTAGTCTTCATTACTTGATAAAGAGCTACTGGAGAAGTAATGTAAAAAGAGTTGGACTCTTCAGTGCTTTTCAGTCATTGATTAGTTGAGAGTAACAAAGGTGAAAGGTTGTATAAGATGCCACATGTTCAACATGTGGGGCTGTTCTCTGTGCACAGTTATTTTATAGAGTTAAGAAGACTGAAAATGGAGCACTTGTTGAAGGCATGCTGTTCAGTACTTTTCCAAATAGATAAAAGCACATATGTCTCTAGCATTAGAGGTTTTCTGCAGCCTGTTTCCATTTTTATGTTCTTTAAAAGCATTTTTAAAAAACCCTTGTTTCTGTTTACAGATCAGACTAAAGCAATGGAGGGATATTATCGGCCTCAGGCTGTTTTAACAAATACTTTTATATTGCAGGTAAAATTCTGTAATTTGTATCTGTGGCTGGGTTGTGCAAAAAGGAGAGGACAATATTGAGATTTAACGAAGTGTGATGGTCTCTCTGGTTATTGTGTTAATGGAGAGTGGATGGAGCATGCCTGTTGATTGTAATTGTTCCATTTTTTAAATACGATTTTCTTTATCCAAGGAATCACAAGATTTTCTTACTGATGATAAACCCTTTTTCTTTTGTTAAAGTAGCTATTGAATGCCATGGAACTTGATCATTTTAGTTTAGCTTGCACTCCTGCAAAATTTATAAATATACGTCGGCAGTAGTGTCACTCCTTAAGGTGTGTTCTAGCCATATCATCTGTCAAATGAGATGTTTAATAATAAGCTCTTTACTAGAATAAGATATCTCTAAAAGTAAGTCACATGCCTTTCTCATTAGGTAAGAGGTTTTTGTATTAATTTTTTAACATAACCTTCATGCGGGGACGCTATAGAGAAGGGGTTAATGAACACTACAGAATTCTATGCAATATTCTCTAGTCCTCATTATTTAAAAATATTACCATTTTGCTCTTTTAAAAGTGAAAGCAGCAATATAGAGGAAAATTTGTCATCCCCCTGTTAGCTCAAGTGACATAATGCTGATTAATTTAAATACATTAGAGTTAGGGGAAAATCTGACAGAATAATGTGATAAACATGATAAAAAAGATTGCAGTCCCCACTAGCAATGCTGCAGTCCAAGGTCTGTTAAAGTTTCCATCTTAAAATCACTAATTTCAAGGGTTTTAGAACTCTGCTGTAAAGCTAAAAAAATTGCTCTAGTCAGGAACTTGGTAGTTTAGAAACGGAAAAACATTTTGACCATATTTTAATTATAAAAATACCAAAAAAGTAATTGGTTTCAGATGTCTTTTTGCACTTAAATCCAATACAGCTTCCTTATTTAAACTGAAATGTCATTAGTAATATGGATTAATGCCTTTAGCAGGGTTGCTAAGAAATCAACAGTGTTATGTAGCAAAGTGATTCATTGCAAATACAATAAATAAATACATTCATAAAGATTTTTGACATGCAGATGGAGGGACCATTTGTTCTTTCCCTTTTCTATCTTCACTTTCCTTTTAAGCAAGTGAGTTCTTTAAATCATCTCCTGCTTATATTACAGCACATGTCTATCTCCATGTATATTGGGTCTTAAAATCACTCCATATACTTGAGTTCCAGAGGTTCTAATTGTGAGGATTTCATGGATATCGTAAGAAAGATAGGGAGAGAGGAAGAAAAAGTGTCACTAGGTCTAAGGCCTAATCTTATGTCCATTGAAGTCGATGGAAAGTCTTTCCTTTATCTTCAGTATTTGTTCAGCCCCTAATAAGACAGGCTGCTTATAGCTGATCTTCCACAGCTTAACTTATACAGACATAACAAGTGTAAAACACAGCATTCAGTTTAATTTACTATTATGCTAGGCCTTCCAGTTTCCATGGCGCTAGCATGTCTTCCTCCATGTTGTACATACAGTCAAACAGTTTCAAATTAAAGAGCCTGTAAAAATTCTGTATGAATACAAGACTTTCAAAAAATACCAAACAACTTAAAATATAACTCTATATTATTTTAAATAATGAAAATAAACTTTAGCCTGGGAGAGCTGGGTTCCATTCTTGGCTCCATCATTGGGGTGACCTTGGCCAAGTCACATCCTTTCTGTGCCTCACTTTCCCCATTAGTAAGATGGGGATAGTGACTCTGACCTCTTTTGTAAAGTGTTTTGAGATCTATGGATGAAAAGGGCTATATGAGAGTTTGGTATGTATTATTTATCAAAAATCATTTTATTTTCCTCCCCTATTCATTTTTATAGTCTTAACATAGTTAATATTGAATAAACCATATATTAAATATATGTAACAATATATTTTAAGAAAAATAAGTCCATTGTTACAATATGTATCCAGATAGTAATGATTAAAAGACCCTCCTTTTGGGAGGGTCAGCTATAGGCCCCCTGTAGTCTTTAAAAATCCAGTTAAGCCCTGAAAATATATCTTAAGTGCTGCTTTAGTTTTGTGATGGCCCTCAGCACAGAGATGAATTTCACCTTGTACTTTGGCATATGTGAAATGAATTATTTGGTGTCAGGTCAGTTCCTCATAGAGAAGCGTTCACGTCACAAAAATTAACCGCACAGCTTTTTACTAATTGGTACCCTTATTAACATTCTCTGTAAAGGCCAGGAATTGATTGGCTGTGGAGACTAAACACCCTCTTGCCCCTTCCATGTCAGGCCCTAGGCATGCTGACAGAGAGGGGGAAGCGTGCACTGTGTGGACAAAAAAATGGACTTGAGTCATCAGGGTTGTCAATTCATCACCATTCATGAGCATGTTCAGGCACAAAAATATATAGAACGAAGAATATCTACTTAAAAATTATACTGTGATTATTTAATCTTTTATTTTTTGACAGATGTATGCCATAGGACAAGTTTTGCCATCATACAAGCATGCAATTCCCATTGACTTCAGTGGAAATCATGCGTATCCAAGAGCACAATCTAGAGCTCTTTCTAGATTCTTTCTGTTACTAAATCTGGTGAATTTGCTATATCACTTCAGTTTCTCTGTTAAACTGAAACAGTGAAGTGAGCCCTGACCATATAAAAGTGAAATGACACAGTCATATTAGGAAACTACCATAAATACTAACTGCTGCCCCACTTCCCCCAGTCCATCCACTAGAGACATATCTATGGTTGTTCATTTTATTTTTGGAGATATTTGTACTACCAAGTAAAGCACTTACCCAACGATCCATAGAAAGTGAAGAAGAATCTCAGGAATTTCCTGAAATAGTGGTGACAGGAGTTCTTTGCATAGTTACTGTGTAATTTTATGGTAATGTTTGTAACAGCACAATCTTTCTATTGGTAACAATAATATGATGTTAATTGTGTAATTATCACCTTCTAGCTGTGCGGGTCAATAATATGCATTTTTTAAAAGTTTTTAAACATGTATGCTTACACTATTCCTGTTTTGGAAAAGTTCCTAAATATGTAGCATATTTACAGTTTAGGCCTTAATGGCTCAGTAAGGAATTGCTACAGTCTATCAGGTAAATTATATGCTTTCGGGCATGGCAGGTTTAAAAATGCTATTTACATGCTAATGTGTATATTAATGCATAGAGTGCCATTTTCCCACTTGCTAGGCAAAATCCAAGTTGCAAGAAAGTGACTGCAGGCTTCTGAGGGATCAGATTGTTTGAACATGTAGGGTTAATTAACATGAAGAGTAAAAATTTCACATTTAGAATACATAAAAATAATTTCAAGGGTCTGGCTGAAATGTACAAAAGCTAGATAATTTAGAACTAAGGATGAAATCACGTCCTAAACTCACCCTGTACCTGTGTATAAATAGGTTTTGCTCTGATACGGCTATCAGGAACCTCACTCACTAAGCACTCTTACATGTACAATATGAGCTGCTATGCCTACATATAGTATGGTAGTTAAAGGGAGCAGCATTCCCTCCTTTACAAAAATTATTTTTATTTGCAAACTCTTTATATTGGTAGGTTTTAAAAAAGGAAGAATTTTTCAGTAAATTAAACCAAGTGACAAATCAAAACCAGCAATTCATCTCTGGTACCCTTGCATGCTGAGGTGTTTAGAATTGAAATTGCATATTGAGCGTTCCTCTCACAGGACTTCGTTTACTTTGAAGGAGAAATCTATTTTTAAAAAACGTAAGCATTTAACTGGCTTTATAAATCCAGTCCTACATGTGTGGAACTAAAAAATAAAATAAAATTTGTGTGTGTTATAAGATTGGTACTCAGTCAGGGTTCACTCTGCATTTCTCTAGCTTTTGTTAGTTTTCATTAGACCCTTACTACTATTTTAGTATATTATTTGTGCGTACATTAATTAGCTTTAAAAAGGGTATTTCCAAAGCACCTTGTTACCTCTGAATGCTAGTATAGTATATACAGTAAGTGTTCTAGATAAGCTAGCTTAAAGGAGGGCAGGTGAAGAATAAGCAACACGACTATATTGTGCTGTTGGGTGGGTTTTGTCTCTCCCCATTTTCCCCTCCATAAGAGGCTTCCATTCCTTTTTCATCCTCCTCCGGAATGAAGAAGTTCACAGATTTCCTGTTTGTTTGTTCTTTGCGGGGGGATGGTTTTTAGATTATTTTTAAATGTTTTTAGTTTAAGCAATATCATTACACAATTTCCTAGAAGTGTTTAGCCTATACTTCTTTCATAAAATGTATTATTTATCAAACTTTCTGTAATCAGAAAGATAAGGTGCCTTATCTTCTCATCTCTTCCTTGAGAATAATCGAAAGCACAGTGATCTCAATTCCAGCATAAGCAAGAGCCTACTTTTTATTTCAGAAAAAGACCAAGACGCATTTCAATAGCCCAGTTACTATAATACCTTTGATAAAGAGCGCTTAATACTATTGTGCATTTAAAACTTTGTGCAATAGAAGTTCTAGTTTTATATTTAAGAGCTAACACACTGTACACCCAATGTAGGCAAATGTAAGCTTTAATCTAGGAGGATTCAGGTGATTGAAGAGTATATTGACATTGGTTATACTTGCATGATGACATTTTGGAATAAAAGTCCACCATTGTGCAACAATCTCACACTTACAACAAGAGTCTCTCAAAAATCATACTAATGGGTCTCTCAGTGAGCATTTAAAAAACTTGATTGGTCAAGCACCCATGTGATCTCCAGCTATGGCTAACGTTCACCATGTTCTTACCTAACTTTAAAATAAGCACTTAACATGTTCATTTCAACTTCCTGAGCCATGTCCTCTTCAAATAGTGATATACTGTAAGGTCATTCCAGTCTAACTGGGACTAGTGAAGAATAGGGCTCCCCCCCTCCCCAAACATCACACTCCTACCTTCTCAGTCCCTACTAACATTTGTTTATTTCTAAAACTCACTCTTTACACAGCAACATATGTCCAGTTATCTAAATTTTTCATCATTAGAACAAAACAAAATTCTGGTCTTTCCTATTTATAGTGAAATTACTTTAAAAGGCCTTTCAGATATTTTTATATAAACACAACAGAAGTATACATATCACTTCTTATTGCTTAAATGGACATAGATGGTCCAGCACACCAAACTCATTCTATTCTATTCCGTTTAGAAAACTTGACCTGCTCTGGGAATTGGATGGGTTGGCATGTACTTGACTGATTAATACCCATATCAATATGTTGTGTTTTCTGGTGTAATCCAGTTAAAAAGGACTCTGTATAAATATCTATTAAATATTTGTATTTAAATATTAACAACCATTTAGTATTGAGATATAAAAGACTCAGTTGTGAGGGAAGAGACTGATAAGGAGAGACGAAAAAATACCCTAAGCCTCCTAGAGCCTCTGTTAAGATTTCATGAAGATGCAATATCCCTTTGCCAAGGCACATTGCAATCTTCTCAAGAGTATTACTTTAAAACAAGAGAGACTGGTTTCCTATGATGTTCATCTTTGTTGGCATATGTTTTAATTTCTGAATTCATAACTTTTTTCTTACACATGAAGTTGGTCAAAACAATCTTGGGCAGCAGCAACTTTTCCTGGTATGAAATATGAAAATACTAGTTGTAAATTTGTATCTGTGCTGGAGGAGGAGTTTGGTTTCCTTGCAATGTAGAAACACATTAAGACAAGCATTCTGTGGGTAGGTAACAGTTTGAGAGAGAGCAAGAGAGCTGCTTAAACAACAACTGAAATGTTGCTTTAGAAATAGCCCTGTTTGTATAAGAGAGGGATGTGTCTGCTTGGGGGACAATGTCAAGGGCCATCAGTAAGCACTGAACCAGTACTGGCCCAGCAAACAAGAGCCTTACAGAAGGCAAAGATGTAAGGAGCAGTGATTGTTGCATGGCACATCACCTCTTCTGTGGATTGGAAGCAAACTTGCACTTTGCCTTTTTTGTTTGAGGACATCCCACTAAGAACATCAGATTATTTTTTTCAGAAATAACATTTTTCCCAATGCTGTGACATTCTCCTTCTGGCGGAGTGGGGGAAAAGGCCCTACATTAAACTATTAAGTAATTTCTGCGAAAGGTTTTCATTTCTGTCAGAATAGTCTATGCATTTCTGTGTTGAAAGCCGTTTTCTGCTGTTCCTTCTAAGAAAACAGGCACTGTCTGTCCCACTCTCTGTAAATGCTCCAAGAATGTCAAGTTTGTGAATTTGGACGTTAAATCCAAAGTAAATTGAGACTAACTTGTTTGGGAGTGGGGGTGCTTTTGTGTTTTAAAATTGTTCCCCCTCATGTCCCTTTTCATTTTTATTAAGAAATTCTTTCTTTGCATTTGTGCAATAACTACTTGCCATGATAATGGGCAGACTTTTGAAATGAATGCCCTGACTACTAACACAGCACAAGATGAACTCAGACAGATAAAGTGGTGTACTTTTTCCTGAGAACTTTTGTTTTTAAATAATAAGCTCAGTTGTACCCCCGTGTATTGTGGTGTCTTACATTTTTAGCAGTATTTTATATTTTTTCTGTAACGCACTAAGTCTTAGACATTTTTAGAGCTTATTTGTTATGTTCACAATCACAGATTTTAAAAAAAAATCCTCACAAAGAACCAATTGACCAAAAAAAATGTCATTTTTTTTTGTACAAGTAGCTTTGAGAAGCCCACATTGTGTTGCTGTAACTCATCTTTTGTAACATTTTATTTCTTGGTATTTGTTTAAACATAAAAGTTTATATGGCTGGCAGTAGCGGGGAAGTGCTCCCTCCGTCAGCGGAATGGCATTGTTTCTTCTGTCTTTGTTTGGTTAGCCATATAATGTTTGTTCTCAGCACTGTACAACGGTCCCTATATGATATGGAGAAGCAATATCACTGTATGAAACTCACATGATGTATTATTATTATTATTCACTAGCACCCTAGGTGTGATAATTGAAGTAAATATCTTTTATACAAACACAATAATGTGTGGGTTGTCTTTATTAAGGTGAGAATTGTGACCTGACAGTCAAAGCAGCAAACATTTACATTGGTGGTTTTGATAATTTTGCTAATCAGTAGGGGTTCGGTTTTTTAGTTGGTAATTGACTTTCTAGCTTTGTATCTTGATTTGTTGAATCAGTTTTCAGTATCTTAAGTACTGGAAGTGGCTATCTCCCATTAAATTCCCTGTAAAGATTCCCATTTCACTGGGAGTAGGATTGGATACTTAGGCAGCAAAGAATGGTTACATTCTGAACTTGAGGAGAGAGATGAAATAGCATGTTACTTTTTTTTGTAAAATCATTGATTGTTGAGGCTACCAGTGATGTGATCAGAAGTGCTTACAATTCAAAAATATAGATGTGGCAGAACTTTAGCCAATATTTGGCTTGTATTTTGACTGCATTTTTAATGGATATTCATATAGAAAATTGTTTGCTCTTGTGGTGCCTTAAAATGTTAGCAGGCTGTTTTTTCCTATAAGTATATTGAGTGCTTCCTACAAGTTTAGAATTGAAAAATTGGTATTAAAGTACAGTTATTTAACTTGAACAATGAAATTCATTTTGAAAAAACAGTAGAAATCTCTAGCTTGAAATGTCTTCCGATTCAGTTGTAATGCATGTTTGTTTTACCCTTTTACCAGTCTTGTTGTGATCTATTCTTTAAATTGTAACTTTGACATCACTGAAATCATTGCAGGACTGGGACCTAACTATCTGATGTCTCTCCTCAGTATCTGTGTATGGGTCTGTCTCTTTACATTTTTCCTGTCTTGCAGTAAGCAAGTATATATCTCTCTTTTTTCAGGAACTATTGATTATTTGATGGGAGTTCACACTGCAGGACAGGAGGAATTTTAAATAGCTAAAATTGTAAATTTTGCACTGTACTGTCCCACATTGTTTAGCAATACTTGGTGGCATGAAGTTGTATACATATTAACCAGCTTTTTCCATCCCTCAAGCTGTTCCAGAAATTCATTCTATTGGTTTATAATATACTAAATTACATTAGCAAAATAACTATGTTCAAAATGAAAAGCTTGTTCATTCTGTATCTTTGCCATCTCTAGCTTTGCTTATATTTAGTATCTCAGGAGAGGACATTTATCTAAATACAGTATTAACAATGCTGAGTACATTTTATTTAACTTTCATTCTTCTGTAACTGCATTTCTTTACCTATGACATGTCTGTGACAGTTTGCTCAGTAAGATGTAAAAATTATAGTTTTAAAATAGAAATTTTAATAATATGTAATGACTGATCAAACTGTTGATTTCTAGGAGTATAATAGGGTTGTCTTGTGTAATGTTACCTCAATCATTTTAATGTTAAAATATCTATGCTTTAAAAGCAGTCTCACTCTGCTAGTTAATCTTCTGTATATATTTATAACTGCATGCTTTCAGGCATACTGGGTTATGTTAACACCAAATATACTGGAAATGTACATGCAATTATGCAAGAGAAGTGTACCATTTTCAAAAACAGACAATTGCATCTGAACCTACACTGAGGAATTTGGGTTTCTTTTTCAGTGTAGCATGGAAGCATTTGCCTGCTGTAAAATCAAATTATGCTCCTTGGTCCACATCCTCCTCCTGATCTCTTTGCACATGAAGAAAAACACTTAAACAGTGGGGTTCTGCATGAGTTCGGAGCAAGTCTCAGAGAGCTGAGAGGTCTGCAATCTGCTATTTCATGGAGTTACAGGAAAGAACTATGCATCCTATGTGCTATCTTAATCTGAAATGTTATGGGAAAGCAGAGACACCTGTCTCCAGAAACAGAGGTGTGGAGTGTTAATGCCAACAGGCCCTTAGTACTTGTTACTACAGCATTCCTATCTCCCATTCTTGGTTTCATTTCAAATAGCTTTTTCTACGGTCAGATGCTTTGATGATGCCCTGGGATTTTACAATGGAAATTCAAATAGAATCAAGCAGACAAGCTTTGCTGTTTTTATCAGGAGAAAGTTTGTTTCTAGTATCTTAACATTTTCTTCATTCTCTATTTCTTTTTGTTGTAATAAAGGTGATGAACAAACTGTTTACATTAGAACATTATTTTACTGTATTAAACAGTTATTTCTTTATTGTTACAACTGGAAGAGATGATGCTACAAGGAAATTATGATGGTTTTCTTGAACTCATTAGTTACCCGTGTATGATCCTTTAAAATTTCCTGCCTTACAGAATGAATTCCATTGAATAACACTAAGTTCCTGGTTTTGGGGGGGAACCCCTAAACCACCCATCCTTTTTAGGGCTCCAAATTCCATAATTATAGCAGTCGTCATTTAAAAAAAAGTCAGGATTCTTTACTACACAGTGTTTCTGATATCAGCATTTCCCCTTATAGTTGGAAAAGGAAACAAGCAATAACTCTGGAATCTGTAGGTAAATGTTGACTTTTTAATGACAGACACAGAGTCTTGCAGATGTGAGCCCCTCTCAGGTGTTTATGAAATCTCAATCCTGTTCTACACTTGTGGTCAGTGCTGCAGTACTTTGATGCCAATGAATACCAGTGTGTGTTTTTTTGTTTTTAAATCTTTTGAACTCAACATACTTTAGGCCAGTTTTTCAGCATAAATAAGCATAGTTCTATTGAAGTCAATGGACCTGTGCTAAATGTGTAAATTTGGCTCCCTGTCTTGCTGGTTCCTTTCCATTACATAAGCTTTAGAGTGCTGTGCACTGAGTATGTATAATGTAAGCTATTGTCATAGTAAATTTTGGTAGCTTACTTGACTCGTTGGCTCTAACTTTGCAACGACTACCTTGGAGACATTTCTAAGTGCATTGACAAGAAACTGGCTGTAAGAGAGGCTGTACAAAGGACGTTAATTTATTGTAATGTGTGTTATTTCACCAAGGTAAAGTTATTTCCTTCCTATAATCTTGCTAATCTAGATGGATGAGATAATCTTTTTTAGCTGGTTGGCCAGATGCTACTGAATATCAGATCAGATCACCAGTCATTTATTCTTTTTTCTCTTGCCCCCAATTTGCATTGTTTTTATCATCAGTGCAAAGGACCTTTTAACTTTCATTTCCACTACAGTAAATGTATTTTTTCACAGTAAGCGTGAAAAAATAACTAATGGTTCATTGCAACTTGGGCAGAGGCTGTTCTAAATGTATCTTAAACTTTTCAAGCAAAAGGCAATGGGGCATTTGGTCTCAGATGCCGCAAAGCAGCTCTTGTTCCAGTGAGCAGTGACAGGGACATCAACATTGTTACATTCCACCTTTCTGACCTGATCTTGGTGTGTGAGTCACACTTTGCAATCAGAAAGGGAAGACCATCTGTGAGCTCCATGTTTCTTTGCTTTTGTGCATTGGCCTGATAATTGTCCTGAACAGGGTATTCTCTCATTCTGAGTCTGTAAGGCTTGAAATATCTGGCCCATTCTCCCACTTTAAAGTCCTAGAGACATAGTAATGTACATAGGAAAGCCATTCCATTTTAAAATAGTCATGGACCTCTAATTCATCCTCTTCTAGTGGCTTTCTGAAATAGAGGCAATAATTTACTCCTTCCAGAGTGGTCCTTTTACCCATTTAGACTAGAATGAATTTGCTTACTCATCTGGGGCAGAAGAATCAGACGTCTGTGGTTTGAAGATGAGAGGTCTTTCCTTGGTGCACAAATATGTCCGCAGATGTTATTATTGGCTGTCTCTGGGCTCCTTTCCACCCTCCCCACAAGACACATGCATTTTTATGGATTCCAGTGGGAAAGGCACGAAGTGTGTCAAACGCTAGCTGATTCCAGAGTTCTTTGAGTGTTGCCTTAATCAGTTTTCTGCTATATTCTGAATGTCTGAAGAGAGACCGGTGCACTTCAGTAGGGAGACAGCTACGGCTACGGATTGGGCAGATGTGCCTGAGCATTACAGGAAGCTTTTAGAGAATGCCTTTCACAATTTTCTGATCCTCAGCTGCTATCTTTTTTGTCCCCTTTCTAAACTCCTGAAGAAGGTGAAATACTCTAGGAATGGTCTTGTGCCATGTACAGATGTAATAAATAAACACAGCTTGATTGCTACTCATCTGTAAAGTGATTGAGAGCCTAGCTCTATCTTCTGGGCATCTTTGTTGTCTAGGGTGGTGGTCTGAGATCTGACTGGCCATGCCTCCTTCAGACACTATTAAAGAGGAGGAGTTTGGATGTTTGAACTTTTCACTGCTCAAGACAAGATTCAGTTTGTCTGACACCTTGAATGGTCATTCGTGCAGAGTGGTTGTCTTTGTTAATGAAGGCCTGTGAGGCATGGTTAAGTATTTTATGGAAGACACAAGCCTTCATCTCACCAACTTTATGGAAAGCAGGGTGATAATATTTGGCCCCTCCTCAAATAATTGATTTTTTTTCCAAAGTCAAATATCTCTACACTCCTGATGAGACCATTTTGGCAGGAGTGATGATGATGCTTCTGCTATTTTATCTTCTATGGGAGGATGCAAGTTGTTTTGGATTCGGACCTGTACCACCTCTTCAACAGGAATATCCTTTACTAATGGAATAATTTAAACTTCAGTGAGGCAGGTACTAACTCATGCTTTGATAGGAACAAAAGACTGATATCACTGGAGATGATGCAAGGAAGGAAAAGGAGACTACAGCATTCTCAGCACTCCAGTCATGTCTTTAAGACTGCTGACCCAAACACTGAACTTCCTGAACCAAATCTCCATTGTAGGTGCATCCATGATCTCTGTATCTTTTAGAAGAGGCGCAGGGCTCTGAGGATGAGAGTGCCATTTCTCCCTTTTTCTTCCATTTGCTGATTGCTGAGAGAGAACTTTCCAGACCCTCTCAAAATGTATTGATGTACCCCAACTCAACAAAGAGCCCGAAAGTAGCTCTAACTGATACCCCAATTGGGAAGCTCTCTCATCAACAAAGATTAGAAATATGACTCCTAATCCTTGTGGACCCTAGCAGTGAATTTCATACAGGGGGGACATCTATTGGGCAAATGCCTTTCATCAAAGCATCTGAAGGGTTGGTTAGGAAGGTCAGACATCAGTATCTTGCCTCCACAAAATGAGCAATAGGTAAACATGATTTTCCTTCTGGGATCTACAATTGCAGCAGGAGAATAATCTCACTGGGTTGCAAAGGCAGCTCCTGGAACAGATATTCCAAAAGAGATTAAAATTTACTTCCCTATGCAGAAAAATACATGTCAACTTCACTGCTTCTAAATAACTATTCACAACAAATCAATCTGAACTAGGGGGAGAGAAAAAAGAAAAGATGATCAATAAGATAAGAAAGTTGAGGTACTAGAAGGTGTCCTGACTTGCTGCTTCAGTGCCTGGGTTCTATCCCTAGCTCTGTCGTAGACTAGCTTTGACCTTGAGTAAACCACAGACTCCCATGTCTCAGTTTCTCCATCCTTCAAGTTGGGATAGTATTGACCTATCAGATAGGGATATTGCCAGTCGTAATCTCTGTAAAAGCATCTTCCTTCCAGGCAGTAATCTTAGAAGCTCCAAGCCATCTGTGTTTCCGTGCACTTCCATTGTGTCTGTCCACTTCTAAGAGAATAAAGATAGTTTAAAAAAAATCGCTTTTAGCTTGGCAAATCACTGCTGCTGTTCTTTTCTGCACAGTTATCAAAATCCAGGGTGTCCAGGACATTTAGAAACCAAGCTGTCAACTAGTGGAATCATTAAGCTTGCCTCTCATTTGTCAGGCCATATAATCTCGAACCAAGTTGATGTTGCATCTCAGTTTCTTCCATCTGTGAAAACAGATGCTGCACATGATTTGCCAAGAGAGTCCAGTCACGAGGATTATTTCCATGACTTGAAGCTCTTTTCAATCTGAGAACTGTCAGGGCTTCTTTATTATGAATATGCTTCTGATGTGGGTACATCTGCTGGATTCTTAACTACCATGGCTGAAGTGCCATCCGAGGCTCAGGCTGTCGGTATTTTTTTCCTTGATATTAAAGACAAGAATTTTCACCTCCAGTTTAAGGAGGAAAACCGTTCAGTTCTAAAACTAATGATACTCTCACAAATGAAAAGGATGGGCAAGTAATTCAATGCAAGTTGCTATCAAACGTAGCTAGAACATTCATGATTGTTCTAGCTACAATTGTTTGTAGCTAGAACAATTGTTCTATTGTTCTATAGAACAATTGTTCTATTACAGTCAACCTTTTTGTACAGTGTTTGTTCTCTTCCTTTGGATGTCAGTATGGTCAGCCCTAATCTTTTCAAGTGGACAGACAGATGCCTTCACCTATGATGCTGTCCATCAGACAGTAATTTGGATGAATCACTAAAGATCACTTTGTGCTAGCATTTTCCTTTTCAGTACTCTCAGGTCAGGAGATGCCTTTATTCACTCCATTCTGCCAGGTCAGCCCTTCTGGGCATTAAATGATCCTTTTCAATAATCTCTGTCATAAGAGTCTTCTTCCTAAATGATTCGGTTCTTACAAGAGACTTGCTCCAACTCCCATTGTTGTCAATAGGAGTTGGATCAGTCCATAAGTTGAGTAACTGAGAAATGGTTCTAAGATCTCGTACAAAAGAAATCAAGGGGACAGAGGCTTTCGTTCATTATGATCTGACATCTTTCCTTTCCTAAATCAGAAAGATTCTTTGTGCCTTTGGTTTCTGGGAGGCATATTTACACATGGCCACTTGCCCCCTTATTTGCTTTTCCAAATGCTGGATTCCAATTTTCAATTTTGTGCGTTTCATGAAGGCCTTTCCCTCAGCCTTTTGTGTTTTCACTAAGCTCCTAATAGCAATGGCTTCTGACCTTGTATCCTCATGCAAGCTGTTTGATTATTGAAGAGGAGTTTTCCATCACTAATTTCTATGACCCAGTTCTCCAACTGAGCCATCTCCTCCGCCACATGAAACATGCTCACCCAGCCTCAGCATTCCCCAACTAGCTCTTTTCAAGTCAGAGGGGATTGCACATTAGGGAAATGGATTGACATTTGACACGCATGCCAGTTCTCATCTGACTGAAGTGTGTCACTTAAATTGCTTCATGACCTCTGGGGACTCTTGTAAACATCACCCCATAGACAATTACCCAGTAGAAGAATTCATTTACCAGATGGGAGCCCCAATTTAGCTCTTATTCCTATGGCAGTGGTGGTTTTGCTAAAAACCAGGTGACAAGGTTCAGGTTTAATAGAACAAAAGATGTACATGGAGGATAGAGTTTATAGGCCAATTCGAATCAATAGTGGTAATATATCTCAACTACAATTGAGATCACCTTAAACTAGTGATCTTGCAAGGATTTAGAGCTCACACATGGGCATGCATCACTCAGCAGTCTGGGAATGTTGCTGTGCTTATGCCAGCTTGTATAGAAACCCCAGTTTCAGGACACACAATGCTGAGTGCCCATATGCCTGAGTTGAGTTGTCTCTTCTCTAAACCAAATGAATATTCTTTGCCAGGCTCATATTCCTGTCAGCCTTCTCAGGCAACAAAGGATGTTAAAGATGGTTTTGTCTTTACTGCAGTGGATCAGAGTTCCAGCATTGTACAACTATCAATCCCCAGCCCCTGGCGTACTAGTTAGAAGAATCCCAGTGCCACCCACGACAGAAAGTCAGACATTAAATTACCTCCCGGCTGGCGTAGAATTCCAACACGGTGCTGTTGGAATTAGAAAAGATAAGCAAACAGGATTTGTCTTGGCAATGGTACCCACTGGCTTATCTCATAAATGCTGCCAGTATTGTGAACAGTTTAGGTAGGTGTCCTTGTTGCTTCTCAGTTTTCATATGATTTACACAGCAGAATAGCTTAAATCAAATGAGAAAAGAAGCAGGTGGCAAGATCATTCTTATGCAAGATGTCTGACTTTGAGAACTTTAATGTAATTTCTAGCTCTTCTAGTAAAATCTTGCAATGATACATTCAAACCTGTGTTGTTGAAATTACTATCTTTTGACAGAGGCTCAAATGTTACCTTTAGAGATGGGCACAACCAGCAAAATTCTTAATAGAATTTCATACACACCAAAGTTCAGGACGCTTGAAATCTACAGAATTCATTTCAGCCAGTCTCATGTTAGTTTTTATTTCAAAGCTATTGTATAAATGTGTATATCTTTTTTTTTTTTAAGTATTGCACAATCAACAAGTCAGAAGAAAATTGAAGGCTTTGAGCCAGAATTTTCCTCACAGCCATTGTAATGGCACAGATGGAGTGTAAGTCTGGTGGATATGGAATACAAAGGTACAGACTTTCAGCCTCACCCAGTCAGTCTAGAATCTGATAATATGCCTCCATCTCAAGCTAGCATCTCATAAACAGTAACAGCTCCAAATCTCTCTCTCTGTTGCCTCTTCAGATCCTCCCAAGAAAGTACAAGATTTTTCAATAATATTCTATTTCCGACTGCCTAATAGTTCATCCTCGTCAGGCTGAGTCAACAGGGCAGGCAATGTTATCTTGTGGTCCAAGCTGGAAAGTGGGAGTTAAAAGATCTGGCTTCTGTTTCCAGTTCTGCTACAGATTCAATGTGTTACATTGGGCACCTTTGTGCCTCAGTTTCCCCATCCGTAAAATGGTGATAATGATACTGACCCACCTCGGTAAAACACTTTGAGATCCCCAGATAAAAGTTCCGGTACAAGCGAAAATCATGTTGGTTCATTTCTCATCCCTCTTACTCTGACGCTTTTTATACTGCCACTGAATGTGTCCAAATAAAGATTCCTTGAATGTATTAAACTAATTTAGTTATTGAGTATGAATTAACAGTTGGCAAATCCAAGGTTCAGCTGGCACCTAGATGTTTAGCTGGTTGACTGACCTATCCTCATTTGAGGGCTCCTGGCTCTGAGCCCTCCATGGCCATCTCCCTTCATTCCATGACAGGCTTGAACAAAACTTTGTAGTCCCTTCCTGACACTTCCCCAAGAGGCTACAAGCACACAGTACCCAGTGAAACCGCTAGCAAACTTCCAGCTCTCTGTGCTGCTCCTCCCTCTACCACCCTCTCTAGCCAGTGCTATGATCGGTTGCTTTATGAATGCTACATTTCCCCATGCACAGGATTAAGATTAAAGGAAACCTTTTGCTTTCCATGGACTTGCCATCCTCTACAAGCCAATCTTGCAAGGTGCAGAGCACTCACTCATATCAGTGGGGCCAGTCCTGTTCCTACTGGGGTTAATGGCTGCTTTGCCACTGACATCTGTGGGTACAGGATTGGGGCCAGTGGATATTAAATGGTGCTGAGCATGCTGCAAAATTGGGCCCTAATTGTTTTTGGGGGGAGGGAGAGGCCTTGTTGTTTCCAAATATTTTGTATCTGGAAATATTCCTTTGAATATAGTGAATTCAAGGGCTCTCCCAAGTGCAAAAAACCCTGAAGAATATAGAGTACCCCTCTCGCGTTTCTTAAGAAACAGCACCCTCTAGGAGTACTGTAGTTCTAGTACAACTGTACAGATACTTCTGTTTGCTAATCATTTATACTTTCAAGACACAATGGGTACTAGCCCACGAAAGCTTATGCTTCAATACTTTTGCTAGTCTTTAAGGTGTCACAGGACTCTGTCACATTTATACTGTATCTTTATATAAGTTCTCAGCCCCAGCCCCCCTACCCCAAAACTGAAGTTTTATGTTATGGATTTTGAACATATATGAAGCAAAAAAACCCACTGAATTGTGCCTGCTATATATATATCCCTTTTACCCTGCAAACGTGCTCTGAACTTGTGCAGCTACCTGCTGTGTAAATAGTGTTTGAGATGGGCAATAATAATAGTTGACACTAATACAGCACCTTGTGTTAAATGATCTCTCTGACTCATAAGCTATTCCTCCTCACAATATCTCTGTGAGGTAGGGAAGGCACTGCTGGCATTTCACAAATGGGGATCACAAAAGAAAGGGATCCCCAAACCCGGGAAGTGAGTTAGTTTCACATCTGAGGCTAGGAGCTAGGTCTCCTGATTCCCAGTCCTGTGCTCTAATCTTTTGCCCTCTTTATTTATGCTGATAAAGTATCTTTTAATTGCAGATTTAAATAAAAAAAAACCCAGGCCATGATGATTGATAAACAGTAGGTGTGCAGGAAATACTGCAATTTTGGATCATAGGGCTTTGTGGGAATAGTGTAGCACTTGCAAGTTTGAACTTTCATAAATTGCAGAGTCTAACAAACTCAAAATCGCAAGACACAGTCAAACCCATCAGATTTCACTCGGAATTTTATCAGAATCACATACCCTGCATGGTTTCAATGGGGAATCTATATCAGCCCAGACTCAAGCTAAAGGGTCACAAACCATCGCCAGTCTTTCAGGGCGTAGTTTGAGGTTTGTAGTAAAGCTCCAAACCAGCAGAGGTTTGCATGCGACTTGGACTTTTTCTGTAAGCACTTTGCATGACTCAAAACAACACTTGGATGACTTCAAAAGAGGTGCTAAGGACCTCAAAGAGTCTGCCCTGGCTTTCCAAGCACAGCTTCTTCACTTGGAATCTAAGCATCTCTTGCTATCCAACTTTTTGATAAATGAGCATTTTGCCTCCCAGCTTGTTTGGTATTAAGGTAAGAGCCGGTTACTCACCCTGTGCAGTTGCTGAGATTCTTCAAGATGTGTGTCCCTGTGGGCGCTCCACTTTAGGTGTTCGTGCGTCCTGGTACCGCTGATCAGAGATTTTCAGTAGCAGTGTCCATCTGGGTCACACGTGCACGGTGATAATCTTGCAGCACCATTGGTGCTTCATCTAATGTATGCAAGACCCAAAACCCTCAGTTCCTTCTCAGTCATCCTCGGTCTGAGGCGGAGAACCTAGGAAAAGTAATTAGGAATAGTTAGAATGAATTAGTGACATTTTAAGTTTTAGTTCATTAATACTTTCTCATCTCCTTATTCCTTTAATAAAAAAAAACACCCCTAATTACTAGGTGCATCATCAATGAGGCACTCTCCCAGCTGTTAACTAAGCTTTCACCCAACTGAAAACTCATATCCTGTGGGCTTGATTCTATAGTCTTCACTGAGGCTAACAAACATTTTGCCTGTATGAAAACTGCAAATCTATAGACTTTAGAAAAGCTTTCATACAGTCTCCCACAGTATTCTTGCCAGCAAGTTACAAAAGTATGGATTAGATTGATGGACTATAAGGTGGACAGAAAGCTGGCTAGATCGTCTGGCTCAGTGGGTAGTGATCAACAGCTCAATGTCCAGTTGGCAGCCGGTACCAAGTGGAATACCCCCAAGGGTCGGTCCTGGGACCGGTTTTGTTCAACATCTTTATTAATGATCTGGATGATGGGATGGATTGCACCCTCAGCAAGTTCACAGATGGGAAAAGTAGATATGCTGGAGGGTAGGGATAGAGTCCAGAGTGACCTACCCAAATTGAAGGATTGGACCAAAAGAAATTCTAATGAGGTTCAACAAGGACAAATGCAGAGTCCTGAACTTAGGAAGAAAGAATCCCATCCACTGCTATAGGCTGGGGACCAACTGGCTAAGCAGCAGTTCCGCAGCAAAGGACCTGGGGATTACAGTGGGTGAGAAGTTGGATATGAGTCAGCAGTGTGCCCTTGTTGCCAGGAAAGCTAACGGCATAGGAACACTGCCAGCAGATCAAGGGAAGAGATTATTCGGCACTAGTGAGGCCACATCTGGAGTATTGCATCCAGTTTTGGAGGCCCCCACTACAGAAAGGATGTGGACAAATTGGAGAGAGTCCAGCGGAAGGCAACAAAAATGATCATGGGACTGGGACACATCACTTACGATGAGAGGGAACTGGGCTTGTTTAGTCTGCAGTAGAGAAAAGTGAGGGGGGATTTGATAGCAGCTTTCAACTTTCTGAATGAGGGTTCCAAAAAGGATGGTGCAGGGCTGTTCTCAGCAGTGGCAGATGACAACAAGGAGTAATGGTCTCAAGTTGCAGTGGGGGAGGTCTAGGTTGGATATTAGGAAACACTATTTCACTAGGAGGGTTATGAAGCACTGGAATGGGTTACCTGGGGAGTGGGGTGGAATCTCCATCCTTAGAGGATTTTGAGGCTCAGTTTGACAAAACCCTGGCTGGGATGATTTAGTTTGTGCTGGTCCTGCTTTGAGCAGGGAGTTGGTCTAGATGACCTCCTGAGGTCTCTTCCAATCCTAATCTTCTATGATTCTATATCTCTAGTGTGTGTATATGTATATATATATGTATATATATATGTATATTTATATTTTACTAAGCTTAAATGAAGAGCTGGATTTTCCCAATACCAGGAGAGACAGGTGGAGTCCGTAACTGGTAGGTACATGATCATATTGAAAGAGAAATTCATTTGTAGTATAGCAGGCCCTGTTTTTTTCTTAGTAAGTTCAAGATTCATTGATTTAATGATATTCTGTGTGTGTATAGAGATGTGTATAGCTATGACATTAGTGATGAACAGAGATTTCCATTCGAAGTTGCTAGTTTTGGTCATTTAGGGATTGTTTCTTGCACAGAAAAATGCTTATCATGTTTTAAGGTGCGATTTTATTCCAAAAGGTTATTCTAAAATTGGCACGTTCTTACCTATTGACTTTGCTATTGGCTCTTACTGGCTTTGTGTATCAGTCAGATCTTCTTGGTCAACTATAGGGACAAAAATAAGCTTTTACTACTGTTGCTTATTACCGTCAGCCCTACAGAGCCAGCCTAGCTCCGAAAGGGGAAGCTTCTTGTGCATCAGCAGAATTGGTTAGCAAGTTCCAATAAGTGACATCTGTGGAAACCCCCTGTAGACAGTGTTGTTTTCCAGGCCTGACACAGGGCTAGCATTTAACCTGCAGCAGCTTTCACTGATTACAATCAATAAGAAAGAACCTAGCCTGACTCTCAGATCCCTGGCTAAGTTTTCAACAGGGCTGCTAGCTAGAAAAAAATTACTTGTGAACTGAGTGCCTTTGATCTGGAAATACTGAGATCAAAAACATGAAGCCCCACTCTGCCATTTTCACAGCCTCACTTTCAGATCTGCATGTGGGTGATTTTGTTCCTTGTCCTCAGGAATCTCAAAAGCATTTTCATTTTAGAAGCGTAATAGGGGTGGGTCTGAACCAGAATCCAAGCTCTCCTGAACTGTGCGGAAGTTCTGATCAGGAGCCATGTGTCATAGTGCAGGAGCCTCTCTACTTAGCCTAAGTTAAGCCCATAATGTGTTTTGCCAGTGGAATAAGCTACTTGAGCAATACTGACCGAAATTCTCACCTGAGAGCAGACAGTACTGAGCCCATGCAGGAAGTTCTTTTTTTGCTGAGCTCCATTGTGTTGAGTTCCAGAGCCCCAGATATAATGCACAAGTCCTGGCTCTTGCAAACAGGATGTTGTACAGCTCTTAGGCTAAATGCCTTTTATACCCCCTGCCATTCATAACTGAACTCAGGTGGCCACTGTGCAAGACTAAAACAAGGCCACGTTGCCCTGGTTCATTGTGCCCAGCATGTGGTTGTGGTCGGGCTTGTAGCAAGCCTTGTGTGCCTCTGAAGAAAGCTGTTCAGCAGCACTGTTATCAATCATTTACACTGCACCGGCACCCCAAAGATCCGTGTGGTGGGTTCCTCCCTCCTAAGCCTGTAAAATCCAAAGGGACTAAGCAGAACAAGACAACAGGAATGCAACAAAGTGGTTAGTGCATCATTTAGTGTTCTGGGTCTCGTGTTGTAAAACCTTCCTTCTTCCCCACAGCAAGTTCTCTTTTTTTGAAATGAGAAAGGTGGAGAAGAGTGCTAGCCATTCAGAAAGCTACAGCACTTTCTGTACCATTCAGAAATAACCATGACAGAGAATCAATCAGGCAACACATGGGAGTAGATAATCTGAAATCAGATCAATGAAATGAATGTACAGGGATGGTCCGCTCAGAGGAACAGATGATTCTATCTGCAGCAGTCGGTCGAAAGCTCTGTGAGGTGGTAAAGTATGGCCCCAGGATGAAAACTGGGTATCTCAGGAGGCTCTTGACATCATGTTAGGCAGCTGACTTTGCATATTTCATCTAGAGCAGCAGATGCTGCTTGCATCAGACCAAAGGAGAAGCTGGGTGGGATGAAAAGGGAGTTGGGTCAAAGCCCTCCACGCTGACCAGCCAGTTTCCCTGGCTTTGTTTTCTAGCACGCTGTGCCGAGCTGCAGATCCAGTTCACTGAAGCCGTTTCTACTGTTGCTGATCAGAAAGAGCTCATCACCAACCTGGAGCGTGACCTCAGCACTATCCAGTCCATGTCTTCGGTGCATCGCCCTGATGCCGAGGTAATTCCAAAGATCTCCTTCCAGTTGCTGACCCATTGATTACAAAAGCTTTATTTGCATTCAGTTCCTTTTCCTCTCCTCCCTCATTCCCAGAATTGAAACTGGGTTGAAACTTAATGCTGCTGGCTGGACTGAAACACTGGGTGCAGCCACTGGAGTCAGTGCAATGAAAATGTCTCTGGAGCAGGAAGTCAGAACTTTGACCATCGTCATTTGCACAGTTCAGCCCGTGAACTCGGTAATTTGTAGCCCTCGTTCCCAGAATATGGAAAAGCATCATTTTAAAACCACCACCAAAGAACCTGGTATAGGCCACAGCTGGGACAGGAGAACACATTTGATGAACTGTTGGTGTGATCGGTTGTGGGGTTCCTCACCTTCAGACCGTGCTACTCACCTACACTAAGAGTTCCTATTCACATCTGATTTTTCCACCCAGGGTGCTGCTGTTCACAGTCTAGAGATGATTCCAGGCCCCATTAAGGAAGCTACAGCCCGCTTTTATGGTAAGAGCCTCACCTGAGTCCAGTTTGTGCTTTGCTGTTTTGGGAGCTGTGTGTTCCAGGGAGTTCAGCACAGATATTGGGGCGCTGGAAGATCACAACTTTACACACTAATATGGGGTCTATACACCAGACACTGAACTTGCTAAGTACCTAATGGGAGTGCATTTGGAAATAGTAAGTTAAGCATGCAAGGGAAGCAGCTGAGTTATGGAAGGTACAGTTGAAGAGTGCGCTGAGGTTTTCTGAGGCACTCTACTGCAGACAGCTGGTGGAGATTCTCTGTTACCGTAATAGTCAGGCCCTGTGCTTTCGGAGCTGAAGAATCAGAGTTCTGTCCTGACGCTCAAGGTGCCCATGGCCTGCAATGTAACAGCCATGAATTCCTAAATAGGCACAGACTTTTTGTTAAACCAGGTCCATGCACCTGGTTTTCAAGTGTGTTGAACATCTCCATCTCCTGTTAGCTTCTTGGGGATCAGAATCAATCCTTGTGAGCCATTGTTCCTCCATCCTCTTGCTGCAGAAAAGATTCTGCTTCAGTACTTCCGGCAGTTCGTGTCAGCACCTGACAGTCTCTTCCCAAAGCACACCTGCATGCAGTGGTTCATTCCACCCTGTCACTAATCTATTTTAGCAGATTTGCCTTGTTGAAGAGCAAATGCTGACAGTCTTGGGAAGGGGTTTAACCGCGTGACCCAGCTATCAGGAGTACGTGGTTGGTTGGTTGATTCTCACTGCACAGAGTCAATGATTGTTGCTTCTGCTGATATTTGCTCCCTAAAGTACAGCCCTAGACAATGCAGCAGATCAGCTTCGCCCTGTAGCCACTTCCCTGTTCTTTTCACGTACACACAGAATTCAGACTGAAACTAAAATACCCAGTGCTTCAGCTTTCCAGAGTGAATCCCCTCCAGAGCCAGATAGCTACATGTTTCCTTTACATTTGCTGTTCGCTGCAAGGGCTATAGGAGAAAATGAATCAAATAAATGATGACTGTTGGCTCCACAGGCAAAGACCCCATTTCCTTTCCTTTTTGTTTAGAAAGGTTTTTAAGTAGAATGATAAACAATATCATGGCAACAGTTCCACCAAGCAAAAACAACCTGAAGCCACCCATCCTGCTGCTATGAATAGCTCCACTGTGTAGATGAGCTGAGTCACTGCCTTCTAGGACACATTTATCTTCTGCTGTCCGTGTAAACCCCTAGAGATGCCTGACCTCATTCACAAGGCCATTGGAGGGGGCGGCCATCCAGTGGGGTTACGTACTCACATGAGTTCTAACCCCTGTCACAGCCAGGCATGTTCTATGCAGCTTCGCAATGCAGTTCCCAGTCCCAGCGTAGGAAATAAACAATTGCTTTAGCCCAGAAAGCAACCAATGCAGTTTTGAAGAGGGATGAAAAGGAGGCACTTTGTTAGGCTAAGGTTAAAAAAATAAAGTGGTTGGTACCATTTGGCAGGCTTTGCAAAGGGACAGAGAAGGGGCTGAAAAGACTTTTCCCAGTGTCTCCACTACTGCAAAACCTGCCACAGGCGGGGAGTCAATGCAGCCCAGAAAGTGGGAGAGATTCACTGGTGAGGGGGTGTGACAAGGACAGCCAGGGATTGCTGGGAATCAGCACATTTGAGCAGGCACTGCTGGCGAGTGCCAGTGTCCTCTCTCCTAACAGGGCCAATGGGGTTCCCTTAGGGAAAATTTCCCTCTAAGTGGGTTAGAGATTAGTTGGCCCCATACAGCAGGGATAAAAACACCGACCTCGTGGGGAGAGTTAAGTTTTGATTAATTACTAGAAGCGGGCAGCGAACAGTAATTCCCTTTCCCAGAGGATTTTTAATGTTTGAAATTTGGTTTCATTCCAATTTGCTCTGAAAAAAATGTGGAAACTTCTCAGTGAAATTGAATTACTATTCTCCACCCAGCTCTGTTGGGAGTCCTGGCTTCAGATCTGCCTGGGGGGGTTCCCAGGAGCAGAGAACCCTGAGCTGGCAAGAACTGGGGAACCTGAGAGCCAGGACTGCTGGGAACCTGGGCAGGGCAGCTGGTAGAAAACTGGGCAGGTTTTTATTGGAACCCTAACGGGTTCCAGAGGAATTTTGTAGAAATTGAACAATCTCTGCAAAACATTTCAATTTCAGTGAATTGGCAAATTCTGAGAGAGAAAAATGTTTTGTCTAAATTTTTTCCATCTTCGTTAGCCAATCATTGGTGAAGTCCTCTGAACCCTCCAGTGGAGGGTGCCATAGAAGTGCCATGTGGGCTTTATCTTCCTTGAATGTCCACTGTCTGCAGATGGTCTCTCAGGGTTAGCTTTGTCTCCTTCCTAGGTTATCCTCCATCATCTCCCAGCACTCCACTTCCTGAGGGGCAGATGGATTCCCTGCTGTCCATCATCTCCAGTCAGAGGGAACGCTTCCGTGCAAGGAACCAAGAATTAGAAGCGGTATGTTAGGCTGCTTACAAAGACCTGCCTTTGGCATGCTGGACCTGGGTTCTATCCCTGTCTCTGCTACTGGTCTGCTGGGTGGCCTTGGGCAAGTCACAGCCCCCTCTGCCTCAGTTTCCCCATCTGTAGAACAGGGATAATGATACTGACCTCCTTTGTAAAACAATTGGAAATCTACTGATAAGGGCTACATAAAAGCTAGGGATTAATATTATGGTAAAAAGACACTCCCGGCCGTGCATTTCTGCGCAGTTATTGGGCTTCTTAGGGTTGGGTTGAAGTCCCTTAGGACTGCGTTGAACCCCACGCTGGAGTAGTTCTTTCTCCCTATTTTTGTTTATACTAATTCATTTTGATCTGTGGTTGGAGGGACTCTCCTTGGAGGTAAACCCTTTGCTAACTGCATCTGTGTTTTGTCCCTGCTGGATTCAGCCCAGCAACCTTCACAGTGGTTGGGAGGGGATTTTATTTCTGCCATGGGACAAGCTAAATCACCATTTCCCTTCTCAATGAGTCTGCAAACACTGGTCCCTCCAGCTAGCAGCATTTGTTCTGTGTTGCAGGAGAACCGCATGATGCAGCACACGATGCAGGCTCTCCAAAGTGAACTGGACAACATGAGAGCTGATAATATCAAGCTCTATGAAAAGATCAAATTCCTCCAGAGCTACCCTGGCCGGGTGAGTGCGGAGCCTGTCTCCATCTCAGCTGTTATCTCTTGCAGGCTAATGCTTCCCCATTCTGTGAGATCCACTGCACGTACTGGGGAACTGGAAAATACAAGTAACTGTCTTTGTTCATTTGCAAAGGAGTAAGTCAGTTAGGATGACCTGAATCTTTTCACTCACACCCACGCCTTCTTGACCTATGCCTAAAATCACATCAGACCAAAGTAACTGCCTCTCCTGCCTATCCAGTTCCTAGACTTTGGGTAGTCCAAACATTCCATGACTGGGGCAACCATATAATCCCATAATACTGTCTGTAGGTCACCTTCTCCTTTTTGTGTGGAGTAGCTTGATAGAAAGTCGCTCCTATAAATCTTACATGCAAGACTCAGAATCATAGAAATTGGAGATGGAAAAGACCTATAGTATCAGGCCACTTGGGCCGTCTCCCTGCTGCTTCAGGATTGTCCTCTACACCTTAGGTCCCTCATCTCCCTCCAGTATAATTGCTAATGTCTCATTTTAAACATCTCACTATGGAGCTACTCTCCGAGGCCAAAAGTTGGCATTTCCTGCCACAAGGTGCCAAGACAATATGCGTTGGTGTTCACATACTTGTTCTCCACCTGCAAGGTTCTCCTCCTGACTGGCCTGGCACCAAGGAATTAAAACAAATAACTCTTGAAATTATTCAGAGTCTGAGAAATAATTCAGCCTGTGTCAAAAAATGACTCATTCTTGCGTCCCAGCACATGTAAGAGCTGTACTGAGGAATTTAACAAAGAGAGTTATGTGGCATGTGCTCCCTTTCACAGAACAATATGCTCATTCAACTCCCTGATCTCGGGGACTGTGGAGTGGCGACCTCTGAGATTACAGTTCATGACAAAAGGCTTTGTTCCCCATGCATTAGTCCCCAGTTTTCTGTACCTTCCCCTGCACACTACATCGGAGTGGCAACTGATTTCCATTCTTCATGTGCAAATGCAAATGATGACAAACAGAGCGAATCACCCCTCTCCTGCTATACTGAACTAAAAACTCTGTAGTGCCTCTTACGGATCCCTTCTGGCCAGCAGGGAGAGCTCCTCTCCTTCCCAAGGTGCTAGCCACTGACCTTTCCTAGTACAGCATATGCGAGCAGTCGGATGGGTCTGTCATACTCAAAAGTGGAGAGGCCAAAGCACATAACGAGAGAGAGAAGCAGCCTCTCAGTAATACACAAACATGAAATAATGGTGTAAAGGTGTACACAGTCACACTATTCAAACGTCCCTGCTCAAAGAATACTCAAACATCATCTCCCCTCCTTGTTGCTTGCTAAAATGTCTGATGTATGAGGACTTTCTCCCTTGGCGCAAAGGTGGGATTTTAATACACAGAAATCTCCCTCCATGCCAATGTCCAAAGAGACCCTATCACAACTGTTAAGAAAATGGTGAAATCTGACATCTGAAGAGCTTTTCATTGTAGCTGCGTCTTCAAGCTAAAATGTCCAGTCACGTCCAAACCTTTTGTAATAGCTCTCAAATGAAAATAGATGCATTGTAGGAAAGCTGTCCTAAAAACCTGCTTCTTGTTCTGACCTGCTGTTTGGTGGTGGTCTCTGCTGTGCTGCAAATGCTATATTTCACCCCAGAGGTGGCTGCATTTCAGTAATGGGTGAATTGAATCCATTTTATGGATCAGTATCTGAAATTTCTTTGGGATCCTTCTGGGGGAAGGTTCTGTACATATATTAAAAACCTAATCATGAGCATCTCTTATTATTCTCATAAGGGATGAACTGGGTTGGGACTTATGCTGTTATTTTAGGCTTTCCATTTTAATAGGAAAAGTTATCTCTGTATTTATTACACCAGAACATCATCCTCCTTGTACAAGAAGCACTGAATCATGTACAGCAAACCACCATGGAGAGTGACAACAGAGAGAACCTAATGAGACATGCGACTGGTTAAAAATAATAATCAAAGACCATAAAATAAGGCATGCATAAAATGAATGCATGAGCCTTAAACTGTGACCTAAGTTAAGCCAAGGACTCTGAGATGCAGTGGCCTGTGTATCCTATTCCAGAGAATAGGGGCATATTCATTAAAGTTCATTCAACTTGGGATTTACCCTGCTGAGAAGGAACCACGAGATCATGGTTGGATGACTGGGCAGAACAACAAGAAACATGTAGTAATCAGTCTTGAAAGACATCTTAAAGGTCAACATCATAATTTCAAAATCGCAGTGATGACAAAGACATTGCAGAGATGGAAAAACGGGACAGCTGGCTAACAGCAGCATTGTAAATATGATGCATCCTCATAATTTAAAGCTTGAGGCAGGCAGATATGGAATCATAAGACACCAATGCATAAATAGAACAAGTGACAGGGCACCAAACTCCCCTACGGTGCTTCTACATTTTTAGTTCCTGTGTTTTAAACCTATTAAAACCCCCCCGTGGCAAAGAAACAAGTGGGGAAAATCCAAAAGCAAGAGCAGCAAATAGGACCCAGGCACCAAATCGGTAAATCTACGCATCTCAATACCTGGAAATTATTATCCATTCAGACATGCCCTAAGAGCCAATACATTGTACTGACTCTGTCCACGCTATGCACTGTTTGTATGAGCTAAAATGCTTTGGAGGAAGACATTGTTTTACCTGGGTACATCAAATGTTGTCAAGGTGGTTTGGGGAGGAATCAGTAAGTGGGTTTGGAATCTGGATGATATTTTAATAAATCGGAGTGCAGTTTGCAGACTTGTAGCCTCACATAGGGCTTTCAAGAAGCGCTCACTGTTAGTTTAATCCAGAGTGAGCTATAAGGTTATGAAATGGGGATTTCCATACTGGGAGAAACTTGAGATCAGGATGTAGCTTGCTTGAAAACATAACTTGCTTAAATAAGATCTACATCTCTCACCCCCTTTCAGGGGGTTTTCACAATTTCCCTTGCCCTTTTGGCTGCTAATAGATGTGTGGTTAAATAGTGCTTTCCTCCCCATGAGCCCCCCAATCCTGATCCATCAGGGATATTATGCTGGATTTGTGACACGCTAAACATTTCCATGGCAAGAACATTCTTTGGTGTTGCAGATAGATAATTCTGACTTCATTGTTCAGTCATGCAGCTGAGGAGGTGGGTGGTGTAAGATGAAGCTGTTATTTACCTAAAACAGGAGCAAAAGAAACAAAAAACTGCTAGTAAACAAAAGGGTTTTGTTTAAAAGGCCTTTTCTGCCATGCTTGAGTGTGTAAGTCCAACTTTGGAGCACTGATCAACTCTGCCGTAGGACTGAGTTTTTACCCTGTGCACAGAATTGCGCAGGCTACCACCATATGTGCAGTTGAGCAGGGATTGTCTGGTGTGATGGGAGTTGGGTTTGGAGTCGGGAGACTTGGATTCTAGTCTTGATTCCCCATTGCCCAGTCACTCATACCTGTGCAAGGAGTTGCTCTCCTGATTAGGAAGCATTTTACACCCATTCTGCATTGGGGTCAGTGACTATCACCGGGGGCAAGGCAGGGGAGAACCAGGCCCTCTCTGCATAACCTTGGGCAAGTCATTTGATGTCTCCATGCGTTGGTTCCCCCATTTGTAAAATGGGGATAAGATCACCCAAGTCCTTTTGAGGTGTCAGTGGCCCAGTATAACTATTGCTACATCTACCACCAAATGCAAAATCCAGTCTGCAAATGCACAATCCAATCAGTGTTCCATCCCAGTATCCAATTCCTGTGCTTCTGCCTAGAGGAATAAACCGTACATTTATGGGGTAGGATGCTGAATCCACTTAAAGCATCTCTCATGCTCAGATTTAATAAAGTCTCTCTTAAGCTCTCCAACCTAAATGTGTGTGTGCATGTGCGCAAAGGGCAGAACCTTGGTGGGATGCCCTTAATTCAAATGCCTCTTTTAATTACAAAAATTAATTAGGGTGAGCAAAGAACGTTGCCTGGCTAAGTCTTCTGCTTCCCTGTTGCTTGGGAATGAATGTAGAGTCACGGCTCACCCCAGAAATGGAGATCTCCAGTGGGTGAATGGTGCTTAGGACTGTGTAGAGAGTAACGCTTGTGCCTCCCAGCCCAGCAGGCAGCAGAGAAGAAAGAAGCTAACTTTGTGTTTGATTCCTCTAGGGTGGCAGCAGTGACGACACAGAGCTCCGCTACTCCACCCAGTACGAAGAGCGCCTGGATCCTTTCTCCTCTTTCAGCAGGAAGGTACGGAAAGCCAGAGGGCTTCACTTCTCCCGAGGGCCCTGTCGGGCAAGGGGCTGAGTTGCCCTCCCCTCCCCATGAAGACCACGAGGGTTGGGTGCACTGAGCACCTCACTGGATAGGGTCCTAAATTATTAGCACATAGGGAAATTTTGACATTTAATGTCTTAGTTAAGTGGGGGGGGGATCTCTCTCTCACTCTTCCCCTTCCCTCCAAACTCTACCTCTTTTGCTTCCCCCACAAGAGTTAGCAGTGGGTACCTCAGTTCCCTGGGACTGGCGTACACAGGACATAATATTCTATGATTGAAGGAGTCAGGGTGATAATCCAGTCGTGCCAGGCTCCCAGATGTGTATCAAGACTATCTCTCTGCTCTACAGCTACCTGGCCAAAATGAAAATGGCAGCAGAGTGAATACTGATTGGGAAAATTGAGCAATAAATAATCACAGTATCAAGGTGGAAAGAAACCCTTTGACCCTTCTGGACCCTTTGTAAAGGGGCAGGTAGTAGCTGACATCTGGACATCAAACAGCTAGAGTAAGAACATTGGGGAGGGGTAGATAATCTTGGCCTCCCACTTACATCTCTCCCTTCCATGAGAGATAGAAAGTGCTGCTTGGCTTTTTGACATGCAACAAGCCTCCCCTATATTTCTCCAAACCTAAAATGAGCACTTCTAGCCCCAAATGAAACCTCTTGTGCCATTTACTTTCAGGAACGCCAGAGGAAATATCTGAGCCTCAGTCCTTGGGATAAAGCCACCCTCAGTATGGTAAGTGATGGCAGGTTACCGACAATACAGAATTCTCTGTCTCCATTTGTTGCTCTCGTCATGCCAAAGAGTTTGTTGGTCTCTTTGCTTTCAACAAGGACCTTCCTCCTTCATAAATTGCCAAACATCTCACACTCCTGTGTTCAGGGGTGCATGCTTTCAGATCCTTGACAGAATCATGGATTTGCGGGATCAAGCCAGATCTAGGAAATTTACTAGATGATCCCTGGTGCGCCATCAACTGTGGGGACTCTTGCTGGTGCAATGATCCTCTGTAGACTCGGCATGTTTGATTATGTTGATTTGATATCTGTATGCCAGTGCCTGCCCTTGTTCCGCTCTGCTTTGGATCATGACTGGATTCACAGAAGAGAAGGACCTGGTACACACTGCCCCATATACCCTCAGGACAGAGCACAAGCAGATCCAGGGACCAATGGATGTGCCTTGCCAGAATTCTCTGGTCTCAGGTGCACAGACTGCATGCGGACCCCACAGTGGAATAGAAATGGGGACCATGCATCTCCAAGAACTGCAGTTACAACCAGACAAGTAACTTCCTTATCTAGAGGAAATCCATAAAAAATGCAATTGGGCACAAGTAAACACATTAATCATGGTCAGAAGCAAAATCAATGACTGGAAAAGAGAAAACCAACACCATATAAAGCCACATTAAGAATTTTATTAGAACCATAAAATAGACTCATTGTTGGCTTATGCTGTAAACTGAAAGCAAAAAATGCAAACAAAGGACAATGTCACTAGTGGAGAGGAGCCAGGACTGGAATCCCAAATCTCAACACCCAAACTAGGTGGGATTTCAAAATCCAAACTCAAGTTTCTTAGCCTGGGCCCAGACTCTGGCACTTCTAAGCAGAATCTCTGCTCTCCCACACACCTGGACTTCTGGGCTATTGGTGTCAGAAATCCAGACCTGACCCCACTTCTGAATTAGATGGCATGTTATTGGTAGGGATTAAGATTGTTGCTGCATCTTCCCAGGGCTGAGAGAGTCCCTCACAAATGTTTACACTAAATCCCTTTCTAAAGAAGTGGTCATAGTATCTGAATGTTGTTTGAATTCTATTTCTGGGGACCACCTCCTGAACTGCTTCCTTGGGTAAAATTCCCATGGACTTCAAGGGCAGTTTGTCTGAAAATAATCTCATGATTTCCCACTAGCTAACTCAGCTAGAACATCTTCTGGGATACAGACTGACCCATGGAAGTGAGAAAGGACTACCAAGCCTGTCCAGTGTCATAAATCCCCAGGTCTCTGGCTTTACTGCTGTCTTGTAGAACATGTTCAAAGTGCCCCTGATGCGTCTCCTTTCCAAATGATTCAGAGCGATCCTGAACCTGAGTTGCCCTGTACATTGCTCTGCATCTAGTCTCTCTAACTCTGTTGGAGAGCCCAATAATTCAGTTTAATTGACTTTGTACCTAACATCCTTCACACAAAGCGCCTCACAATGCTGTACAATGAGAGATTAAATAATGAGCAAATGCTTGGCATAATTGTGTCTGCAGAGTGCAAGGCACAGTGTGGTAGGAGGAGACCAGCGAGGAAACGAAACTGTAATTTCAAAGGAGTAATAATGGAGATAAGCATTCTTGTAAACTAATTACAGGGAGGAGAGGGGAATGTGATTTAGCCTTTGCCTGAGGCTAAATCCAAGAAGGGGGTTTTAAAGGTGAGAGCTGAGAAAAGTGAGCAGCGGAGAACAATGTGGGGAGAAAATGAATCCCAAAGCATGATGCTTCTAAAATGCAGATATGCAGAATTCTATCCAGTGTGATCCTTCATCACTCAGTTCTGCTTTTCACTAACGCTCGCACTGGGTAGAGCAGCTTCGGTTATACAGGTTTCCTGCTAAATAACAAGTTTTAAGCACATTTTTTCCCTAAAGAAAGAAAAGCAGTGGCTCTGCAAGGTGGAGGCAGGCTGGCACTCTCAGCAGGTGCTGTATCCTGCTGCCAGCAGATGGAGTCAAGAGAAAAATGAATTCTTGTGATGGTCTTTCCCCATAACGCGAATAAGCCTGGTCTAAACTGGGAACTTGACATCAGAATTCTCATTGCTTAGGGAGCACAAGTGTAGACAAGCACCCGCGCCTGGATTTGGGATTATGCTAATTAAGCTAGGCTCTACCGCCTCAGAAGAGCTACAGACATTACTGGGCAGAGTACCATAGGGTACAAGAACCAATTGCTGTTGGGATCCAGAGGATAATGTCTAGTGCCTGGAGTGAACTTTGAGAAACATCAAACAGATTAAGATTATTTTTATTTCCAATGTTAGTAGCGCAGGCCCCTGGGATCTTTATCATTTTGCCCAGAAATTGCCAATTTGCTGCCCTAACTCTGTTGTTAACTCTAACATGTTGTTTATTTGCACAGAGATGGATCTGATATGGTTGCCAACTGACTTTTCAGCTGGTAACACTAACTAGCCATCTGATGGTCTGTTCGTTATAAATAAGCTTCCTTGCAAAACTAAATCCACTGGCAAATAATCCTCTCTCCCCATCCTTCTTCTTTCCTCAAAGAGGAGTTCTAAAAACCCTCTCTAGGTATTGAGCAGAGGCCCCAGAATGAATGTGTCTGGAATAGTAACGTCTCTGTGACGCAGTGGGAGGAGGTGTGGAGCTGGCAGGGTGGGTTGGAAGGTGTTTCACAACTAAATGCAAGGTGTATCTTTCCATGGTAGTGGCTGAAACACAGCCTGCATTTATTTAATATCAGCCATCAGAACGCTTCGAGCTCCTGGATATTTTGCAAGCTGGGCAGTTAGGTCAATCAGAGCAGATCTATTTCATTTGACTTGTAGGACATAGAGCGTAGAGAGGGAATGGGCTCCCGTTCAATGGGTATGTGCACGCGGCCCTTTTTTCATCAGCTGGAGTTAGTGAGAAGAACATAGGGCTGTTCCAAATCAAAGGGGTCTAAGGTGGAGCCTCCTTGGGGGAAAAGGAGGGCAAAGAACTGGTGGCCCAGTGCTATGTGACTGGCCCATGGGTGACATCTCTTGCTGTCGCTATCAACCTTGCTCTGAGCCAGATCTTGCTACCTTAGAAATCAATAGCAAAACTCTCACTGCCCCACCCCCGAGCTAATGTGTTGCCCAAGTTTAACTTTAAATCTTGCTTTTCCCAAGATTTTACTTAAATTTGAGTTTGTGATGTTAGCAGCCTCAGGAACTGGATTGAGTGCTGTAATGCATTGATAGTCCAGCACGAAAGGGGTTAAGCATCTGGGATTGTTGGCTATAGTACAAAAATATACTGTATTAAAAGCAAAGGAGACTTTGCACCATTCACACAGACTCCAAGCAAATGCCAACACGAATACGGATAAAGTGGAATGCCAGCACCCCAGTGAATTGGTGTAACTCATTTACAAAAAACTGATTTAAGGGAGTTATTCCTCTGGATATTTTGGAATATAATCTTATTTGTTACAGTAGTGATCTCCATCGCCCTGACTAGCGGAAAGGAGATCAGCAAAGAATTGGTTTGGTTGTGGGTTTTGTTTCTTTAATTCCATCCTGTGAAATACTCTGGTAAAATTTTGGGGGCTTAATGAGAATTTACTTTTGTCTAGAATTTGTCTGTGTCGTTAAAGTGGAGATAAATTCCAGCCCCGGGTTTGTAAAACAATTCAATCCTGGATTATGTTAGGGGTTTTAGGTTTTCCCTGGCACCCTGAATATCCCAAAGGAACAGGCTGTGGAGATTTTCCCATTTTAGTCACCAGCTCAGATATGACCCAGGTCAGTAGTGACTGAACATCATTAACACCTGACAGCTGTTTGGTGGTGCTCTCCAAAATGAGCTGTTTGATGGCAACACAATTCTTATAAGAACAGGTGTCCACATCACAGTTTGCAATGACATCCTGGCCAGGATTCAATGACGGTGGAGACTGAATCTCCCACTCATCTCTACCAATGACCCTGCTGGGTCGAAGTTTAAGCATTTTAGCAGAGCAGTGTAGATGATACAAGGGGACTCCAGGCATAGCTCCCCAGCACGGATTTCACGTAAAGTATCGAATGGGTACGAATGTCATTATCGGTCACTTACCTTGAAAATGCTCAAGTAGGGGCTGCACAGGACCATATTCGCAACCTGTGATGGGAAAAGGTGAGCGTTAGTTACTCAGGAAAAACATCCTAGAATGCCACCTCCTGCTCTATAGTAGAGTGAGCTCATCTTGAATGCTGCACACCAGTGTGCAGCAGAGGGTCATCTTTGGGTACCCCAGGCAGCAGAGGGTCCCAGGTGAAAGATGCCTACCCACGTGCGCACCAGTCAGGAGCTCAGGGACTAACCATGAGAAATCAGAAAACCAGGGAAACAAACTATTAACTGGGGAAAAACCAAACCCGTCCTTTGGTAAAGACAGGAGGGGCCTCTTGGAGCCTCCTGAACTCCTAATGGCTTGTGTTTTTCTTCAGTGTGACTGTGAGGATTGTAAAGCACCAGGCTCCATGCCCACTACCCCATCTCCCCTACTGCCCTCTCCAGATGTGCTGGGTATTTAGTCTGGGGATCCGTATAGTCAGTTCACGGAGCCCTGCTCTTGCTTCCAAACCATGTCTGTGCTACAGCTGCACATGGACTGAGCATGCTTCCCTGCAATCTGCTCCTTCCACAGCCTCACACCAGCTGCCCTGGTTCTCCTTTCCTTTGGGTCCAGGGCCCTGCAGAGCACAAGGCAACGGTTGGGCCAGGCTGTATTATCAGCCTGTATTACTGGCCCTAAAATTGAATTCTTTTTTGCATCTGCAGGTTTAAGCTAGACCTTTAAGATAATGTTTGAGGGGTTTTTTTTTTTTTTTGCAAGTGCATCTTAGAGTGTATTTGAGGAATTTTTTGAGATGCAAATCCCTTCTCTGCCTCAGCTTGATGTAGTATTTCTGAGCTGACACTGCCTACCAGCACTGCAGAAGGTACCTGGTGGTGTGTTCTGGGCAGCACTGGTGGTGTACATATTGTACAAAGTTCTTGCCAGCCCAGAACTTCAATCTGCTCTTAGAAAGGGATTTTCACAGCAGCAGCCGGGGGAATCACACTGGAATAAAGGAGGCTAGGAGGAAACCTTCCCTGAGGGCAGCTTGTGCTATAAGAGCCTTGTAGACTTCTTTGCATCTTCCTTTGAAGTACTTGGTACTGATCTCTGTCAGAGAGGACACTGATCTAGAAGATGGTCTGATCTAGTCTGGCACTTGCTATATAAAGGGCACATTTCAGCCAAGAACGATTACTTTGCCTGTAATTTTTTTCTTCTCATTGCTGCTGCTGATTAACGACATAGACTAAATGCACCTTCCTGAACCCAGGAGAAGGAAGGAGCAAAGAGGCTGGGAAGTTTGTGTAAATGCAAATACCGTGTCAAGGCTGAGCTATGAAAACCACCTCAGAGATGCGTCTGAGCTGCTGGATCCAGATACAAACTTCCCCAGAGTGTTTGGATCCAAACTTTGCTATTGCAGATGTCAGGATGTGAAATTCCCATGAAATCATCACCTCCGTAGCTATACAGCCACTGGAGTACATGTGTCGGGCTTTAAACTCGCAGGCTCTGAGCACTCATCTCAACCTAGCAAAACCCTTCCACACCCGCTTAACTTTCACCATGTGAGTAGTTTCTTTGGGTACATCTACACAGCAATAAAAAAGAACCTTCAGTAGCAAGTCTCCGAGCCCAGGGTAGATGACTCAGGCTTGCAAGGCTAAAAGTAGCAGTGTGGGCGTTGGGACCTGGGCTGGAGCCAGGGCTGAGTGACCCTTTCCTCTTGCAGGGTTTCCGAGCCTGAGCCCAAACGTCTACACTACGCTCTTTATCCCCGCAGCCTGAATGAGCTGACCAGGGCTCTGAGACTCTGTGCCATGGATCTTCTATTGGTGTGCAGACCTACCCATTGCTGCCAAAGCCCTGAGCCTGCTAGGGCCAGAGAACTCAGCACCTGGCAGGACCGAGCCCTTAATCAGACCTTCCGGGCTCTGTTTTGTCTGTCTTAGCAGGTGTGTGGCACGTGTTGCCTGGGGTATAAAGCCACAGAACGAAATCTTGTTTATTGTACTCGGAGCACGAGTTTAACGCGCTGTTTACAGGGTTGGTAAGGCTGCTTGGATTTACAGAGAGAGAAGAATGAAGTGGGCCAGAATGAGAAACCGAATGAGGCAATCAGGAGAATGATCTTCCTTGTCCAGGTACAAAGAACTAGTTACCTCTGAAACCTGCAAGAACGATTTTAAAAGTAAACAACTTAAAAGAAATATATAGTATTGTGGATCGCCCAGGGAGTCTGGAATGGAATACAGAGCGTGCCTCCTCTCAGGGTTCCTGTGGCTCAGACCTAGCTCAGATGCCTGCTCTCTCCTGGTGCTTGGCTTCCCCATCTGTATGGAAATCTGAAATGGGAATCAAAATCCTTCCTTTCTCTCACCACTTGTTTGTCTTGTCCATTTAGACTGGAAGTTCCTGCCCTACAGAGCTGTCTCCCGCTGTGTGTGTTCTGTGCTTAATACATTCAGGTCCTGAGCTCAGCTGGTGCCCATTTAGTGGTTTATGTCATAATAAAAAATAATGTGGCCAGAGTAATTTTGCTTTAACTGGACTGAATCTGTTTCTCTTTCTGATCTTGCTGTAGGGGCGGCTGATCCTGTCCAGCAAGACAGCTCGCACCATTGCATTTTTCTACACTCTGCTGCTGCATTGCCTGGTCTTCCTGGTAAGTGTTTAGGTCTAAAAGGGGGACTAATAACTGCTTACAACTGCAAGAAAATACCCCCAAAATGCTCCGCTTTTCATTTTAAACCAGAAGTACTCTTGCCTTTTCCAAGTAAGTGTGTGATAGCCCAGTGCACCAAAAGACACACAGCACAATGCATCCAAGTCAATATGGCACCAATCCTGTGATCAGATCCAAGCAGGAAGCCCTGTTCACTTTAATGGGGCTCTGTATAGGCATAGACAGCCTCCTGTGAGGATCATTTTGCAGGATATGGACGTATAGTTCCTGTATGATCCAGTAGAGTTGGGTGGCTGCCCACTCAGACCAGATTGATAAAGAAGGCCTCAATTTGGAAGTTCCCTTGTGTTCAGGGCATGTTCACAGCTGGGTTTTTCCCCCTTTTGTTAATTTCAATGATCCCTAATTTGGAGGCCTGCTGAATGGTATTTCTGGATTTACAATATTTCCCCAGTGGCAGGATAATGCTTCTATGAGTTGCACAGGAGGTATTAGCAGCTTGTATTTGTAGTGACATTCTGCTTTTCAGTCTATCCTGTTTTATAGTGGTGTTTACAGAATTTCTGGAGGTTTTATCTGTCATGGCAGGAAAACTCATCAATAATTAAATGAGACAAGATGAAAGACCAAACAAAGAGCACAAATATTTCTATCCAGATTTTGTCAGAATAAAACCGACCTGCAGTCATCTTGCGGTGAAGAGAGCAAAGAAAATAAAAAGTTAAGCATCATTAAACTGAAAATGTAAACAAAAAAATATTAGGCACGAGAACTGCTTGTATGGAATCATCTCATTCTGTCTAAACATTACAAGACCAGAGCTGCAAGGCCATTGACACCAATGGTCTTTGGATCAGGCTCCAATAGCATACACTTAACACTGGGCTGGATGATTGATCCACTTCTACCATTTGAGAAATGTCTCCCCTGAATCTCTGTCTTCTCCTTTTTGTGAATTTCAATTAACCCTAATTTAGAGGCCTGCTGAATGGTATGTGTGGAATTAGAATATTTCCCCAGTGATAGGATAATACCTTCTTACAAGTCACAAAGACACTAGTACATCCGCTTTGGCAGCAGATGTGAAGGTCTTCTGCCTGCATTTGCAGCCCCGTGGTGCTTTTTAGTGAAGCTGGTTGTAAAGTTTTTCTAGAAATAATTTCTCCACCCTCCAATCTGCATCAATGGACAGCCCTCTAGCCTCTTCTCCTGCTAACTCTCCAGTTTATCTCTTTTCATGGACTGTAGGCCTTCCCGTTCCTGTAGTCTTCTTTCCTCCCCTTTAAGTTGTTCTGTTTGCAGAGACCCTCTGCACACTACAGGCTGCAAATTACAGCATGCAAAGCTAATCCAAATTTGGTAGGCAAAAGTCCTAAAACTCAAGGGAGGGGAAATTGAAGCTTCTGGATCAGGTCTATTTTCTAAAATTAACACTCATATGTAATCATGTAGTATATTTAAATCTCTTAGTAGTGGTAATTGTTAACAACTGTGTTCCTTCCACACAGCTCTTCCTTAATGTGCTCTTTAATCATGTATTGAAAAATTCATATTCTTGACCACAGTGAAATCAACCCCTTAGAACAGGGGTGGGTAAATTTTTTGGCCTGAAGGCCACATCTGGGTATGGAAACTGTATGGCAGGCCATGAATGCTTGTCAGATTGGGGTGTGGCTGGGGGTGCAGGCTCTGGGGTGAGGGATGCAGGAAGGTGCTCTGGGATGGGACCAAGGGGTTCAAAAGGCAGGATGGGGATCAGGGCTGTGGCAGGAGTGCGGGAGGGGTGCAGGCACCAGGCAACGCTTGCCTCAAGCAGCTCCCAGAAGCAGCAGCATATCCCTCCTCCGAGTCCTACATGGAAGCGTGGCCAGGCAGCTCTGCACATTACCTTATCCGCAGGCGCCACCCCTGTAGCTCCCATTGTCTGCAGTTCCTAGCCAATGCAAGCTGCGGGGGTGGCACTTGGAGTGGGGGCAGCATGCAGAGCCCCCTGCCTGCTCCTACACGTAAGAGCTGGAGGGGGGACATGCTGCTGCTTCCAAGAACCATACAGAGCAGGGCAAGCCTCTGACCCCGCTCCCTGGCTGGAGCTCAAGGACCAAATTAAAACATCTCGAGGGCTGGATGCATCCCCGGGCCGTAGTTTGCCACCCCTGCATTAGAACATGCATAGTTTATGGCTATGAAAAACCAAGAGACGTGTACCCAAAGCATGCACTTACTATTCTACCCAGCCCGTTACTATGTGCATTTGATTGACTGGGGCAGACAGTTGTTCCTTTAAGGCTGCAGCAAACATTTCTCTAACAGAAATGGAAGAATCAGACCCCGTGGTTGTGTAAAGCAATACAGCATTGCAGAGGGTTGGTCATCAAAGTCTGGTCGGTGGCTTATGCTAAGAGAAGTGAGAGGCTGGTCACAGCTGCACTAATGTACTGAGGAGAAAGTAAATACGGGGGGGCTCCCATTGCAATGGGAACCAGTTAACAGCATTTCTTATTTCCCAGGTACTGTACAAAACTGCTTGGAGTGAGAGCGTGGGAAGGGACTGCGCTGCTTACTGTGCTAAGAAGTATGTATGAAAACAGGACGATTCAGTACAATCCAGATGTTCAAAGAGTTACTGTCTTGAAAAGAGGAGCAACTTTGATGTAGCCAGAGGACCGTTTGGGCTTGCAGTCGCTTTCTAAACACATGGTCGCATTAAAGTGCGGTTCTGTTCTGAAAAACAGCGCCTTATTTCAGCAGATCAGTTTCCTGCAACTACTTTTAAGAGTCTTATCTATTGTCTTTAGTACCAGAAGTGAAGGTTGGCTGCTTTTGACTCTTGATACCCCTGCAAAGGCAAAAACAGTTCAGACAGACAGCTAAATTTTGTTCCTTCTTGTGCATCAATAGAATTGTTAAGTTTTAATCATGACACCTTTGTTAGCAATCACTAATAGGATTTGAGAGGTGTAACCTAAGGCTTACTTTGGTGAGAATGATGTTTTGCTGGTGAAGATGCACAAGAATACAGCAATCCAGGCTCAGCTTGCTGGAGGGACTGTTTTACTCATTAGAACTGCAGACCTTTAAGACAATAAACGTACCATATTTACACAGGCTTATAGAGCAGAACAACATGTTGCGTCAGTTCTGAAATTAGTTGCAGAATGACAAATACCCAAGAGATCGATTAATTTGGAGACGAGTATTTTTAGGAGGCGAGGGCCCAATCCTGCAACACCCATGTGCATGAGTAATTCCCTCTCGCTCATAAGTCAAGATGTGATAAAGCTGGGTGAAGAGTTTCAGCTGCAACTTTTTTTCCACTGAAAAATGTAGATGCAGATTAACTGAAACATGAAGAAATGGTGTCTAATTCACCAAATGGTCTTGGTTAAAAATCCCCCCAAAATAAAAATGTGCTATTTTGAAACTACTTTGTTTTAAAATGTACTTCCATTTTTTAAGTATTTGTAAACAATTTAAACAAAACATTTTGTTCTGAGTCAAATAAAACTTTTTGAACTGAAATAAGCTTTTTTTCGGTTTGCCAAAAAAATTCATTTTGGGTCAACCCAAAATCGGGTTTTTTTCTCCAATTTTTTCAGAATGGCTAGCAAAACAAAAAAATCAGTTATTTGCACTGCTCCAGATGTGAGTAAAAACGTCAGAATCAGGTCCCATGATTTGTTTTCAGCTGCTCTGACTAACTCACTGGGATTTCCTGCTGGTGTAAAACAAGCTATGGTCTTGATTATGATAGCTGTTGTTGGAATGGCCGTCTGGCTTCATACTGATTTCAGTGTGTATTGGGTCTTGCCACGGATTTTGTGCTGATTCATTATTTAACTTGTTCTTTTCAGGTATGCTGATCACTTGCACAAGTTCCACGAGAATGGAGACAATAGTGACATGTGGCAGTGAAGGCTGGAATCGAGGCTCTTCACATCCCCAGGGGACTGTTAATACCATCAGTAGCATTTGGCCACACTTGTTCCCATGTTTCCTGTCTCTGCTGTGACCACTGTGCACAGACAGCTGCTTGACTTGAACCTTCCAAGATTACCTTTGTGCTTTGTAAGATGGAGAAGCAGTGATCCCTTCCCCACTCTGACACTTGTAGGTTAGAAGCAGCAACAAGGGAGTGTCGTTTTGGAAAACTTAAGTGTAAGGAAGCAGATTCCATCTGGAACTGTAGGAATTCTGTGTATTCCCTGGGGTGATGGTGTCTGAAGCTTTAGGAATCTCCTAAGTAACTCGAGGAGAATTCATCCTCATAGACTTTTAATTTAGATTTGCTTTACAAACTTGTAGAAGGTAGGGGACTGTTCTGTTGAAAGCTAACATCTTCATGTAGCTTTTGAGAGCTGGGGAACAGGTTGGGACCCTACTTTGATGTAACCACCGCCTCATAACCTCTTCAAAGTCCAACATTGCCTGGCTAAACCTCCCATGAAATGGGGAAAACTTACCCCTTGAAGTTAGGGTCTTTACATTCATTTAAATGGCCGTGTATTTTAAAAAAATTGTTCATGCTCCAGCAAATTCTTGAGTGATCAAAGACTACTGATTTTTCTAGACTTTGAAATGGCTTGCTGCAAGAGCCTACAATAAATTGCCTTACCCTTTGTGAGTCAGTCATCCAGAGACAGGAAAACAGTGTTGCCATCCTGCTGTATTTCTTATTGAATTAAGATCTTGTTCAGCTCTGTATTTAATCTAATGTGCATTTCTTGAGGCCTTTGAGAGTGTTGTCGAGTAAAAGCAGACAGGCTTTTTTATTGGCGTTATTGAACTGGAGACTGACTTACACTTAAAACAGACTCAATGTTTAGGATATAATTGGCATGAGGGCAGTGTTGCTAATAAGCATGGAGCTCTTTGGAAGTGCAGTGGGCACTCTTGGATAATAGAAATGTTTCTGCTGTGCACTAGTTGCTTTGCTGCAAAGGATGTGTTAGCATAATGCAAAATGTCCGATGGGCAAACTTGTTTGCATTGCAGCCTGGTGGGGAAGTGTCTGATCCTTCTGGCTGCTCTTCAGCTTGAACAAGTTAATTGTTGACCGGGGGTTATTTGGGGGGAAATGTGACTGCTCTGCTAATAAGTCATTGATTTAGTTGGGGAAAAGAAAATACTTGGTAAGTTGATTTATATAGAGCTTGTAAATTTCTACTAGCATTCCACATTCCTGCGAGGTGCAGAGCACCCTCTGCTTTTGTTGCCTGCAATGATCATTGAAAGTACTCAGTACCATGCCAGATCAGGCCCTTGCTCCATAGTTGCTCCATTCTTGCTCAGTTAAAATCCCCATTCTAGGCCAGAAGAATGTTGTCGCCTCATGGTTAATATTGCATAGCAAACCACACACGTGTGAGTAAGTGTGGTTTTATAAATAGAATACGCAGTGATAAGACTTTCCATATGCCATGAGCAATGAAGATCTATTTATAGTTGCTCAGCCCGTAGAAAACAGTAAAATATTAATTGCAACGTAGAAGATAATACACAAGAACCAATCAGCACCTGTTTATACAGAAAGATTCAAGACGACTGGGGGGGTTGTCTAGGAGAGAGAAATCTGCACTGGATGTGATTACACTGCTACACGTTTCCCATCTATCCACATAGTTATGGTGGAAAATGGGATGTGCACCAGTACATTACTAGTGTAAATCCTATTTTACATTGCAGTGAATCTACTGGGGATTTACACCCTTTGCGATTACATTGAGAGCAGCACAAAAATAAAATAAAAATAGCCTGGCCCCAAGTATCGGTGTGTGTGTTAAAATGAACAGGACTCTCTAAAGTAAACATGCAGCTATTTCTTACAAAGCTGCAGGGCTCTCTGAGCTGCAGCATTTTGTTTGTTGTCACTCTATTTCCTCTCTTTGAATAACTCAGTGATAAGTATTTCTTCTCAGAGATTGTGATCAAAACAGCCAATTTTCCATAGATTTGTATCCAGCTCAGGTCTGTGCTGTTGCTTCAAAGTAATGTTTATCAGCATTTTTAAGAGGAAGGCAACTTGATCTGACAGGACTCCTGATTTCTAGAGATTATGCGTGATTTCTCTCAGATCCTGGTTACATGTGGTGCAGAGCACCTTCCAACTCTCATTGATTTCAGGAGCAGCATACGGGGCTCAGCACTTGCAAGATTGGGACCGTAAAGTAGATGTGAGTTAGGGGTGCTATTCACAGCACAAGTAGGTGTTGTGCTGTACTCGCTAAAAGAGCCATCTTGGTAAGAAGGGGATATTTGCTAAGTTAGGCTAATTTCTTTTAGGTTTCATAGGGAAAGTCAAACTTACTTTATTTAGAAGCTATATTGAGTGTATTAGAATTGCAAAACATGCTTAGAAATTGACATGTAATCTTCCAGAAATGATTTAAAATAGATATTATTGAGCTCAGCAAGCCGTGATCAAATAAACCTAGACATGCATCAAGACTGATTGGCCTTTGTGGTTCTGTTTTTTACAATCAAGAAGCATCCCAGCTACAGGAGGACAAAGTTTGCAGCTACTTTTAGAAATCCAGCCCGACAGCTCACGTGCCTGTTGGAGATCTTGTGCAGTCGGTAAGAGCAGCAACTCCAGCCCTGAGAGGCTGTGTGAGGACCAGGGCCACCTGCACTTGGGATGAAATATTCTTTGCTAGGTACAGTATAGACAGAACAGAGAAAACACCCTACAATGGAGGTGGCAGGGCCATTGCTGAATACCCTCAGTGCCCAGAGATAAGTAGGCCCTGTCCCTCACAAGATTAGGGCCTGGATGCTGTTCTAGTTCCTCCCGTCATGCAGATGGTCAGGCTGAACTCAAACCAGCAGTGTCTGTGTTGGTTTCATTCCCTGGCCGTTGCTAACAGTGCTTCCTGTGGGAAATGAGAAACTATTGTGTTTATATTTTAAAACAAGACCTTCAGATAGTTTGGAGGGGGTCAAAGCTTTTTTTAAAAAAAATTTTTTTTAAAAAACTCAAACCAGTTCTATTTGCTTAATTTGGGTGGTGATTTTTCCCCCTTTCTAATTTTCTTTTCATCCATGACCAAGCACAGATTTTACACTTCATCCATTTACATGCCCATCTCCTCATGTATTTGTATCAAGTGGACATGGGCAGCCTCCAGCTCTCTGGAGATGGCAAGAACACTCGCATCTTGTTGTGAGGCTGTAGACCGTGTTATCTGGTGGGGATTAAAAGGGAACAAGGAGGACTTGTTCTGGCTCTCTGCACAGGTCCAGAGGTGGGCAGGCTTCTTACAAGTGAGTAGAGTGACCCTTTTAACCTGTTGCATTCCAAGCGCTAAGAAAACGGCCAGTTTCAGATGGAATTATTTGCTCCCCGTACTCCTCCTATTGTGTCATGCAGCCTATTTTGGTCACCTCCTCATACAAACACATTCCCACGGCCTCTTTGTGCTGAATGAGTCATCACAGGCAGAGTTGAAAAGGGAAACGTTTAATGGGATGATCATGAGTGAGGCTACGATTTAGTCACGGAATTCATGCCTTCTGAAGAGCTCCATGACTTCAGCCCTGGTGGCTGGGTGCTGCAGGGTCCCGTAGCCTCTGCAGTGGCAGGGGCCTGTCAGGTACCCCTGCTACCTAAGGCAATGCTGTCCCCAAACTCCCAGCCACTGTGGGTGGCGGGGGGGGGGATCCCCACAGCTCCCTGGATGTTGCTGCCAGTGACAGGAGGAATTCTGAAGCTCCCCACGGCACAAAGGGCAGGGGGACCCTGCAGCCCCAGCCGCAGGTGGTGGAGGCGAGAGGGCTGGAGCTCCCAGCCACACGGCATTTTTATCATGGATATTTTTAGTAAAAGTCACAGACAGGTCATTGGCTTCCGTGAATTTTTCTTTATTGCCCGTGACCTTTCCGTGACTTTTATTAAAAATATCAGGTGACAACCTCTTAGCCTTATTCATGAGACTGGAGTTGGACTTGTGATCATCCGTTTTCAACCCTGTTTTCTTCTCAGTGGGTGGTTTGTTTTAGTGGTTGCGCCGCAGAACTGCAAGACAGTTCTCCCAACACCCACGGGGGCTCAAAGGAAAGAGGCGGCAAATGCATGGCTAGAGAAACTTGGAGGAAAGCAAATGCCTGCAGGCTCCATGTCTGCTTCCTTCGTACCCCCTCTACCAGCTAAGCAATGAAATTAGGAGCTACAAACCAGCTTTAGACAGCAGCAGTCACCGCTGAAAGAAGTGCCATTTTTCTTTTGAAGTTCCACAGGCAGAAGTAATTCTGTTACGCTGGTGTAAATGCAGTAACTCCATATTCACACGGGTAACTGAACAGATTCCAGCCCAATATGTTTATGCTCTTTTCCTGACTGTTTTCTCTTAGCCTTCTATTGGGAACTACTTTGTATCACTGACGGATACATTACATAAGAAAAGCAACACGCCATTGTAATAAGCTAGGGAGAAGCATCCATTTGCCAGCCATCGGCCTTCTCTACCATCAGCCTTAAAGCACACATGAGTTGTGCACCAACACCCCGCTTAGGTCCCATTGTGGGTTACCTGTTATGTTGCAATGACCTCCCCTTCCCCCATCTGCTCATCTTTCACCTGCTCCAGTGGTAGTGCAAAGCCAAAGCCCCAGGGACTGAAGGAAAGAAGAGCGTGCACATATTGTAGCCTCTTTTGAAATCTGTTTCTACAGAAGTCTCCCTATCCACAGGCTCCCTGGCTTCTTGGTCACTGTATTCCAGGCACAGCGGAGGGAAGAGGTAATTGCAGCAGGTAGCTCTAAGATGGAGGCTTACAAAGGACCAAAACAGCTTTTCGTCCACTTGGTAATTTCCTGCAACTGTTATTCCAGTGGCTTAAACACACCACGTCACTCCCAGGCCCCTGGCCATTTCAACAGAATGGAGTGAAGAGCCCCAGGGTGGGTGCTGGAAGTAGTGCTTCTCCTTTCTGACACGCATGCAGCAACAGACTTGATTTACAAAAAAAGAATCAGTTACTTCAAGCAGCTGTAGAACTTTGCTGTTTCTTTATGAGACAGAGAAGAACTGCCGCCTTCTAAAGCTCTAACCATGCAAGCCAAAAATCATGAATCGTCAAGGGCAAGAGTAGCCTGAATTCAGGAGGACTCTGAGGTCCTGCCTGCATGTATGTGCCAGAGACCCAGGCAAGGTTTCGGTGAGAGCCAGATGCCTCTGAGTTTCAGAGCTTCTCAAGGGCTGGTAGCATGACATGCTGGGAGAGTACCCCTTAAAATGATGTTCAGAGAATTCTATGCTGCATGTGCTCTCACTGATTGAGAGCCATGAGAGCAGGGAACGAATAAACCTGTGATAAATTATTAATGTATTATTGTAGCACCAAGCAGCCTCCAACATGTGCCAGTGCGGTACACAAACAAAGCAGACACACACACCCTGCCCCAAAGACACATCCTCCTAATCAAACCTGGGATGCAAGCAAACCTGTCAGCTGCTACCCAAAAATCAGTTCAGGCTCAGCCTGGACCAGGCTGCAGAACCATCCTTCCCTCTACGCTGCACACAGGAATGTAAAAAGGTGAAGGACTAGGGAGGTGGCAGGAATCCCAGCTCAAGACACCTCTTCTGTTTCTTTCCGGTTCTTACACAGCACACACCACCCTGATACTGCATGCACCAGCCTGCAGGACAAAAGTAGGTGACGTAGGAGAGGGTTGGAAGTGAAATTGCAAGGTTTGGACTCGATACCAGGTAGTAATCCCTAGCTCTGACCTAGCCCCTTTCATCCACAGGACTCAAAGCATTTTACAAAGGCAGTCAGGATCATTATCCCCATTTAACCGACAGGGAAGCCGCGCCACCAAGGCAAAGGGACTAGGCCAAGGTCACGCAGCAGGCCCAGGCAAAGCCAGGAATAAAACCCAGGTCTCCTGAGTCCCAGTTCAGTGCTCTATCCCCTGGGCAACACTGCCCAGGTCAAACACAGTTATCCCTGGTAGTGCATAGCTGGTGAGCAAGCTGAGGAGGTGGGATGCACGAGTCTCCATCCCCTTCCTATCCCATCCAGATTGGTTCATTACCTGCTCTGCCGTCACTGTTCTTGCCCTGAGTCAGATTTTCTGGGAACAGTCAAGTGGCCAGAGTTTCAGTTCTCACTTACAGTAAAACTGAAGTGAGTCAAGTGCTGATCAGATGGCCCTGGGCTCGTTCCCTATCCTTACGTGAAAGAGGCACAGCTCTGCACTGATGTTACCCACTTGCAGACACATGAGGCGACAAATGCGTCACTCGGCAGCACAGACTTTTAGGAACTTTTAGAACTGGGCTGAGTAACTCAGTCAGTGGTGGCTAGAGCCCCAGTCTCATCTAGTTCCCAGCCTCAAGACAATCAACCTTGGCAGGCCACACCCACCCACCCCTTTCCATCCTCTCTGGTGGAGACAGGCCACTGAATCAGATTCCTCTGGGCACTGAACACGCTGCGTCTCCAGCTCTCACATCCACTCTGCTTAGCTTTTGCCACTGATGATTCGTTATCCTTAATCACAGGCAAGAGCCAGAAGCAGACTCACCTGAAGGTCAGCCGCCGTCCTGCACCAGAAACTAGTGAGAGATCATTTCCCCAATCTCACACACCAAGTGGTTTCACTTGTATGCACACATCATACTTCAATTGCGGGTTGTGAGTTTCCACTTGCTAGTCCCACCTACCAGAGGAGTTTGGAGCACTTAACAAGTAATTGGCAAAGCCTCACAATCTCCTTTGTGAACAATTAGAGTTTTGGGGGGAGGTTTTTTACAGATATGGCAACTGAGGCACAGAGGCATAAATGACCCCCCAAGGTCACAGAATAAATCACCCTCATGAAAAATATGTGCCTATTTTTCTGGGGCTCTTCTTCAAAAGTTCTTATTGTAGCCTATAAAAATGACCTACCTACCTCACTTCTCACCACAGACACTCATACCCTTACAATCCACTTCCCCCTCAATCTTTCTTCCTCTCTCTGAAATCAAGTCCCATTACCAAACCAGTAATTTAAACTCCAGCTGCTCACTAAAATGGTAAAATATTGGGGTTTTCCCATTGTTTGTTTGCAGATTGGGCAAGCACTTCATTTCCCAATTACCGTGAAGTGGAGAACTGAAGGTTAATCATGTTATCCCACACGACCCACAAATGAGGTTTCAGATTTTTTTCTGCAGTTCCTCTAGTCTAATCTTCTTCCCATGGAGGACGGGTCTCTACAGCATCTTCTGGAATGTCATGTGTCATCATCACATGCGCTAATCCATTAACTATGCTACCTCCAGAAAGCAAACTCCAAAATTTTGCTGATTTCTGCCAAGCAGATTTTGACAGGATGAATGGATACAGCTTGACTGACTTTCCATGAACTGTTTAGTTCACATATTAAATAGGAAACCACTGAAAGAACCACAGATATCTTCTTAAACTCTTACATCAGATCATTCAATGACCTTAACATTGGGGCAGCTCCTAAGACCATCTTCAGGATTTAAGCTACTTGCCCTACTAGGGACATGATACTTTTGACAATGGGAGGAAGAAATAAGCTACCAACTACTAGAACTCAGAACTTGCAGGGTCCCGCTGTTCTTTTCAGACCACCGGACTATTATTCCTTGGAACAGTTATTTTTGGCTCATGGACTAAACAACGGCTGCTTGAGAGAGCGTGTGGGTGTGTGGGCACAGGCCAGAGGATTCATTTTTGCTAATTTAATTTGGAAGCGCATTTTGTCATCAAGCGCCTTGAAAGAAAAGAGTTTCTGCAGCAATTTGCCCTCACTCAGTCTTTTAAATCTGATTATGGCAAACAATTGTAATCAGTATTGATATACATTCAGGAAAACAAAGGAAAACCCACACTTTTATACCCATTTAAACCTGTCTCTTTTTCCTCCGGTCACAAGGACCCAGGCCAGCCAAATTGTGTGTCTCATTTCTGGATCATAAAATTCTACCAAGGGAGCCTGGATGGCTTCTAGGGTACAAGGGGTGTTCAGATCTAGGTCACTAGTCTAGGTTTGTCCTCAGACAGAAGTAACTAAAAATCACTGCCTAGGGTATGGCCAGTCTCTGAGTGAAATAAGCCACTGCTTTCAGTCCAATTCCTAAATGGGCAGGTGTTCATGGCCAGGAATCGGGGCTCTGCTCACCCTTAGAAGTGGTCCTTCCAGATCCCAGCAGGATAGACACATTAGAGAACTCCTCACTGTATGTTTTCTGGGGACGAGTGGACTTTCTACTACTAGGACTATCCAGCATGCATCTATCACCAGCCCTAAGTTTCATGATTAAAGTCCCACTTACAGTCAAACCTGGCTCTACGCTCTGACTAAAGAGAGAACCCTATTAAAAGAAATACAGAGCGATGTTCATTGTCATAGATGTAATGCAAACACTCCACGAACCACAGTCATTATAGCAGGGGGAGAGGGAGAGGAGTGTATAGATGAAGCATTGGCTATGGCAGCGTGAAGTCAGAGAGCAGAGCTAGGATGATGGCATTATTCCAGAGAGGAACTAGTGGATGCAGACTCAGGAGGGAGTTGCAGAGTTCGCGCAAAGAGGAACAGTGTAGAAAGATATGGTAATGTTCACATTTAGTAGCTGTGAGATAGAAACAAATCATATCGCAATAGGACTATAAGGGCAGTGCTATTAGAAAAACGCAGAACACCAAGCTCTCTTTAAAAGCCAACCTACGAGCCACCTCTCACTGGGCCCCAATCTAAATGGGTTTCCATAGCCACTAGCAGGAAGACATAGAAGTGTTTTCCCATGCACTACAAATGTGCGAGAGAGATCAATAGGATTCGAATACAGCTGAATGAAACCAGGTCACTGCATTTAATACAGGATGTCACAGTGACTCCTGTATCGATGGCATACCAGGAAAGGGCACTTCAGAAACATAAATATAGGCACAGCCAAGCCAGGAGAGATGTATTCACCCTTCCAGTTTATTCTAGGATCAGGGTATGTTTAGTAAACTATGAAACACACCAGATAAGCAGGCTGCCCAGGGAGAATAGGAGTTACTCAAGTCCCAGAGTACCAGATGCATGATTTTGGAACTTGTTGGGGTTTACAAGGGTGGGACTCGTAGCAGTGGCAAGCAGATGGGTCAATATATTTGTGATGAATTTGTGGCTTTTTCCAAGAAAACAGCACCTGGCATTTTGGAACGGGCCTAAGTCCTTTTTTCCCCTTTTATTCATAGTTACAAATGGATGCAATTTTAAAGCTAACACTGTTCTCAGGACAACAGCTAAGTAGCCACAGTCAGAACCCCTGAGGCGTTCTGCAGTCCTCCCGGCTGTTAGCTGCTGAGAAATAGAGAGTATAACATTGTCCACCAAACTGGTCCTTTTCTTAGGTTTTTCTCAGATACAAATAATAAAGTAGTGCAGTAGCACTGAGGCACCCCATTCATGGACCAGGACCCCATTGTGCTAGGCACTGTACAAACACTGAACAAAAAGACTGTCCCTTGTATCTTTCATGGACAAACTCTTTCAAGTCTCTGATGTTTATAATGTTAAAAACTGTGCAGTGGCTGTTTCCAGGATAAGCTACAGGCTCGAGCAATCTTCTGTATGCCAGCACTGATGGGCGACGCCCACTCTGGCCCAACCTTCACCTCCATAATTCGCAACAGAGGGGAAGGAACACCCCACCGCCTGCTGGAAAAGGTCCCAAGCTAAGCACCAAAAAATAGAGGCACCCCGTGTCACTGGACGCTTTGGCAGTCCCGGCCCAGATGTGCACAGTGATGAAGTTAACACGGCTGCGAGAACATCCAGGTGCCCTGCTTCCACTGCGTGTAGAAGGACATTTTACGCTGCTCTCGCTCTGTCTAGCCAAGGATCTCAAAGCAATTTAGAGATAAGTCATTCAAGCAGTTTTGAGAAGCTTTAGCACATTTTAGACCTGCTCCTGTCCACCAGGCTTCATGCCACATTCTTTGCATGTCATAAATTCTTACACTATGTCTATCACTGTACCCTTTTGGGGACAGATGTCCACAAGATGCCTGATCATCCTGCAGGTGTTCCCAGGCTACATAACTACCGCAGTGGAATCTCAGCGCATCTGAGTGCCAGTGAGCTATTTCCTCCTCAAGCATCTTGGAAAGTGGGATGTTAAACTGGAAAGCGATCAGAGAAGAGCTGCAAGCATGTGTTGGTGTCTGGAAAATCTGTCCTACAATGAGAGTGTATGGGAGCCCTGTTTGTTTAATTTATCCAAGAGAAAATTGAGATGGGAATCTATGAACCCTGTGTATGCAGTAACCTAAACAGGGAGATGATTTCTGATCTAGACGATCAAAAGATCCCAATGGCTGGAAGTGAGTCAAATGCAGAGTAAAAAATAAGGCGCGTACAAAGCTCCTAATCTCCCCTTCAAAACCCTCCCTGCCACCTCTATTATCAATCACTGGGCACCAGGCCCAGAGCCTGGGTGTCGTCTTTGACTCAGACCTCTCCCTGGTCCTCACATCCAGGCCATGTATAAATCTGGCAGACGCTTTCTGAAGAACATCTCTAAGATGTGGCCTTTCCTATCCTTCCACATCCAAGCTCTTATCATCTTGCTTCTTGATTACCACAACATCCTGCTCTCTGGCCTTGACTAATCCAGCCTTGTCCCCTCATCTCCATTCAGAATGCTGCTACAAAGATCATTCTCCTGTCATCCCTCCACCGGTTCCCGCTTCTCTGTGGCATCATGCATATAAGCTGCTTGTCTTCACTTTCAAGATCCATTCCATCCTACACATCCTCGCTTCTTTGCTGTTGAGATGTTAACTCTTGTCTCTGATCAGCCCATGCTGCCGGCCTCCATCACACACTTTTTCAATTTTCTAACAGGCACCTTCCTGCTGTCTCCCACTCTGCCCCTCACGCTTGGCAGGATCTGCAAAACTGACCAATTATCCCTCCTCATATCCTGCCAACAGTCAGCCTGCTGGTATGCTGAGACCTCTGCTGATCATGCTGACAGATATTGTCTTGTTTCTTTGCACTCCTCCATCTGTCTGTCGCCATCTATTGTCTTCCACTTTGATTGTAAATTCCTTGGGGCAGGGACTCTCTCTTTTTGTTCTGGGTTTGTATACCACCTAGCACAATGGGATCCTGCTCAGTGACAGGGGCTGCTGGGAGCTACCACAATGCGCATATTGAATAGTAGTGTGTACATACAATGCCTGGCACAATGGGGCTCTGATGTCGGCTGGGACCCCTAAGCTCCCCCACTCTACAAATCAGGTGGATATTTATGTTCTTCCATTGAGGCTTCTTGCCAGGATAGAAGGTACATTGAGCAGAACTTACTGCGCTTTCATAAAGTCTTTGCTAGAGCTGGATCTGAGCAACCAGTCTCCCGCCTCTGCTAGAACCTGCCTGGATGGCAGAGGAGCACTGCACTGGCTTAGAGAAAGAGACCATTAAAACTTAAACCACCATGGATTCAGTCAAAGGAGAGGGGAAGTATTAAGTGGGGCCCTGCAGAGGCATTGCTGAAACCTTTGCTGTTGCCAATATACATGAATGAGTCTACCCAGCGAGATCAATAGTAAAGTGGTTACAGCTGCTGCTGACCAAAAAAAAACCCAAACAAACCTGGGGGCGAGGAACAAAGACATGAGCAAATGCAATTTAGAGGCCCCGCATGTAAACCTTGGCAAGCGCTGCAGGAGGAGAGCACTGTGCTAGGCGGGTCCGGTTGCAGGACCGGACGGGAAGGAGGAAGGCTGTGCCAGTCCCCGGGCGTGAGGACAGCCTCGGCACAGAACTTGTCTTCTGTTGGAATGATGCTCTTCTGTTCAAGCGCCTCGGCTTCGTTTGGCTGCGAGCCAATCTGTAACCATGGAAACAATGCACCCATCAGCCGGGCTGCATGAGGCCTGAATGTCGGCTCTCGCTGTGCTCCTGGGGTCCCCGAAGCACTTTGCTTAGCCCAGCCCTTCCTGTACGGGTCCCTCATCTGCCCCCTCGTCTTGGACTTGGCCCCCTGCCACTCCTAGGGGAAGTCCGCAGGAGTGCGGGGAGGCAGCAGGACCAAAGCCTTGATGGGGCAACATTCAACTGGCTCTTTCAGCCACAGCCGGGAGCGATCGTGTTTAATCGCCTGGGTACAAGAGTCAGACAATTCACTCTCCCCTAGAAGCTCTGATCCAACCTCCCTCCCTCTGGCGTGCCCCGCCTGACACGGGGAGCAGCATGGCCTAGAGCAGGGGTTCTCAATCTTTTCTTTCTGAGCCCCTGCCCTGCCTCACCCCCCGACATGGTATTAAAAACTCCACGGCCCACCTGTTCCACAACAATTGTTTTTCTGCATAAAAAAGCCAGGGACGGTGTTAGGGGGTAGCAAGCCAGGCAATTCGCTAGGGGCCCTTGCCACAGGAGGGACTGCAAAGTTGCTCAGACTCCTGCTTCAACTCTATGTGGTGGGGCTTTACCTTTCTGCCCTGGGCCAACGTTAGTGCTGGCCATTCTTATGCTACAATGAACACGTGTCTGAAAAGGACGACCACAATTGTGCAGGAGGAAGAGATTGCTGGGTGAAATTCTCTGCCCTGTGTGATGCAGGTCGTCTGACTAGGGGAAGGGCCACAATCGTCCTTTCTGGCCTCAAAATCTATGTAACTATACAAAGGAGATAGGCCTGTTGCAGAATTTTCCAGGTCTGGGAGTATCTCTTTAGAAAAGGTGTTATCCAACACAAAATATTACATGATGACTGCTGGGGGTCTGTTTTCCTACTATTCTTTATCTGGGGTTTCTGGAACAAACAACAGTTTTCATTATTAAAGCTTTTGACAATGAATTGGGAGGAAAATCATTAGCAGATTTTTGTAAATTCTCTGCAATTTCCTTAATGACTATCTTGGGAAAATTGTAACTAATCCAGGCTGAATTCAAGTGGAATAAAAATAAGTGCTATTTCCTAATGCTGTTTTGTTGTTATTTAATTATACAATTATTCTATTGTTCTCCTCATTAGGGTGAGTAAGCCTGCACTGGATAATACTTCACACAAACATTTTAGATCTGCTAGATGGTTAAATGAATGCAGATTGCATAAGAATGGCAATGTTTAAATCAACATTGAATTATTATTATTTTTTAAAGATCTGTACTAGTCCAAACAGGTATTATTTTGGGGAAGTTCTCTGGCCTGTGTTATGCAGGCATTCAGACTGGATGATCACTTCTGGGTTTACAATGTATTAATTGTTCTTGTAAAATAGATTTGGTGCTATATGCATTGCACTCCTAACTGATCTGAGCTGAACAATTCCTTCAACCCATATAGCTCTTCATTAGATCACTTGTTTATAGTAGGCCTATTTTATGTACTTGTTTTTGGCACTAATATACCCATCCCCTATCACCATAGTCTTTGAGTGCCTCACAGTCTCTCATAAGTTGATCTCGCAACTGTGAGGTAGGGCAAGTCTATTATCCCCATTGTACATACTGAGAATTGAGGCGCTAAATGACTCACCCAACGTCATACAGGAAGTCTGTGACAGAGCTGGGACTCAAACCCACACCCCTCAAGTTGTAGGCTAGTGCCCTAATCACTAGACCATACTGCCAGCTCTTACTCATGGTCAATGATACCTTACTCCATGAGCAGTCCCACTGACATCCCTACATACCAGGGAACTACTCAACGCCAAGGTTAGCAGAATTTGGCCCATGATTATAACAGGAACAAATTTCCAAGAGAATTCAGGGATAGATTTTCAGAGACCTGGTACCCACAATCAGGGGCAGAGACTCAAAAGAGCTCGGCACCTTTATATAAACAGGTACTAAGCGCTTTTGATTATTCTGGCTCTAGTAACACTTTCCAGAGAGATTGTTTATAACCTACCTCTTGGTTTACTTAAAACTTTCAAACAACAAGATAAACCCTCTTCTTCTGAGCTCAAGTTTTCTATGCCGCCTCTTAGTAAAAAAAAAAAAAAAAAAAAAAAAAAAAAATTCTCGAGGGAATAACTATTCATATGCTTATCTTGCTCACTCTAAGCTCTCTTGGGGCATGGTCCTTGTCACTTTATCTATGCGTAAAGCCCCTAGCAGGCTGTTGATGCTACACAAAGAAGTCATGTGCCTGCAGAATCTGATAACACACAGTGATTACCCCTGAAAGCTTAGCCTTGGTCTTAGTTTATTGCCAGCTTCTGTGCCTTTTAGAAGCTGAATGATTCCAGGCATGTTCTGCAGGAGTGATAGGGTCTGAGTATTTTGAGAACAAGAACTTTAGCATCCTCCTGATGTACCCAGAGGAGTATAGGGTTTGAATGGAAAGTGCTGGGAAAGGAAGAGGCTCATTAATTACTGAATAAGAAACAGGTTGTGCGTTGATGATTCATGCACCCAGCCGCCGCAGGAGGACACAAGGAAACGGAGCAGCAGTTCACGTCAAGTACTAAACACTGGTGCCCCCTGGCCGCTGCCAGCACTGAGTCCTGCTGAAGTAGACATGGTCGGATACCCCTAACAATATGCGGTCTACTGGATGGTACTATCTGTGTGCATATGAACTAATTACATTGCCCTCTAGTGGCAGGATGCGCACAGTGGATAAAGATCTACTACAGCTAAACAGCACAAAAGCACTCCCTTCTTCCAGAAATCTCAGCCCACACCCTATTGCCTGGTTTTCAGGAAACTACTCAGTCCTGAGAATTGCGGTGTTTCTATCTCATGTTTTACATAAAGTGCCAGCTCCCAGAGTCACGTGATTACATAAGAATCTCAGCTCATAAAAAAAAAAGGCTTCTAGCCCTCATTTTTGCAGAGGAAAAATGTCACTCACATGTACTTAAAGTTCAAGAACCAGAAAACAAATATAAAAGCCATGTTAAAAAAGCACCATCTCACAATTATTATATTAATCTCATGATTTGGTGGGGGGTAACATGATTTTTTTAAAATAGTGCAGGGTAACAATATTGGAATTACCCCCAACTACTAAGAATAAAGCAGCGAATAAACTCTGATACAGCGTCTCCCAAAGGACCACTCCTGACCAAACTTAGCAGCAATACAAAGACAGAACAGATGCTCAGAAAAAGAACTTAGCAGTCTTTGTCCCACAAGTCAAGCTACACTCACCTGCCGTAACAGTAGGATTTCTATTACAGCAGCATCTAAATGCACCAGCCAGGATCAAGGCCCCAAATCTATGTTCTGGAGACACTACCTAGCTCTAAGGGGAGCTGAATTTTGGTCACTGTGCCTACACACCTGGGATAACCATTTTCAGCACAATTTGGGAAGGAGTATTGGGGTGAGGTGTGTGGGGGAATAAGGGAGGGACCCAGGTTGGCCAGCCTGTTAAGGTAAACTGAGCTCAGCCATGCCTGTGATCTGGCAGCTGTTTCCCCCTCCCAGCTGAATGTGATATGGAGACTTAATGATAACGACTGACCCCAGCCACAGGTGGGGATTGGCGATGACCCTATAAACAGAGTAGAGAACTCAGGAAGGAGGGAGTTAAAAGACAGCTTGGAGTGAGCTGGGTGAAGGGTCTGGAGAAAGCCTCTGCCCTAAGCCGTAGCTGGAGGACACAGCACAAGGCCCGTAGGAAGACGGTAAGCCTGGAGCAGGGAGGAAGGTACTATTAAATCCCTCCAGAGTGAAGGCTGACCCCAGAAGGGCGGAGGCCCAAGCTCTAACCAGGGGTGAGGTGCAGCGGGACCAGGGGGATACACGGAGCGGCAGGTATGTGAACCCTGAGAAGACTATGGTTATCCCATCACGGCAGGGCAGCATGTTGGATTGACTCTTTGGGGATCCCTGTGGGCTGTGCCCTGGAAAAGCCAAGAAAAACCTGCAGTCTGTGGGGCCAGGGAAAGGGGATGGAATGAATAAAATAAGGCCCAGCTGCCGAATTGCTTGAAATGCTGGTGTGTGTTTGTGAGGCAACAACTGGGGAGCCATCAGAGAGCAGTTCTAGTGAGGGGATATATGGGAATCAGACGCCCTACCTCTCCGTGTGACTGGGTTTTCAATGTCCTCTAGACTCCTGTACTGTGGGTCCCCACTCCCTCCGACAGGCAGGCTACCTGCTTTATAAAACGCCATCACAGATCAGACAGACAGCCCCACTGTGCCAAAACCAGAGATTTTTTTTTTAAAAAAACTTTTTGCCCGCCCCTACCCCACCCCCAGCAGTGAAAGACAGGCAGCTAATTCGCTCCTGCAGGTTTGGTGTAGAGCCATTTCAGACCTGTCGCTGACCTGCCCCAGGGCTCTTCCACTGGGTCAGAGAGATGAGGCAAGACAACCCGCTGCTTCCATTACTTCTTCCTGCAATGCGTGGTTAGTAGATGGAAAATCCATCTCTTCCGGGCTAGTAGAGACATGGCTCTTCTAAAAGTCATTTTAGCTGAATCCAGCAATTGTGTCTGCTACCATTACCCCTTTGCTCCCACCTTTACCAAGGCTACCAGAGGCTGAATGATGGGCTAATCTCAGGCCCAAATATACGCTCGTGTCAGAACCCTGGTGTTACGGAGTCCCCGGGGCGATGGTCTGGACCTGCTCCTTCAGAAGCCAGTCAGGACTCGGGGGGGAAGCTTCTTCTCCATAAACAGCCTGTCTCCAAGGCTAGGAGCTTCACAGCTTCCACCTTCCTGGGTCTGACCTCAGAGCATTCAGCACCTTCTGCCCCTCCGTGCGCTTCCCCCAGTGAGCCCGCCCAGGCGAGGTCCTGAGGAAGCCCGTGGGTCCTGCACCCCAACTCCACCGTCAGACGTGACTCTCAGCCAGCCAGTAAAACAGAGGTTTATTAGATGACAGGTGATCTAAGACAGAGCTTGTAGGTAGAGCGAACGCGATCCCTCTGCTGGATCCATTTTGGGGCCAGGGAGCCAGGCCAGCCTGCCTGAAGCTCTCTGCCTCTTCCCAGACTGACCCTCACTCCACAGCTCCTCCCCTGCTTCCTTTGTCTCCTTCCCGGGCAGGAGGTCAGGTGACCTCTTCCCCCCACCTGGAGTCAGGTTACAGCTTCAGGCATGGACACCTTCGCACAATAGTCAGAGGAGCCATTGAGAGCATTTCTATTCCCTCACACCTGGTTAATGAGAGAAATAGGTAATTGAACAGACTGGAAAATGGATTTTCCATCTTATGAAAAATGGAGAAGTCCCAAAGTAGGAAAGAAAATTTTCACAAAATGAAATTCTGAAAAAAGTTTCAATTGGATTTTAACAAATTGATACATTTTAAATGTTTCAGTTTCAACCATTTAATTTTTTTCCATAAAATAAATTTCTAAATAAAGTTGATTTCTGTTGGAAAATGCCATTATGGTTAATCTGTTTTCCCCCCTTGAAATCGTCTAGAATTTGCTGAAGTTTTGTTTTGAAAAAAAGTTGGAAAAAAACCCCAAATTTGAAAATGTCAGACTGTCCATTGTCGACATTTGAGGAATGGAACGTTTGATTTAATTTTATTTTCAAAACTGTTTTGACAAAAAAAAAGAAAAAAAGATTTCAGCCAGCTCTAATGGATAGCACAGAATTGCCCATGCCCTTGGGGAGTGTGAATGTCTTTGACAATTTTGGTTGCTAGTACCTCTAAACTACTTATCATGAAAGCTGTTTTGCTTGATTCATGGAAGATCCCCATAGCTTATCCACTATGATAGGATTCAGATTTGAGAGTAGGGCCAGTTTTAAAGAGACCCATTTGGGCCCTTGGTACTATAGAATGCACGCTGGGTCTCTAATAAATTGAGCAAAGAAACTCAAATCAGAGGTAGGCCTGAGATTTAAAGTCTGTTCATGCCAATTAGCCAACCACCAGCCCCTGCCAGGAAGGTGGGCTTCAGTCAGCCAGTGTATGCAATAGCAAATACAGCTCTGATTCTGAGCAGCTGGTCAGAGGATTTCGAGGTTAGCAGAGACTACAGCACCAGTTCTGGGCAGCTTCAGTGGGGAACTTCAGGGACAGAAGTCACTGCATGCTCTTAGATTTGGCTACCTCAGTGTGCATCGCTGTCCTGTTTTTAGGCTCTGTGTTCAGTTTTGATGCTTTCTATGGGCCTTGCGCTATGCCCGTCTGCAGGGTTAGACACCTGGAAGATACCGCAACAAGAGACATTCATTGCCATTTGTCATTTTGAGAGGCTATTAGCAAAACACAGTGATTTGGAGGGGAGTGAGAGGAAATTAGCTAGCACTCCAGTCAGCAAGCAGATCCCTATGACACCCTGCATTCCACTCCCCCGGGCAACCCTATGTAAAGACCCCAGCACTGCCCGCTTGGGAGGGGCTGGCTGGTAATTGCTATTGTGTTTGACATCTGATGGCAAGAAGGAGCTGAAAGCTTCTGCAGAATATGGAACAACTTTTCGCAGTGTTATTTACGGTGTTTTCCTGGAGATGGGCCTCACGGGCTTTTCCAGCTCAGAGAGGAAGCGGAGAAATATTTACTTCCCTCCCCTCCAAAATCGGTTCTCATTAAGGCAGTTAAAAGTAAACGAGCCAGACTGTGGAAACTCCGGCTCGTCTGTTCCTGTAAACACACTCCTGGCGCTTGAAGAAAACACAGAAGGGAGCCGGAGCCAGGGCAGGGGGAGACGCAAGGGCCAGTTTCGTACAGTGCAAAAAGGTCTTTGCCAGTACTTGATGCTGCAAAGGACTCAGCACCCAGTGGGGAGGGGTGCTGAGCACCCTCCAGGAGCTGCCCACAGTCAGCTGGCTGCAGCGGACAAATGATTTCCCAAAGTTGCATGACACTGTGTGAAGATTAAGTTTTGTGTTTCATTCTCCTTGGTGGTTGGGAGACAATGGCTGGGCAACCCCTCATCCCCGCATACCACCACAAACCACTGCCCCATTACTTCCGCCCACACCCCACCGAGGACAGGTCGGGATAAATACCACCTAACACCGCCTGTCGGCTTGCACAGCCACCTGGGCCCCCCTCTTCCAAGACTAACCCTGCTCTCGTTAACAGTAGTTTGTATTATGGTAACGCCTAGGAGCCCGAATCATGGACCCTCGGTCTGGTACAAACACAAAACAAAAAGACATTATGTGTCCCAAAGCACTTGCCGGTTGAACACAAACCAAAAGACAAGCGATGATTACAGGTGGGGGGCGAAAGCGGGGGGAGCACAACTGTGAGAGAATATTGGTCAGCACACTAGGGAGTGGTGTCTGCACACCAGCAGCCTGACCATTGTCAAGTTTTGTGTAGGGAGTTAAAGACGGGCGATGAGGTAACTTTGCAGCTGTTGACGGGTAGCTCCTCCCAAGCGCCCAGGGCAGCACGGGAGACTAATTTGCAAACCCCTTCATGCTAACACGTGGGCAGTGGAGGCTGGCACCGTGGACTGACAGGAGGCGAACACTGACACATGGATGGATACCGAGCGGTGATAAGAGTGGCTGTATCTTACAGATGTTATGAAGCAAGACTCAGCAAAATGTAATAGTTGTCTGGATGCAAAGACCCCTGCGCCCCAAAAAAGTGAGGTGCTATTAACAGGGCACAGGGGAGGCTGGGAAGGAGGAGAGGGAAGGTGATGCTATGCCAGCTTTGCCCAGGATCCCAGAGCAGTTGGATGTTTCTGTTCCTAATAACAGCTGGGTAATACGTTGTGATGCCATGTCAATGGACAAGGTTAAGTTTCAGAGTTAAAACCACACAGAGGTGATTGGGCAGTTCACACTTCTCTGAGCTATCGTGTCAAGCTGGCTATAGACACAAGAGCTCTCGTGTAAAGGTAGGTTTGTGAGTTACTTAAAATATGAAAAGGGAAATTCTGGGGTAAGTGCTAAGCCCCCCTCCGCCCCCACAGAGGTGCTGTGGCTACGCCAACCTTCAGTGATCTAAACACTGATCCATACGGGCACAGAGCAAAGCATAAAAATATACAAGCCCTGTGCACCCTCCCCACACCCAACTCTGCAATCCTTCACTGTAACCACAGACCCATTGCTGATCTAGTCTTAAGTCTCCTTTACTCAGAAGCTGCCAAAAGAGCTAAGCTCTGTGGCTGTTCTCTAGGATGCAGCCACATGAGACCACTCTTACAGTGTGCAGTTTTACACCTAGAAACAGGCCGCAGTGCTGGGTACTAGAGTTCCCTCCCCTGGGGGATCCTAAATCAGGATTTGGGTATATAGGACCTTTTTACCTCAAAAGCATCCCAATGGCACAATTTAATATGTAGGGATTGCCTCGCTCACCTCCGAAGTGCAGCAGCTGTTTGACACTGCACATCACAACAGTTGAGGGCTGGGAAAGCCGGGTGCCACATCCAATGGGAAACACGGTCCTCGGGGCATTTTAGGTGGGCAGCTGTAATTACCCTCAATAAAGTGAAGCCACACGTACTAACTTGCCATGCCTGGCAACATCTCCAGCAGCACCACCTCCCCGGCTCGCAGATGTGCTGTGGTATTGGTCCAGAATTAATTGTTAAGGAAGAACGCCCCTTACAACACTAAATATACCACATTCTGCACCATCCTAGTTCTGCTTGAGGTCTCCCATCAGGCCTGGTCATGTTCCCTGTAGGAGGCCCAATGGATTAACAGCCTTAAGTGGTTCAGCTAAAGCCAAGGCAGCCAGATTTGAACATGTTGGCCAGAGCCTATAGAATGAAAATTAATGTGCGATTAAGCTAAAAATCATCATTTTGACACTTAATCCTATAGCTTATAACTGAGCACAAAGATTAACAATATAGCGAAAGCTTCCCTAAAATAGAGATCCGCCATTCTTGCTGAGTGCAGCGCTGCAGCGTAGACTGAAGCAACGCGTGTGAATGGAGCAGCCGTCATTGCGAGAGGAGCCAGTGTCACTGAAGCATTTAAAGCAAAGAGAGGGCTGGGAAGTGATGGCTTGAGATTGGACCAATGGAAATCGCAGGTGTGCGATTCGCTGTGTTGGAAATAAATATTTTAGTGCAACATAGAAAACAGAACAGATAGTCCCAGGAAATCCTCACCGGCCAGCAAAGAACAAGAGAAGCTTTTGTTACGGAGAGAGTGTGCCAGCTCCATTAACGGGGCCCATGCACGGGACCTGAATCCCTCAGCAAGGTAAGACCTGAATCTTTGGCCTTATTAGTATAGCCTCCAAGGGCCACATTTGCAGGTACTCAGCACCCATAAACTGGGACAAGAGGTTCAAAAAGAGATCAGCACCCAATGTGCAGAGCTCTTTGAAAAAGCTGGCCCATTCCCAGGTGCTGAAAAGTCTGGCCTAAATCACCCGTAGATTGCATTGTTAGATTTTGCAATTTATATAGCCATACTTCGCCCTTCTACTGCAGGCTCCATCTGCAGATCTCAGACTTACAAAGCACCAACCCATGCATAAGCATCCCTCCCCCGACCTACTGGTGGATTTACAGAGACTGAGGTTAAACAGTTCTGAAGTTAAGGCCATGTTCTTCCTGCAAGTCACCACCAACTTTGGATGCCCATCTGGCGACACCTACGCTGTGATTTTCAGAAGAATACCATAGGAAAAAATCTTTATGTCTCTTCTCTCCCAATGCAGGAGCTAGATTTGCATGCTGCATCACCAGTGTTTCACAAACCCCCAAGAAAATAGAGAATTGTTCAGCTTTAAACAGTCTTCAAATGGATTTTTGCTGGCTTGTTCTTGCTTTAATGCAGTGACGCAAGAGACCAGCTCAGACTCTTGGAAATGGTCTTAGAAATGAGTGACTTTTCTCCCCCTGCAGCTTTTAAACAAATCAGATGAGCCGGGCCTTAGGGAGCCATCACTGCCAAGGCCTCGTGCTGGTCTCATCCTCCTGCAGCAGCAACCCCATTAGCCGTGAATGGAGAAGTTATCCTGGTTTATTACAGGCCTACCCTGTTGCTGGTGTGCAACTGGGCTGTGTGTGCGGGGGGGAAATTAACCGGGGGAATCATTCAGGAAAACACAGGCATCGATTGGCAGCTAGTTACTCAGCAAATGTTTCCCTGCTGGGGTTGTTGCAAATTCTCTCTTTCTACATGTGCATCAAGCCACCACTCCGCTATCCATTAGTGCTGCGGGGAGAGGCTGCAACCGTTATTTGCGAGCGACCTTTTAATTAGAGAAACATCAATGCTCGCCCTTTTCAGGATCTCTCAGTGGGATTCTTTCACTTCTGTGTTGATTCTGCTGTAAGACAAAAGGCTCCTACACGTCTAAGGGCTGGAGTGCAGAGGCAGGGTGGGTGGGTGCGGATTGGAGATGGGAACCTGGTAATGTAGCACCCGAATGTCTCCATAGCCCCTCCATTTCAGCCAACAGCCATTTTGCTTTGCAACTTCCTTTCCTAGGAGCAAAGTGCCTGGCAGCTGAGAGAGGACAAAATCTCCATCGGCTCTAAGGAGAGGAGGAAGGTACTGTCCAGAGGCAGTGTAAAGACAGTGCGTGTGTGCATGCTGGGGAGGGTGATCAAACTTAACCAATTCGATGGCTCTGCTCAGCAGGGAATGGCTATTCCTATCAACCCCCTCACCACTGCACATCCCCTTCCTTGGATGGGGTTGAAGGGCCAGAAACTCTGGGGAGACCCTGATCCAGGAAGCGACCTGGCATTTGCCAGGGCAGTCAGGGCATGGCAAGCCAGGAGCAGAGCAGCAGGGAAGCCAGATGCTGGGAGAATGCCCCAGGAGGTGGGGAAGTATGTGTGGAATAGGGTGTGAGTGTCGGATGTTGCAGCAGGTCTAGGTGGGGAAGCAGCAGAGAAGGGGCTGGGAGCCACTGCAGAGAGGCCCCAAGGAAAGATACACAGAAAAGATCCTGCCCTAGAAACCCACATGTTTGAATACAGGACGGGATGGGAGAGCGTCCCCTAGGCCTGGAGAACCTTAACCCTTGAACCCACTCAAGGGCCCAGATCAGACCCGCTATTGTCCACTGTGAGCTGTAACAGCTTAAGCCGCTGCACGTAGGGTGTTCGCAGCCATCCCCTTTCCTGCCTGCCCGAGTGGAGTGCCCTTCCACTTTAGACTTGTTCCTGGGACCCGCCAGCGCCGGCACCTATCGGGCCCAGCGACTGAAACATTTTCAGCCCTTGCCTCTGAATCGCGGTGCACCCAGAGTGCAGCTGGTACTGCAGAGGCACGGTGCTCTCCAGCAACCAGCCGCTGTAATCACACTAGGAACAGAGAATGCAACAGCACATTGGTCCACCCTATAGATTTCCAGCACTTCCAACAGATCTTCTCAGAGACTGAGCCCTCATATCCTGCTCCCTTCAGAGCGGAGTGCTACCAAGCCATAGGGAGTGCTTGCTTCTCACAGGGCACAGCACATGCTTAGCCTGAGGAGCATGGAAGAAGACTGAGAGAAATCAAATTCACTACCACTAACTCCCAGCCTGAAGGATGTACATACACAGCAACTCCTTCCGCTGCTGAGATGCTGGTGCTCCCGGAGAGTAATGAGGCAGCTGTTTTACTGAGCCAGTGATTCTCTGCAAGGGTTTCAGGCAGGAAGCGAAGAATACTGTGTGCAACTGAAACTCAGCTGCCTCTTACGAATTCACTAGGGCCCCGATTCAGCAAAGCAGGTCAGCACGTGTTGACGTCAACGGGACTTTGGTGCATTGCAGAAACAGAGCCACAGTGAAGGAAGGGTTTGTGGTTTAGTTGCACAAGGCTAAATGAGCCTTTTACCTCCCTTGTGTTCAAACGGGGCCTGTTTCACACATCCATTAAGTTTAGCATCTGCTAGTGGAGATCCACAATCTTCACAAACCACCACACAGCTTATCACAACTGCAGCCCTATCAGTTCCTTGTGGGATGAACACAGCCAACATGTTTCTCCTTCCTGAAACGACAAGCGACCATCGCATAGATGTGGTAGTGGCCTGTCTACAGGGGTAAAAGTAAAATACAGCTCTTACTGGTACGGGGCCCACTCTGGTCCCCATGGAAGGGGCGGAGCCTCAGGCGGAAAGGGTGGAGCTGGGCGGTCAGCATCACCCAGACAGTCCGTCTGCGCTCCCTGGCCGGCACTGCCCAGGGTTCCAGTGGTGATTTAAAGGGCTCAGAACCCTTTTAAATCGCAGCCCCAGGGCAGCAACTTCTCTCCCTTTCCTCCATCGGCGGCCCTGCCGGATCGTCACTGCCCCTTTTGCGCCCCCTCACCTCTGGGGATTAGTGTGTAATGTAGACATACCCATAAGGCTGTCCTGTTTGCTTAATCAGCCTGACACCTTAAGGGGTACAAAAATATTAGGAATAGGAATTAAAGCAAAGAGGGAAGGGGGGAAAGAGGGCAACGCTATTGTGACAATGGAAACTGTCAGCGCCGTCCGCCTTTAGCAGCAACACCAGGATGGCTAGAGGACTATGGAATTATGGGAAAGCCTTATTTCCTTGACTGGAGTCTGGCTGAGACTGACTTGTTTTGGGAACTAGAGCTGCTGCTGATAGGCGCAGAGGGTTCATGGTATGGTGTGCTAGGATTGTACAGAATATAGACATTTTCCAGACAAGTTAAGGCCCGGGCCGCTGACAGAGTTTTGAGTCAAAGGACTCCTGAAATCTTCCACAGATGGCCGATGGCACAGTATGGACGACAGGGAGTTACAAAACCCGAGGGGCTTGGGGAAGAAGAGAGAGAGGAATTGAAAAGCCCCGTGCTTCGCTTTCTGTCCCTTCTCCCCACTCCAGGGGGTGGGTCTAAAGGGCATTTAGTCAAGCAAGGCGCAGGTTCTAGTCTCTCTTGGACTTTTACAACAAACCCACCTAGATGTGGCCTCTGCCGGCCCATATCATGCTGCCCCAGAGAGAGAAGGAAACTTTGTCTGTCAAACTGAACCAACCTCCACCCCGATGGAGTGGCCATGGACAAGGGTGCCCCTGCCCAACAGAGTTAGGCCCCACCGTCAGCCTAACTAAACCACTCTACAACCAAACCTGGCCATAACCACCACCATTCTTTCCTCTTTCCCTCTTCTCCTCTCTCTTCCTTGTCTGTCTGTGTTTGACTGGAGGAGCAAGTGGGGTTTGAATGGTATATACCCCATCCAGGCTCTGAAAGGGTTAATGTGGGCCTGAGAGGCCAATTGGCTGCTGCTGGAGGGTGGTCCAGGTTTAATTAAAGATGAAGCCCAGCTGGGGAAGGAGCTGGGCAGTGACTATAAAGAGAGGAAGCACAGATTAGAAGGAAGCTGTCAGAAGAGGGGTGGAAATGCTGCAGCCCCACTCTCTTGGGCCACAGCAGAGCTTAGCCCTTTTTCCAGGACCAAGCCTTGGTACCTCTGGGCTTGCTGCATCCGCTATGATTGTAAAAAAAAAAATTGCTTGAGGCCCGGCCCCTCTTTCATTACAATTAAGCACTGGGCTACAGAGACTGGTATGGTCAAGAAGGAAGCCTGGGGGAAAATTGGCCCTGAGTTCCCCTTCTAAGTAGAGAAGGCTAGCAGGGAAGACATGGAGCTGGCTCCCGTTTGTGTGGGGATCTGGACTTCCACAGAGCAGGAGGCGTTCAGCGGAGGAATCTAAGAGAGAAAGGCCATGCCTGAGGAGTTGGTTTAGGTTTTATTGAGGGATTCCAGAGGAGATTCCCTGTGAGTCCTGGCCCAGAAAGAGGGTGAACGTAGGCAGCAGGAGAGACCTGCTGACAGGCTACGGAAGGACGTTGTCCAGAGAGGCAGCAGCAGGGAATTGGATGGAGCAGATGTGGGCTGCTGGTTATAGAGCCCCTGGACTGGAGCCTATTGCTGTGGGTTCCCCCTGGGGAAGGCCCCTGAGACAACGGAAAGCCCTGAGAGGATGGTGTGGAGACCACAGGGCCTGAAGACCTTTTGTAAGGATGCTGCACTCTCTGTTGGACTTTCTGGTACTCAGAAAGTGACTGAGGCCAAGTCACAAGAAGACGCAGACCACCACAGGGTGGGAGCAGCTGTCGGCAGAGGGTGCGCGATGAGAGCCTGTTACGTCCTGCACGGCCACCAGAGGCCAGTGGTGAGTGCATCCTCTATTGGGGCAAATCGATTTAACACAATCGGAGCTTTATGCATTTTAGTAGCAACCCGTTTAACTGTGTCGCCGCCACATTAATTTTGCCTTTATGAACGTATTGCTGTTAGCACTGAAAATTAAGACAAGTGTCAGAGACAGGGCTGATTTTGCACATTAAGTTCTGCCGGTAGCGTGTAGTTAACAAAGTAGAAGGTTGCCATGGTGTGAGGGGCTGTTCAGAAATTGGAGTTCGAGAATCCTGAAACATGGCCCTAGCTGGGGGCTGCCAAGTAACACCAAAATGAACCTTAGAACTACAACTTACCCTTTGCCCAAGAATGGCGAGCTAGCATCTAGACCTGCCGCAGGGAGGAGATCTCCTCCTTCAAGGAGGAGGCAGACCTCTATTGAAACCCCAAATACCTTCCAGAACTGCCGCTCACTCCCTGTGCCCCTCACAGGCGAGATCACGTTTCCCGCCAGGCTGCACCGGCTTCACCTGCAGCCAGCCAGAACGCCTGCCCCAGTAAAGCAGCGCTGACTGTGAACTCATCTGACATTGCCTGTTACCCAGAATAACTGTCACTGAACGCAGCACAGGGCTGTTGGCCGATGAGCTAAAAATAACTAGGGAGGTGGAATCCACTTTATCCTCTCAGCCTGCCACAGCGAGAGTTTTGGGCTCACCCTCAGTGAAAGCCGATGAGCTCTTGGGCACCGCAGAGGAACTGCCAAACTATATTAGATATGGAAGCCATGCAGTCCAGTGTCCTGCCTCTAACAGTGGCCAGCATACCCAAGCCTCCAGAGTGGACAACTCTGCAGTGTCACTTTCGGAGAGAGGGGCTGTCCTGCTTGGAGAGTCCAGAATTTGGAGTACGGCAGAGCGCTCTGGTTTAAAAGGCCATGCTGGTTTGGTGAACTTGCTGGCAGCTGAGAGAGCTCTGAGAGCCACGGTTAGCTGGAGTAGGGAAGGAAATGAACCTCACTGGAGCCCTGCAAGCCACAGTGGGGAGGTTCGTGGGCTGCGGATGGCCCATGAGCTGTGAGTCTGAGACCCCGATCTAGGCTGCCATTGCACCATTTTAATGAAAAATTACAGGTAAAAAAATTTATTTTACTGGGGGCCAATTACTGTAATTATTTTACATTTTCCAGTCTTAGAAGCCCCTGCAGCATCGCAAAGACGGATGCACAAGAAATTATAGCAGCACTAAGTGGCAAAACTACCCCCGGTGCTCGTCCTCATGAACCCCACACAGTCCAAACCCTCGCTCTGCAGGTGACACAGACAAGGCCTCCTACAAGAACCAGTCAGTAAGAACCGGTGCGTGTGGTGGTGTTGCTTTTCTTGTGCGCCTATAGGAGTAGATTAAGGTCCATAAAAATATTGCTCCCCTAATTCCTCCCACCTTTGCAGGCAGCCAGCTGACTGAACCTGAGCCCTGCGAATCCCTGCCCCTGCTGGGCCCTTGATTCATGTCACAATGCAGTAAAAGGAAACTGGGGAATCTTGAGTCCACCCTAACCTTACCAAGTCCCGTTAGTGCTGGGCCAGAAGCAGGTGGCCAGCCAGGCAGCATGCTACCTGATGCTCAGAGAACCCCTGTTACATTGCAACCCTGAAGCCTGGGTGCCAAGTGTCCTGCCTTTCAGTCATCCCCTGCGGGTAAGGAGCATTTAGAACGCAGCTCTGCAGTTGAGAGAGCTGGGGCGAAAGAGCCAACACACGGCTCTGGAGCCTTAAAATGCCAGCTGTCCTAGAAGAAGAGACTGTCACAGGTACCCGTTCAGTAGAGCTCCCCTGCAGAACGGAAAGTCTTCTGCAAGTCGGACAAGTGCAGTTAAGGTGGGCCATCTAGGGCATGTCTGCACAACCTAGGATGTGACCCAACGGGGTAGGGAGCTTGCCTGAGAATGCTGCACATAACAAAGCAATGAGTTTTTCTGCTTCTGTCCAACTGCACCAGCTACACACGGATTTGTGCAACCACTCATCCCTATTCTATTATAGCTATAGATGTATCACCTAAGATCTGAGGCCTTTCAGGTGGCTGTTGCTATGGAAACCACTTCCTAATAGTGTCAGCCCACAGGTTGGGCATATTTATCTTCAGCTGGCTTTCTAGGGAGCAGCAGTATGCAGCAGCCTGTCTGGGAAAAGGAGTCTTGCTGTTTTCCAAACACGAGGGAAAACCAGACCCTTCCAGCTAGGAGCCTTTAGAGACTATATCATATTTGAAAGAGGCATCTTGGAAGTTTTAACAGCATCTTCTGGTTCCAGCTATGCCAGAATCCTACTAGAAATGCATCCCTCCCCCACTCCACTAAGTTGAGAAATCAGTGGTAGAGAAAGGTGCAACACACACACACACCCCACTCCTGTTGACACAGGGTGTTGCAAATGATACCTGCTGTTACTAGCACCTGCTCTCTCTGTATACATGTAAACAGCTGGAGGTGGTGCTCAGGAATATGTAAATGTAACCCACACACCTCCTGGGTGTGGTGTTCTTCCCATCTAGTGGCACTGGGAGCACTTAGTGAGAGAGTTAAAATGAGTCTGCTCGAGCCTTAGCTGAGAGCTAGTTGGCTTTCAGCTCATGCAGTAGAGGCACATGGTTGAAGCTCTGGGGGTCCTGGGTTTGATCCTGCCTGATGGTATTACATAAGTATTGTTTCTAAGGTTTACAGGTCCTATGAAACTAGCTGTGTTCTGCAAAGGGATTCCATCAGCACACTCCCTTTACCTGGGGAGGCAGCGCTTAAAGTGGGTGCGTGGGGGGGTTCCGAGCAGCAGCTTTGATAGGACAGTGCATCAGCCACCCAGCTCAATTTTTTGGCTCTGATTGTGACCTCTAGCAATCCCCCCCCCGCCCCCCCCCCCGCCACACGTGGCTGGAAGTGAGGTGGAAATTCACCAGTGGGGGAAGGGCAGCTGGCATCATTGCTGCCACGTTCCCCCAGGGACTCTGCTGAGGGATTACACCTTTACGTTTCCTCGAGGTCTTAATTGGGTCCCTACTGGTAAAAGATGCTTAGGAAGCAATAATGAATAAGGGCATCTCCCGGATGGCCCAGCCCCTCCTAGCTCTGTATTAAGCACTTTGAGAGCTGGGCTTCATAGTCCCTCCAATACAGCAGTGCTCCTGGGGGGAGGAGACAAATTCAGCTGGCACAGTCCTCACCTAGGTCCTCCCCTGCATCAGATGTCTCCAGCCCACGCTCCCCGGAGTGGAGGCTGTAGCAGGGATGCGGCTTCTTGTAGGAACAACCAGGGCAGTGGGCCAGAATCAAGATGCTCTCGGGCTTTTTGTGCAGGTGACATTACCAAGCTCCCCGCCGCACTCAGAAACCACTGAAGTTTATGGAGTTCAGAAATTTCACAGTGTCGATTGTTAGCCGCACAGATTCATTTTAGAGGCATTTTGCACACAAGCCTTTCCGCTTCTAGCTGCATTTTACTGCCTCCCCAGGGCCTGGGGGTGTTGAAGTGATGGAAGCAGCTTTCAAAACTAGGGGAGAGCTGGGATTTTGGAGTAGACGACGTTTTTAAAAGCAGTTCCTAGTCAAGGCAAATATGTTTCTGTTTAATATTTAATGGATTTTTTTAAAAAAACAACCTGATGCTACAGGAAGAGCATTTTAAAAATAAAGCCTTGTCACTAAGGGAATCCTAGAGGTTGGATCTAACTGTCAGAAGCCCAGCTCATTCACGGCCAAGGTTACCAGCCACAAAAGTGTTATGGGATCAGGAGGGAGCAGGATCTAACGTAACTGGCCGGACATGCAGGGTAATGGGCCCAGGTAAGGTGTGCACAACACGGGGTGCGTATATGGTAATCAACAGGGATCAAACCCAGGTCCTTCTGCATCAAAAAGCAGAGATTTCCAACCCTTGAACAAAGGCGAGCTGCTTGAGATGGGTGTAAGTAGCAGGTCGCTATAGTTGCTGGGCCCAGCTGCTAGGGGAAGACAATGAAGCACACTAAGCCAGTGTTTTACAAGTGGCCTTCAGAAGCGGGCTGCCCTTCTTCGGACGGTTTAAGTCGCTGTGTCTGGAGCAAGGTAACCGAGAGTCCAGAGGCGAATGAAGAGAGAGAGACACGTGGGATGCCCATGTGGAAACATTCGGCTCTTCCCCAGAAACTCTGCTTGCCAGTCTGGCGCAGGATACCGAAAGCACAAGCCAGCAAGCCCTCCTGCAGCCAGGCTCACATGGGGGAGCTGCACATGGAGGACTTGCAGGATTGGACTCAAACTGACACCACAGTCAGCCAATGCAACACCAGTTAGAAGTATTATACAACATCAGAACAAACTCATTGGCCAGTTGTATACTAAGGGTGCAGTTTTCTGCAGCTGCCTTTTCCCACTTGTGCTGTGACCTGGTCTAAACAACCTTAGACTGAGTCACTGCTTGGGGGAGAAACCTCCAGAGGTAATCTTCTAGGTGTTGCAGAATGTGGCACTTTCCTCTGTGCCAGTAACAAACCAATGCTCCTGCCTGGTATTAAGTGGCACTGCACAACTGACGACCTGACAGCTAGGTTTATTATAGAACTCTTAACATCCCGACTCTTGCAAAAATCGCCAAGTCCAATGAGTGGTGTATGGGAAAACCTGTATTAAAATTACAAGCTCTCACTTTAATTTGTAAACTGTTTCCTGGTGCTTCTTGCAGTATGTGGGGCTCTGTAGGGAAGCATATGTGATCTAAGCCAGCCTGCAGAAAGCAGCCTAGAGCAAAGTGAGCTCTCTATTTTAGGGAGCAGCCTGCTTTGGGGTTCTTGTGTGTTAAGGTTCTAAATTGTAAAAAATAAAATAGTGTTTACATTACAGCCTTCCAACAAGAGTATTTTATGTTTTAAGTTAACTTGTGAGTGCACAATGAACATAAAATAATCCAACTCCTGCAGTACCATTCCACCTCCCTAAATTCCCTCTTGCAGTTTCAACTGAGTATGGTAGTCTTTACTTCCTGTCCTAAACTGATGTGTAAAATCTCTGTGATCAAAGACACAGATGCTTGCAGTGCTCCGTGGGTTGGGGTCACGTGATCCCAGAACAGCCCACACAGGGTGATTGTGTATCTTAGCATGTGTGAAACCCTTGGACAGCCTCAGCTGTAAGGCTCTGCAGAAGTGCTGAGCACGGAATCACATTCTATTTTCTAGCATCTGCCACAGAGAAGTGAGCAAACCTACTTAAGTGAATGGAACAGCGATGGTCCATTAACCTGATGTGTGAGGAAAAGCTTATGCTAGCCCTCTCCTGCCATCTCAGCTACTTCTTGCCTAGCCCGCCAACCCCTTCAGTAGCTTAGCTCTACTAATCTTCAGGAGACTGCATGGCTTTGTCTCCACCTCCGTTCTTACTACCTCTCCTCCTCCCAGCTCCTTTTCTTTCATTCTCCTCTTGCTTGTGTGGGGGCCTCTTCCCTGCCCACCTCTATGCTTGGAACTGTCTCCTATTCCCCTCCACCCAGCCTTGTCATTCAGTTCTCTGCCCCACCTCCCATCTCCACCCTTTGCATTAGGTGTTTGGTCCAATTGTTATGGGCGTGTCTGTCCACGCTCCTTACTCAGTCATTTGGAGCAGTGGGGGTGTGTGTCTTGTCTTAATAAAGAATACTCTGTGCTTTTGCCACTTGAGGGTTGACAAACTGAGCTGCCCCATCCCTGGGAGGTTGATAAAGTATCATTCCCAGTTTACAGATGGGGGAAACAGACAGAGAGAGAGGACGTCACCCACCCAAGGTTACTCAGTGAGTCGGGGCAGAGCTAGGACCACACAGAAGATCTGTTAGCTCTGTAAGTCTATCGATCCCCCCACCTATTATTTGCAGAGGACCATGTGAACACTGTGCCTCCTATATTTTAAGATGGGAAGGTGATCTGAGAATTAGGGTTGAGCCTTGCACCATTTTTCTTCCTTTGTGAGGCATGAAGCAGATTTTAATGGATTTGCCTCGTGGTGAGGTATGTAAAAGAGGCCACCACAAACTGAAGTCTGGAGAGATGAAGCCTCAGCAATGTTCCCCTATGAACTGCCACTGCCAGTAAAATACAAAGGGGGCCAGTTTTACCCATTCTCTCACTTACCTGGGTGCTTTTTGATCTTGGCTGCCCCAAGGATTTCCGTCTGTAAAGTCCTTATGGCCCCTCTCTCACGCCAGTCATTAGCGGGTTTATCCTTCCACAGTCCCTGGAAGCAGGGCAGTGCTAATATGCCCCTTGCACAGATGGGAAACTGAGGCACGGAGGGAGAGAGAGAGAGCAAGCACGTACATCTACACAGCCAGCGGCAGTGACCTTCCAAGCCTGGGTCAACAGACCTGGGCTCCCCCTGCCACACTAAAGAGTCATGCAGGCCATGGGTTTTTTTAAGCCAGAGTGCCAGGCTGAGCCACATCCGCACAGCTTTATTCAGTGCAGGAGGCTCGCTGCTACAGACCATGTAGACATAACCTAAGGGGCTTGCTTCAGGTGAGGGGAGCAAGGAATTGAACCTGGGTCTAGAGCCCTAACCACTGCACCTCCCTCCCTCTCCTGATAAAGCTGGTGGGGTAGGAAGATTCTCAGGCTGGTATTTTCAATGGGGCTCGGTGAGAGAACAACAACATCCTGTCTCACAGGGGTGGGTGGGAGAGATTCTCCTTTGAGAGCACCTAGTTCATTCCCCAGATTACCATAAAGGTGAGATGGAAACTCTCGACTCATTTGATTGATCATAAGACTCTACTGATCCCCAAGTGAGAGTCCCTCTCCCCTCCGCCTGCCCCCCGTCCAATTGATCAGCATCCACCCGCGCACCAATACAGAACAAGAGTGCCAAGAAGAGTTAGGAGCAAATCCTCTCCCTGATAGGCTTAGAAACCAGTGCAGCCAGGGAGGCCAGATTCTTCCCCTTCAGTGAGTCAGAAATAGCTGTGTCTGCTTTCTTCACAGCTAGATCCGACACCGTAAGGTCACACAATACAATCCCTAACAGATGTTAAAACATGGAGGATCTGGGACAGGGGAACTGGACTGCAGGCGTTTGAAGGGGGGAAAGGATGTGGAATTATTTTTTTTATATTGCAAGATGATCAGGGGATTACATATCCTTCCCCACCCCCACAAAACACACACAATTTCTCATGCAGCTTCAACAGCCCCTTTTTCACACAGGCAGGTGAGGTTAGTCACTGCTGTGGAGAGAGCACCACAAACTCTGCTGCTGTCCGAGGAGGATGTAGCCTGCTAAGACCACTCTAGCTTGTGTCAGGCTGCAACTGAAGTCAGCGGACTTGATTAAGAATTAAACAGCTTTTTATTCACACTGATTACAGGAGCTGTTGCCAATTCACCCTGTTCTCAAGACCTGCCTCTTTCATTTCATCATGTGTGTTTCTTAAATGCTTCTCCCTCAGACAGAGGGCTCCTCTCTCTATATTCTTCTCTCTAGGCTTTTAGAAGTAAGTGCTCAAGGTTATGGGAGCTGATAATGATCCATTGATCATAGTTTTGGGGACTGATCCAAAACCTGTTCAGATTGATGGAAAGGCTGCAGCATGTTTTAGATCAGGCCCTTGCTGAATGGCCCTGTGTTGCACGGCCTTTACCATCAGGCCTATAGATGACTAGCAGGCGTTCAGCCCTCTACCATACAGAGTCCTGTAAGTATTCCTGTCTCTGGAGCAGCCAGAGATGGGAATACTCTCTTGTTACCATTGCTGGCAGTAGACTGGTTCCCAGCACAACCAGTTTCTCGGTTGGGATGTTTCCTTTCAGTCTTCCATCCTGCCCAACTCCCTTGCTCATTTTGATTCCACTGCATGGTTGACCAAGGCTTGATTTTAACTAGACCTAGGCCAAGCTTATTCAGCAAATGTGCATTTTTCTGAAAAATCCATTTTTCAGGGCACCCAAACTACTTGCAAATTCAGAGTGAATTCAACAAAATGACTTTGGTCAAAAAACTCTGAATCCTCAAAAATGTCCATTTTTATTCAACATTCAAAACATTTTGTTTGACCCAAATGATTTTTTTTTGGTGTTTTGTCTTGCCAACTCCCCACACCCACAAAAACAATTTCAGTTTTGCTTTGAAATGTTTTGAGGGGGATGGGATGGCTGAACCAAAAAAATCTACTTATTCACTCAGCTTGACTTGTAAGTCCTCTTGGTTCTCTTCTTGCCTCCTGCTCCTCCCCGTCCTCCCCAACATCAGCTTGTCTGCCAACTGCTTTGCATTGGCCTTCAATTTACTCTCCACAGTTGTTTGGAAACCTCAATTATCTCATTGGACGGGTGCGCGACATGAATCTGGATTATCCTTGGTGCGCATATTTGATGGATGGATCCAGACCAACTCCCCCTTCACCTCTTGCGCCATAATAGGTCACCAACCGATTTATCCACTTGCTCCCCAATTTAGGCTAGACATTTTTGCTGTGTTCCTGGGAGAAGGGAAGGACGCTTTTGAAAGGGATATGCTCTGCACCCAGGGATCAGTGGACATCATGCAGGAAATTTTTTTTTTTCTGGTTACTCTCTGATTGTAACAGAAATATCAGTCTGGTTACCTATGCGAAAAGGCCCTTCTGAATGATCTTTGTTCCCATCTTATTACAGCCACCCTTCTGGTTTACAAGTGAGGTTAGCCTGTGGTCTTTTACATATCTTTGCTGTACAGAACCTTGAGCACTTGAAAGGAGGTTCCTTATAGACAGAGATGGTCTATCATTCAGTACCTATGCTCTTTATTTCTGTGAAAACACTGATTCATGTGTTTGAGATGCTCTGGAAAAGTCAATTACTACTAAGTTTTATATCCAGTGAGTAAATTGCCATCTCCTATTATCCTCCACCCGCCTTTTTTCCACAGCACACTGGCTGAGATTTAATTTGGTTTCTTTGAGAGGAGAAAAGAACACTTAGGACTATTCCTGGACAATTTGCTACTGTAACCGCCATTTTCATTACTCCAAGAGGAAAAACTGCATCTAGTTGCCTGGCCCGCTGTCCTGAAAGATCACCTATAACTACCCATGTCTAAACCATGAAATGATTCTGAAAATAAGATTACAATTGGAATTTCTGAGCTCCTAAGTTCGCTGACAAACAACCTCCTTTGTAATTGCATCGGTATGGGAGCCCACTGTTGCACAGTTAAACCCATTTCTGCTGGCTTAAAAAAAAAAAAAAAGCAGGAGAAGTGTCGATTTTTGACTTAAAAGGAGTGTGTGTAACGGAGCCAGGAATCCAGGATTCCATTTACTCAGCCACTCACATGCTGTGTGACCGTGAGCAAATTGCTTCACCAACGTGACTCACTTGCCCCCCATCTGTAAGTGTGGATAATTTTCACCAGCCTCACACGGGGGTTTGAGGCTTAATTTAACACTTTAAAACTGATTTTAAGCTCTTAAGACCCCAGGTTCTCTAGCAGGATGGATTAAAGTATTATTATTGCTTCTACGGTCAGGCAGGCCCAAACTTGCACAGATTTGGACGTGGCTATTTGAGTGGGCTCAGCACCACTGGAAATCAGGCCGCAGGTACCTGAACAGGCAGCCAAAGCTAGAGATCGCCCTGTGTCACCTTTATAGTTTAACATCATGGTTCTCAAGCAGCGCAGTCCTGGGTGTCGCAGATGCGTTCCAGAGGATACATCAACTCATCTAGGTATTTGCCTAGTTTTACAGCAGGCTACATAAAACGCCTTAGCAAAGTCAGTACCATCTAAAATTTCAGGCAGGCAATGAGTTGTTCATACTGTTCTAATATACCATACACTGAAATGGAAGTAAAAAATTTTTATTCCAACTGATTTATTTTATAATGATATGGTGAAAATGAGAAAGTCCACCATTTCTCAATACTAGCGTGCTGTGACAGTTTTGTATTTCTATGTTTGATTTTGTAAGCAAGTCGTTTAAGGGAGGTGAAACTTGGGGGTAACACCAGACAAATCAGACACTGGAAAGGAGTATTGTAGTCTGGAAAAATTCAGAGCCACTGGTTTAACACGTAACCCGCCCAGGGAGAAGCCAAGACTCAGAGGGAGATCAACAACAACAAAAGCTGACCGAGGCACCAAGCAGGATAGAGCTTCAGTAGCCCTTTAATCATTGGTTCCTCTCATTTTAGTCCAGTCTTGGTGCTCGGACAGTTAATTAGGATGGAAACTGATTTACACTCTGCATATATTTGCATAAGTGTTCCCCCAAAACTAGTCACTAGCGAACAGCAGTACTTTCATGCTGGGAAGCTCTTCCTACTCTACACAAATGGAGATGGGAACACATCTCCTTGAATATTCATTTTGCTTGTACCCACCCCAGTATGGATCAGATACTTCTTTCCATGACATACCCAATTAAATTAAACACCTACTGCTCTATCTGTATTTTAGTAGTGCCCAAAGACCCCCAGCTAAGATCAGGGCACTGTTGTGCTAGCTGCTGCATAGACATATGGTAAAATATTCCCTGCTCCAAATTTCTTACAATCTAAATAGACAAAATACAAAGGGATCATATTGCCTTTTTACAGACAGGAAACTGCGGCAGTGAGAGATTAAATGATTTCCCCGAAAACAAATCACATGGGGTGTCTGTAGCTAGGCTGAGAATTAAATCCAGATCTCCAGAATGGCCTTACCAATAAGGCCGTCTTTCCTCTTTGGGTGTTTAAAGTCAACAAGCTCCCACTGGTATGGTAGCACTAGGGTCAATTTCCCACTAACCTAGGGTAAGGCTACATTGGAATCAGAGGTGTGACTGCAGCTCATGTAGACATAACTGCGCTTGCTTTAATCCAGCTAGCTCAGTTATAAGTAGCAGTGAAGAGGCAGCTGCCCAGCTTTGAGCATGGCCTGTATAAGCCCTCCCAGAACATTTAGGTATATATTCATGTGGTTAGCCCACACCTGGGTCCTGCCACAGGGTCTTTGCAATGCTAGCTAAACAAAAGCTACCATGGGTGTGCCTACCTAAATGGCAACCACACCTCTGACTGCAGCATAGCCGTATCCTGAGACAAATGATGTTACCATGTTTCTCAGCCCTTGTCTACACTTAAAAGTTTTGCTGTGTTAACTTTGCCAGTTCAGGGAAGCAAAAAAGGCATGCTGGTATAATTCTATCTATGCTAGGGCTTTTACTGGCATAAGTAGGTTGGCAAAAATATATGTTTCTTAAAGAAAAAAACCCCACACACTCCTAACAGGTATAATTACATTGGTAAAATTTTAAGTTTAGACCAAGCCAAGTCTCATTGTATGACTCCTCTTCCCACTTACACGGGATTGGTGCCACTCCATCTGTCCATGGCATGGTTTTGTAAGTCTTAGAGTTCCAGTCCTTTTCTCTTCAGATTTCTCTTGACAGTCTTTCCATTGTGTCCTCTGTCTTCCACATTCTTCTTGCTGTCCTCTTCCACCAATGCTTTCTTTGCTGGTTGTTCTTCTCCCATACTTATCTTCTGTCCAGGCCACCTCCAACGTGTGCTCTCTGGCCTGTCACAGAATCCAAAGTTCATCTTCCCCCTAACTTCTGTGCATCTTCCATCTACCCTCCACTTGCCTGCCATTCTTCTCAGTATGTTATTTTTTTTGCTATCTCTGTAAGACTCACCATTTCCAAACCATGTAGCAAGTAGGGACAAACACATGCAGCATACGCTTTTCTTTGCAGTTTTACTTAATTGCTGGTCCCACAATATCCTGCCACCTTTTTCACTCCCGCCCGTGCACCTTGGGTGGTTCTTTTAAATTCTCCAGCTCTCTCTCCAAGAGCACTAAGGGTTTGTCTTCTCTGCAACTAAACACCCACTTCTGGCCCATGTCAACTGACTCAGGTTTGCAGGGTTATAAAACTGCAGTATATACATCCAGGCTCAGGCTGGAGGTCGGGCTCTGAGACTTTGTGATGGGAGGAGGGTCTGAGAACCTGGGCTCCAGCCCAAGTTCAAATGTCTACCCTGCAATTTCTTAGCCCTCCTCCCCCACCCCGCAACCTGCGCTCAAGTCTTCAGACCTAGATCACCTATCAGTGTTTTATTGCAGTGTGAACATATCCTAAGGCTACTTCCCAAGTACACACATTCTTCCTTCTGTTTCAGCTTCTCTTCTGAAGCTTCAGTCAACAGCTCTTCTGAAGTTATGCAAGTTGGGAAGGCAGAAGTTCTCTCGAGTTCAGACCCAGCTTTTTTCATTAAATGAGGGGCGGGGGGAACAATGAGAGAGACAAAATACCAGCCCAACCCCAAGGGAAGAATAAAATAAAGCCACAACTTTGTGGCAACCAGAGCATTACCAAAGACGCAGCACACACTGGAAATTTTGCCAATGTTGGGGTTGTCTGGGCCCACAGATGCTTTTAGGCAAAGGATTTCATATGCACACCAAGCTCAAGGTGAAAGTCTAGCCACAGCTTCTTCCATAGGCTTGCTGCACTAAGTGTATTCCTTGTAGAGGTTTTTTTTTTAAAAAAAAATAAATAAATAAGACAGATAATAGCTCTGTAATTAGAATTGGCAGAAGCAAGCAGATATTAGGTTTATTCAATAACCATTTTAACCATTTAACAGAGCACTGTGTTTCAATGGGTTATGCTCTGCCCTACTTACAAATTCATTCCTTTAAAAGGTTTAGCTTTAAATCTGGGATAGTGATGTATTGCTACACTAAGGGCTGGTCCTCAGTAGGGCGGGGGATCGACTGCAGATACACAACTTCAGCTACGTGAATCACGTAGCTGAAGTCGGCGTATCTGCAGCTGACTTACCTCCCGTCCTCACGGCGAGGGCAGTCGGCGGCGCGCTCCCCCGTCGACTCCGCCTTACTCCTCCGAGAGAGCTGGAGTTCTGGAGTCGACGGGGGCAGCGCTAGCAATCGGTTTATCGTGTCCTCACGAGACACGAGAAATTGATCGCTAAAACATCGACCGCTGCCTGCAGTAGTGAGGACGTACCCTAAGATGTGCTTTAGCGGGCTGTTGGTGTGTGCTTTGGAGGAATTGTGATACCCAAGTATAAAGAAGGGCCTGATCCTGACCTCATACTGATGCCAGTCAGGAGTAACTCCTAATTGCTATCAGTGGAGTTATAAAAACAGTGCAAAAGGAAGATCAGGCCCAGAACATCTTCAGCACAAATAGATGTGCACCAAGCACTGGAACCAAAGTCCATTGCAGCCAACAAGAGGCTTTTCCTTGACTTCAGTGGGCTTTGGATTGGACCCCCAAAACTGCTTATTGCTATTCAAGTGTGGCCCTTAGCATTTTACTTTTAAACAAATGCTTTAAAACACTTTGTGAGGGGAGAGGAGGGACTTTGAACTGTGTCGTCCTACTGTGAATCTAGTTCCTAATGAAATAATGAGGAAAAAAATTACGGGAAAAAGTTAAACTTACCACTCTATATTACTGTTTTGCATATACTCAGGCTAAATACAGGTGCCTTAAAATTAGGCCCTTAAATCCATTTTTAGGCTCTTGAGAACATGATTTTTCAAAAGGACTGTTTGGTGATTTTACAGCTGTGCTTGAAAAAGTCTTTTGTAAGCTTTAGTAGTTACTAGGGTTGTTTGTTTATTTTGTGTTTTTTAAATACAGTACCAGAAGAAGGTTATATGGCGCTTTACCAAATAGTAAAAACACACATTTTGCCTATCAGGGGTTACTATTAAAGTTAGATCTAGTACAGCAAGTGACACTACAGAGGGAAAGGTCAAGAGGTAGGTTGTTAGTTGCTTTATAAAAAATCTTGTTCTAAGCTGAGGAAGCGAAACCCAGAGTAAAAAAAACCAAACTACCACCCAAAACCACAGGAGTAGAAGTCAGCCTAGGGAGTTCAGCCAAACACGGCTAATAGAGCTGAGCAGGAAATTCTCCCCAACCCCACCCATACAGCAAATTCCAAGCATAAGAAAAAATTGTTTGTCAATATTGATTTTATGTATTTATTGACAAAAACAGGACATTTCCCCTGTAAGTTTCAATGTCAACAAAATAACCATTTTCTATCAACAACTCTTAGATGGAAATTGTTTGACTAGTTCTAGTAGAGTCTTGAGGGAGGGATTTGATAGAGTAGGTTATCATTTATAGAACAGTAGCATCTAGACACCACAATCAAATTTTGTTGCACTAGGCAAGGGGTAGGCAACCTATGGCATGAGTGCCAAAGGTGGCACATGAACTGATTTGCAGTGGCACTCACACTGCCTGGCTCCTGGCCACTGGTCTGAGGGGCTCTGCATTTTAATTTAATTTTAAATGAATCTTCTCAAACATTTTAAAAACCTCATTTACTTTACATATGTCAATAGTTTAGTTATATATTATAGGCTTATAGAAAGAGACCTTCTAAAAACATTACAATGTATTATTGGCATGCAAAACTCTAAATCTGAGTGAATAAATGAAGACTTGGCACACCACTTCTGAAAGGCTGCCGACCCCTGCACTAGGCACTATATGTACATACAGTAAGACAATCCCTGCCCTGAAGGGCTTACGGTTGAAATAGGCAAGACAGCGAAATGGGGTGAGAAAGAAAGGATTCTGATCCCCATTTTACAGAGGAGGAGTTGAGACACAGTGATGAAGGGACATGTCTGTCTGTCCCAGTCTCATGCCTTAACCACAAGGTCATGCTTCCTCTCTACGGTTGCATGTGGTTGTTACCGGCATGAGAAGTAGCATTTAAACCAAATTACAGCATCCCTCTGAGGACTTCTCCTTTCTCCTATGGACCCGAGAATGTGAATGGACACATGCCCTACAGAGGGTGGAAAGGGCTGGATGGGATCAGCCCATTGTGCTCCGCTGATGGACTCTATCTAGTGACCATGCAACTGGGTCCTAATAAACTTTTCTCTAGCAGACTCCACAAAATGACATAGAAAGTACAGTGAGAAGCTGGTGGAACTATGAGAAGCAACATATAAACCCCTCTAAGCACCAAAACAGCTGAGAATGACTGCTGCTCCAATCTAGAAACCTAAAGAGGTGCACAAATCAAAGCCAGTATAATATAGAGTCAATACCTCATTATTATTTGTATTGCAATAGTGATGAGACCTTAAAAGGCCCCAGTCAAGATAGGGCCACCAATGGGGAAGGCACCATTGTGTCCACATAGTTTGTACTTGCCCTGAAGAGTTTACAGTCTAAATGGAAAGACAAAAAGTCAGAAGGTAACAAAGGGATGTGACTTGCCCAAAAATCACATAACAAATCAGTGGCAGAGACTGGAGTACAATCCAGGGCTCCTGAGTCCCAGTCTAGTGGCCTATCCACTAGACCAGACTGCCTCTCAATCCAAACGTTTCAGTGGAGCACCTTTTGAGATATACGCACTTCCATAAAGCATGTCACTCCCATTATCAATGCTATTTTGATCTGCAGCCCTCCAGCAAAACCCCATGGTCACCTGTTATCAGCAGACATCTCCTGATGATCAGTAATCTCAGTCCTCAAAAACTCCCTTATTAATTCCAAAACCAATGGTATTTGTTGCCAGGAAGAGAGAGCCCCCTGCAGTTATCAACAGGGCTCTGTGTCTTAGTTTTGTAGTGTTTAACTATCCTTATCGAAAACCACTTACCAGATCACACTCTGACTCCTTCCCGGAGAGCAACCTCTGGAGCCGGAAAGCAATTCACAATTCCTGGAGAGAGACAAGAGATCAAACAGGAGTTTAAGAATGGTGCCAGCGGAGTCCCTGAAGGATCTTGGGACATATGCAGAGCGCAATGCTGACCCTGACTAGCACAGAGAAGGCTCCACTCCAAAGTATTTCTCTATTAGCAGTAAATACGCCCAATGGCTGGTGATGGGATGTTAGATGGGATGGGATCTGAGTTACTACAGAGAATTCTTTTCTGGCTGTCTGGCTGGTGAGTCTTGCTCAGGGTTTAGCTGATCGCCACATTTGGGGTCAGGAACAAATTTTATTCCAGGGCAGATTGGCAGAGGCCCTGGGGTTTTATTCACCTTCCTCTGAGCATAGGGCACGATTCACTTGCTGGAGGATTCTCTGCACCTTTTAGTCTTTAAACCATGATTTGAGAACTTCAGTTTCTCAGACATAGATTAGGGGTTTACTACAGGAGGGAGTGGGTGAGAGTCTGTGGCCTGCATTGTGCAGGAGGTCAGACTAGATGATCATGATAGTCCCTTCTGACCTAAAAGTTTATTTAGTCTAGGAGCACTGGCCTCTCAAGTTCATCACTGGGGGAATGGGGTGAGCTGGTACCTCAGTTAAGTCATCCCACCCAGGTTCACAGACTCTGTTAAGAAGGTAAGTGAGCCACTTTCTGCATCTTTGCCATCTCAGCCCAACACCTGCTCTCTTCTGGTTGTCTTATGATGTACAGCCCCAGTCTTGTTGGGTGCTGTACGGCAACTTGTCTCCGGGGAGGCCACACCCATTTCAGCCTCACCCTGAAACCTGAGCCCCAATCCTCTCTACGTCTTCTCCCACAACTCTCCTTGCCCCTTGGGCAAGTCTTCAGCAAGTCCCAGTTCTTTCTAGCTGACAGCGCGGCCCGTGGGCAGGTGAGTTCCTTTCCTACACCTAGTCAGTGTTCAGGGAGTACAGATTGTAGGGACTGATGTTTCTACACCTTAACCTGAACCTTCTGACTTAGTCATGCCCCTGACACAAATGGTATTTGAACACCTGGGGCAACCCTGATCCCTTCTGCAAGGGGCAGTGAGTAGGTTTCCCTTCTCTGCTCCCTTGGCATGTACAAGCCACTGGGACTCTCAGTGATACAGCCAAACACTGGCTTGGAAAATTTCCTCATCCTTGGTTTCTGACTGAATCCTTACATAAGCTCTCAGTGGACCACTCACACTTGTGATCAGAAAAAAAATCAAATCAGAATTTGCTGATTTAGCAAAATAAAAAAAACCCCACTGTAGGATTGTGTTCATTTTGAGAAAGTTCTGCCAGAACCCAGGCAGGTGTCTGATGGAACTCTACCTGCCAGACAAGTTTTGAAACCTGCCTGGTTTCCTGCCGACTCACCCACCACCCTATGGAAGCCGAGACCCTGGAAGCCCTGGCTCCCAGTTCTTTCTCAGCCCAGCGTACAGTGTCCCCAGCTGTAGTGTAGCCCACCAGGTACAGTGTGTTGGAGACAGGGTTCCCAGCAGGGCTGGGCAGAGAAGAGTAATTCCATTTAGGAAAATTTTGTAATTTGGGGGGTTTGTTAGAAACTGGAACAAAACCAGATCTCAAAAATCTTCATGAACTGGAATTATCATTCTCCACCCAGTGCTACCACTCCCTCCTGTTCAAACTTCCTGTGCCTTGATTTGTCCATCTGAGAAGTGGGAACAGCTCACAGCAGACCTCACCGGGATGTTGTGAGGCACAAGTCACGATGTCTTTGAAGTGAGGGCACAAGAGAACCGTGCATATTATTCCAGCAGAACCACCCCTCTATTAAGCCTCTTTAAACAACTCTTTGGAGTGAGAGCTCAGAGTTTGCTTGTATACAGCAGCCACCAAGCTATCTGCCGGCTTAGAACTGTTCCCCTTATTCAGAGAGACAAGGTGGGTGAGATAATATCTTTTATTGGACCAACTTCTGTAGGTGAGAGAGAGAAACTTTCAAGCTTACAAACTTTCAAACTTCAAAGTGCTTCTTCAGGTCTGAGAAATGTACTCAGAGTGCCACAGCTAAATGCAGAAGTTGGACCAACAAAAGCTATTACCTCACCCAGCCTCTCTCTCTAATATCCCACTACCAATGTGGTTACAACACCACTGCATATTCGTTATTCAGGGCATTTACTTTAAGCTTAAAAAAAAAAAGCCATGTTTGCTCTTGAGTGATGTTTAATAAAAGCTGGGGATTTTTAAAAGTTCTTATGGTAATAGGATCCCATGCGGGGGGGGATGAGGAAAACAGCATTTGAAGTGACTAGCACTGTGCAGAAGCTAGATACAGAGAGATACTATGAAGAGAGTTTTGGTAAAGGGTTCCTGAGACTATTGAGTCAATAAGACTACCAGTGACCACCATGACTTGGGATCAGGCCCTCAGTGAGTGGGCCTAGAATGGCACGTCAGTATATTCACCATGACCAGAATTGGGTCGTATAAAGGTGACACTTGAGCTTAGCATTGGTGTGAAAATTGGGACAGCCCAAAATGCGGATGGCTTAAAACACAAGATGCATCCCAGACCTTCATGCAGTATTCCAGCTGAAAAAGGATTCTTTCCACAGCAGCATGCAGTGCAGGTAAGGTTCGATCCTGCCCCTCTCACATCTAGCTGGGATTCCCACCTCAGTCCCACTTAGCAATATGAGAAGAACAGAGTGGTCATTGTTTCATGTAGCAAGGGCCGAGGAATCTACATTTCTAAAACTAAACCAGCTCTTTGTTAAGCAGTGATACCAGATAATATTCCAGCCATGGGCACACAGACTAGCTTCCTGGTGCCTCCTCCAAACTCTTCCCTCCAAGTTCCATGCAAATTGCTACAGTCAGGACCCTTTCAGCCTGGGGTTTCAGTTTCAAAGAAGGATAGGCAGCGCTCACTCTACATGACCTTTAAGAGATGCCACTGCTCTGATTATCAGGAAGGGGATTAATTTGGTGCTGAAATTGCTCCCTATAGGATGGAACATGAGGCTAGCTACACCAGTGATAACTTGGCAGAACTTTGTTAGCCCTAGTTGATCTCCTGTGTGAACAATCAGAGAGGTAGCCATGTTAGTCTGGGATTGCAGAAGTAACAGAGTCCTGTGGCACCTTAAGGACTAACTAAAGTATTAGAGCATAATACTCATGCATCCAACCAAGTGGGTATTAGCCCACGAAAGCTTATGCTCTAATACTTCAGTCAGTCTTTAAGGTGCCACAGGACTCTCTGTTCCTTCTGTGCGAACAATGGGGCTAAAGCATTATCTTTTTACAGCTATCAGCACCGTGGGTTACCACCACATATAGCAGACCCCAACATTCCCAAGGCAATAAATACCAAGTGCAATGAAACCTGTAATGAAATCCCAGGCTAAGAGGCTATTGATTGTCTAATATTTTCTTTTAAAATGTACATGAATGGGGGAAGATGCTTTTTTGGGAGCGACAGTCAATAATCCAAAGCAAAGGGGCCAAAAGGAAATGCCACAGATGATGTGCTTATTCCAAAGTAGCCTGATTTTGCAACAAACACTTTCAGGCATGTATCTCCATTCTCCTGACAAACAATAATTAGGCATCAAAACACTCCTGTGAGGAAAGTACATTACTGCCCTGAAGTGGAGCAAATCCATGACTTCCATCGACCTCCGTGACATTTTCTGCCCTGGGGCTGGAGCTATGGCCAGCCCCACCCTCACAGCTCCCACCTTGGTTGGGGGGACCCCACACCTGCCCTGCTGAAGCCGGTAGCCCCGGCAGCTCCCAGTTTCCCTAGAGGCAAGGGGACCCTGCAGCAGCCCAGCCCCACAGGCAGAGGGACCCCGCAGCTCCCATGCACTGCAGCGGTGGGGGGACCCAAGGGCCTAAGCAGCAGTGGTTGCTAAACCTGCCAACCCCTTTTGTCAGGGACAGGTCACAGGCTTCCATGAATTTCTGTTTATTGCTCAGGACCTGTCCATGACGTTTACTAAAAATATCCATGACGAAAACTTGTCTTTCTTGTTCTAGAATAAAGCTATGCTATTGCTGAGCTTTCCCTTCATGTTAGTCACCTGGAGAGGGCAGATTGGGGGGAAAGGGGGGACACATTGAGACAGCCCTTCAGCCAGTGTCCAGCCCCATAGCTCTGTTTTTTTAATCAGCATCATGCCACGGAAGTCAATGCTGATTTACATAGATCTGACCCTTTGATGCCCCTAATTTAAGTTCTGTGCTCCAGCTGTGCGGGGCTCGCCATCCCAGTCACAATCCCCACACAGGCAACGGCTTGGCCATTATTCTCCCACTGCAGCACGGCAATATATAATCCCCCATGGCAGGGCAAAGACATTAAGGAGCGTGTACCGGTTGCAGTGTTTGTACTTCTTGCATTTGTGTGTGTTGCCACTTTTGATGCCTAAATGGGGCTGAGAAAATAAGAGGCCTGGGCCAAAACTTTCAGAAGTTCTGGATACCCAGCCCCTTTCAGAGGTGCTGAGTATGCCCAGTTCCCATTAACTTTGGGTGGAGCTATGGATCTTCAGCACCTCTGAAAATCAGCACCACAGAGGCTCAAGTTGAACAGCCAAAAGGCAGTAGACACTTTTGAAAGTTTTGGTCCTCCTCTTTCAACAGGATTTCAGTTCCTGGAGGTGAGAAATTGAAGTAGTGTTCTTATTTTTTTCCCCTCCTGAGACAAGATGTTAAAAGCTTGCGAAACACAAATACGGTTATAGAATCATAGGACTGGAAGGGACCTCGAGAGGCCATCTAGTCCAGTCCCCTGCACTCATGGCTGGACTAAGTATTATCTAATTCCTGCAAAGAGAGGCTTATACAGAGTTATAAGAGGGAAGCCAAATGCCACACAACATGGCAGGCACAGGAGACCACCTCAGCTCCAATCTCCAACCAGAAACAGGGTCTGGAAAGCTTTACAAGAGGCAGCAGATCAGTTCTCAGTCAGTTTATGGCTCAGCTACAGGTGGGCCATGCTACATACCTGAGGGTGCCTATGTAAAGTCAAGTTCCTTTGGCTCTTCAAGGATTAATATTATCCACCAGTAGACTCCATGAGGCAAAATGTTCCTTTCACCTTACAAGTGGTGAGCTGCAGAAGGGGCACATGGTGCCCTCTCCCAAAACCTCTCCTGGGGAACCGCTCCTACTTCAGAGATGTGGAGAAGAACAACAAATCCCAGAAGATCCCTCTCCAAACTAAACACAAGAAAAAATAGATTCCAAGCAAACTGCCAGGGAAGGTTCAGAGAAGCTAAAAGCTGAACGTGCTACTGCTCTCTCCCCAGCACACTTGATTGCACACCTGAGTGAGTACACAGCTGGCTGCCCTTAAGGGGATAACGATGCCTTGCTGCAACTTCAGACCTGTGCTCTGCCAGCTTATCCGCTGTGCAGAAATGTTTGGTGTGAGATCACTTCATATGCTGATCTGGTAACAGGCCTTTTGGTGAGAATACTTGGTATTAATGAACATAGGCCTCAGTGTTTGCAATGAAAAGTACAGAACCCCACTGATTCCAACAGGGTTTCTTGCAGCTGCAATGGTCTCTGTGCAAACATCTCAGGGCATTATTCTTTATTTGCAGATTCAAAAATATTAATTATGTCTAATAATAATTCATGGCAAAAAAGGATGAAGGCTGAAGACAAGTGATGGAACATAGGAGCAGATGAATAGCAAGATTCAGGCATTGTAACCAGCCCTCCATATCCCCAAGTCTGCAACAGATTTTGAAAAGATCTTCAGTTTATACATGTTATAGTTGATGCGGGGTTACAATGTCCTGTTGGATCTGAATCTACATATAGGCCCATTGTGTCTTGGATTGTTTGATGCAAGCAGCGTAGTTTGCAGAGGAAATATAGATTAAAGGAATTCCTAAATTCTAATTCCAGTAACTGAGTGTGGGGCCGGAGGTGAACCATTTTGCTTCTGGGTGCCTGAGTTTCTCCATCTGTAGAATGAGGATACTATTTCTTCACCTCATGGAAGTGTTGTGAAGCTTAGTGAGTTAGTCTGTATATAAAGCATATAAAACGCTGTGGCCCAGATCACACAGGTAGTTATTTTGACCCTAACTTCCATTGCCTTCAACCTGAATCTGGGCCTAAACAATGACAATGTTTTGGAGAGAAAAGTACATCACCGAGGAAACCCTCCCCCCCAAAGATGCTATGGCAGTCAGTGTTGGTTGGTGATGGAAGAATGGGGAAACAATGAATGGAAGATTCCCTTCTGAGTCTAGCTACTCTCAAACACAAAAATGGCAAATAACCACTTAACTTAAATTCCCTGTAGTCATCAGCTTTTACTCAATACTTGTTTGACCATAACTGAAAGCCCCATTCGACTTACTCGTCACCTTCTCCATAAAATATCACCGTGAATGCCTCTTATGTGAAAGTGTTGTAGCCCAGTTGGTCCCAGGATAGTAGAGACACAAGGTGGGTGAACCCAGATCTGACCAGGAGCCCTGCATAGCTTGAAAGCATCTCTTTCACCAAGAGAAGTTGGTCCAACGAAAGATTTTACCTGATCCACCTTGTTTCTCTTATGTAACAATCATACTCAGGTGGAAGGTGTTCTCCCAACCTTAGGTCTTGCCCCATAAACCCTTATTCTCAGGAAATAAGCCTTACTTACACAGCTAGTCTCCTTGACAGAGTAGCCCATGAGCAGAGAGGAAGGATGGGTTAGTGGTCAGAGCATTAAACTTGGACTCCTGGCAGAGACAAGAGCTGACCCTCAACCTTCCTATATGTCATACCCAAGGTCATTTAGACCCAGCTTACCAATGGGAGTTAGGTGCCTAGGTACATAGGAGGGTTTGGGCCTTAATCTCTCTGTTCCTCATCTGCAAAATGGGGACCTCACTGGTGTAGTGAGGATAAATATTTGGGAGGGGCTCATAGAGGGGCTGCATAAAAATGGAGCTTGAGCAGCTAATGTGAATTACAAGGACCCCCCCAAAACAGACCTAGAGAGGTCACTGGTCATTGCATTGCCCCTTGAGGTAGCTGCGGTGTTTTGCCCACCTCTTGCTAACCAGGAGAGGTGACTCTGGTTTCCTTGGCGCCTCCTGGAATGACCCGTGGAGAACTCGTGGAGACACTGGCTGTTTTGTGTGGAGGACAGGCTGTCCAGGCGGAGGTGTTCTCTGGTACCAGGCTGAGGAGGGGGGCTCCAGGCATCTCGGGCAGCCCGTCCTAGGTTGCAACCCCCATCCAGCCGGCAGCCCCCCGGACTTCTGAGGGAGGAGTGCGCCCTTCTCTGGGCGGCTGCCCCGCTCTCTCCTCCTGCCAAGGGGCGGGGCGGGGCGGGCCGGGCCGGGGTCCCCTGGCCGGGGGGGGGGGGGGGGGGGGGGGTGAAGAGGCTGGAGGACCACACACGGGGGCAGGGTTCTTCGCTGCACACTGGCCGAACCTGCCAGCGCCAGGAGTGTGTCCGAGCCGCACTGGGCGGGCAGGGGGCTCGCGCGGGGGGCACCGCCCCGGACGCCCTGC